>JAVJIF010001209.1:0-109894 GCA_038442645.1 Agave tequilana
TAGGAGTTATTTTGTAAAATTCTATAAATAAAAGTTATAATCCCCATTGTAAGATATAGAAAAAGTATAGAGAAAGGTGGAGAACATCAAGGAAGCAAGGAAAGAGAGGAGGAAGGTGAAGGTGCATAGAGATAAAGGAATACTCTTGTAATCTAGGTCTAAATTAGGAGTGTGAATACTCTTGTTGTATCAAGAGGAAGGTTAGATCTCTTTGTATCAAATTTATTAATAAAGCTATCTCAAGTTCTCTCCCCATTGAAGTAGGTCAAATTTGGACTGAATCACATTAAATCTCGTGTTATTTCTTATTGCTCTTTTGTCTAGGTATTGCTAGTTTACTTTATAACAGTTTTCCTCTTGCAAGTATCATAATATTGCCAGGTTCGCAAACATTAATTCTGGAAGTAACAATTGGTATTAGAGTGCCGATTTGTTACAGCAATTGGTATCAAAGCATATCAATTTCGTAACAACTAGGCCTAGCGAAAGTTTCCTCGAGCTCTGTCTGAGATACACTTGCACCGAAAAATATACTTTAGAAACGTGCTAGGTTCTCAATACTACCGCTATAACAAGTGGTTATGCGGGTCGTGATCCACAAGGAGGGACTGCGATGAAAGCGTGCTGATAAGTTCTTTTCAAATTTACAAAAACTGGTTATAAGTTTTTCTTTTATTTTGAAAAAAAAGAGAAATAAAATCAATGTTAAGTTGTAACAGAGTGGAAAACTAAGTTAAATCAAGAAATAAAAAGAGTAAAGAAAGAAGAGTTGTTTTTAAAGTCTTCTAAACTAAGTAATTAAAAGAAAGAAGAAAAACTGAAAATACTTACTTACCTCTTTTGGTGATGACTTACCTTGGGTCGTTGGCACGTTTACCTTGATTTGGAAGCGATCAGCTGATTGAGATTATACCTGTGCACAAAAATATAGTATTTCAGAAATGAAAATAGATGTACAAGTTCTCAATACTACTGTTATAGCAAGTGGCTATGCGGGTCGTGATCCACAAGGAGGAACTAGCGATAGTAGCGTTTATGTAAGTTCTTCTTTAGGTTACTAAAACTATGAAAAGTTCTTCTATTTTCTTTAAAAGAAAAGGAAAATAAAACTTTGTTAATTTGGAGAAAGCGGTAGATAAGAGAAGATGGTGATTTTGAAAATAGAAAACTAAGTTAAAGAAAGAATTAAAAAGAGTAAAGAGTTGGTGATTTAAGTAGTGTGTTCTATACTAAGAAATCAAAAGAAATAAGAAAACTTAAAAGTACTTACTTACCTCTTTCGGTTGATGACTTACCTTGGATCCTTTGCAAAGACATACCTTGTCTTGAAGGTGAGCAAATCATAGCATAAAGGATCTTCCCCGTTCCCAGAACTAAACTATAAATTCAAGTGCAAGCAGAAAATAAAATAGAAACAGTTATTCTTTACCATAAGCCATCAAGGTCACTTGCAATGGCAAGCAGTTTCGATGCTATAGGTTTCATTTGGATTATCATCAAAATCAGAAAGAAGAAGAGTAAGAAAAGAAGATCATAAAAACGTAACTAAGATTCAATAAAGTAAAAATAAAGAAAAGAAGATTACTTACACCGGTGTCACCCTCAGTACAAGCTTCACTCTCATTCTCCCATGGAACTCTTTTCTTATCTCAGTTACATAAATAAAATGAAAGTTACATAAAAAAAATTAAAAATATTAAGTTAGAAATAAAGAACGGCCTAGCCTATACTCTCTATTGAATTGTGCCCCTTTGCCTTCAGAATACAAGTATCTATATCCAAAACTGTATAAAGGAGAGCGTAAGAAGATAGGGGCAAAATCTCTTGCCTAACATAAAAGATCTTCTGATAAAAAGGTTGGAGAAAAGGTTGAAGATAAATTTTTATTTTATCCCTTGATTTTCAGTTAATTGTGTCTTATCTCTCTAAATCTTCTGAATATAAATCCCAATCCTTTAGATATTCTTTTAATATTGATAGGGTTGCTTTTGGACTTCTAGATTTGCCTCTATCTCCTTAATTCTTCAAATTAACCAAATTGATTCTTCTAAATCTGATTTTAACTGTATTTATTTGGCTTTATCTTCAGTTAACCAAATAGATCCAGTTAAATCAAAATTTAACTGTCTTTTATTTGGTCTTATCTTCTCTCCCTTCATTAAGACAAACCTACAAAATAAGACATTAAGACAAAAAAAATAGCAAGATTTATTACATGATAGATGTAGGAATGTAATAATAGATATGCAATAAACGTGTACAATCATCAGTGCATAACCCATAAGATCTAATTCTGTCCCTTTCCATATTACATCATTAAAACTTCATCGAGCAAGCATGAAATGATACGAACATAGGGAGCAATCCATCATCGTGAGCTATCAGTGTCACTTGCAAAGGCAAGGCAATTCTGATGCTATGAGACTCACTTGGATTATCATCAAAAACAAAAGAAGAAAAAAAAAAAAAAAAGAAGAACACAAAAATTGTAACTTTCAATTAAATCAAGTAATAATGAAAGAAAAGAAGAACACTTATGCTGATGTCACTCTCAGTACAGTCTTTACTCTCATTCTCTCATGAAACTCTTCTCTCCTCTAAGTAACATAAATAAAATTGAAAAGTTACATTATAAGGAAAACAAATATTCTAAACTAAACTAAAACAAAAGCTAGCCTAAAATTTATATCTGCTCAGTGGTGATTCGTTGCCTTCAAAAATTTCAGCTTTTATAGGCAAAATGGAAGAGGGGAGAGTGTGAGAAGATAGGGGGAGCAAATGCCCCCTAATTCTCTAACAAAGTGCGAAAAATCGGCTATGACCTCATTTCCGCGGCCAGGTGGCCACATCTAGGGAGCGAGGATTTGTGATCTCTGGTTATCTCTTTTTATCCAGATAGTTTTTCAGGTTGGTCTCTGGATTTGACGATATCACTTTTGTTCTTCAGCTAACCAAAATGAATTTATAGAAATTCAAAGTTTAATCGGTTCTCATTTGATGTGATCTTTTGATTTGTTCTGATCTTCAACCAATCTCCTAAATATTTGTCCCAATCCTTGATTTTAATTTAAACTCATTTAAATTAGAATTTAAATGGGCTTTTGGGCTTGTTTCTTTTCCTTCTCCTTTAGTAAAGGTCTGCACAAATTTAAATGAAATATGACTACTTGCAGAGTTTATTAAGATAAAATATGAGAATGTGATAATGAATATGTAATATCAGTAACCGATCACACCCCCACACCTATCTTATGCTCGTCCTCGAGCAAAACAGAAAAAATAGGGCTAACCTAATCTAATACACTTTCATAGGAATCATGGTTGTACTTTGCATGTACAACAAGCTGTTAAACATTTAGGTTACCCCTAGAGGATGAGTTTTATCTCGTGAGGGTTTTTAGTGGATTACGTCCACAAAATTCAAAAAGAAAGAGAAACAAAATGTTAGTATTTTTAAAACGCATTTTGAGTAGATGAGTAAATAATTGAAGTATTTTTGCAAAAATTCAGGTAATCTATAAGTTATAAGAAAATTGAACTTTTCATTCCTAAACTTAGGCTCTATTCAAAAATTTGTTATCAATTACGGTAAGGAGTCAAACTGTATTTCTCATCTAGTCTATTATTTTACCCATGTCATATGCACCTACGTGACCATGAATATTTGACTCGGGATTCTTCAACTCTAACTCTTTTGCTTATTTTTCATATGTTTGTTGGTTATCCTTAGTTTTGTTAGGCTTTCTAATCTGCCCATATAACGAGCTTAGGTCAGTGACTCTCAACCGGACGGTCTTGTGGCACCGGATGAGAAAACACACCAACTCGAGCAAACAAGGCCACAAAACTAAGGAGTTTTTTAATTATATGGACTACATTTATGTGTGAATACTTATACTTTATAAGGCACAAATAACCAGCTTAATCAGAGGATTTTTGACTGTACACGTACATTGCATATTTAGTGTCACATGTGTCACATTTTACTATTTATATTGTAATAAAACTCTACTATTTAATTTATTTTAATGTCTAATGGTCATGGCAATTAATAGAGAAAGAGAAAAAAAAAGACAAGTTTATCCAATTAAATATGGGGTTTTAAAACTCAAGCAAATCAATGAAGATCTACTCAAATTCAGAGGTTTAGAAGCAATTTTATCCAAAAACTAGAGTAAATCAGAGAAAATAACACTAGATAAAATCAGTTAAAACTGAATTTTTGAACATCCATTTGGTTAACTTGAAGATCAACAAAGATAATCCCAAATTCACAAGTCCAGAGGCAAATCTTATCGGAAAACATTGGATAACAGAGAGGATATTATCAAATGTATTCCAACTAAATCAGATTTTTTTTTTCTGAATTTATTATCTTTGCTTGAGAAATCAATGAAGATAATCTCAAATCTAGAAATCAAGAGATGAACTTATCAGTATACAAATGGATAATAGGGATAAGGATATTGGCTGTTGGGCCAGCGATTGGGTTTATCTCTTCACCACCTTTTGGCACTCCTTTTTTCCTATAAAAACTGCAATTATTGAAGGCAAATGGGCACCACTCCAGCAGAGAGAGCTTAGGCTAGGTTTTGCTTTAGTTTTAACTTAGGTTTATATTTTTCTTTATGTAATTTTCTATTTTTTATATAATTGAGATTAGAGAGAGATTCATAGGAAAAAGAGAGAGTGGATTCAAGGGTGACAATTGATGTAAGTTCCTCCTTTTTCTTATAGTATTTATTTAATCAAAGTTACATTTTTTTTTATTTTGTTATTGTTTTACTTTATGCTTTCTCTTTTATGCTTGATCTCAATTCCTATGCTTCTAATGGCCTCGAACATGCCTCGCCCTTGTTAGAGCCACTAATGGCTTATGATGATGGATCCTCACTTCTAAACGAGTAAGTTTTATATCAATTTATACTTACTTTTCATAGTTTGATGATCTAATATAGGTAGTATAGGATGAGGATAATCTTATATTCCATACAGTGAAAGCCTTCAAGCCAAGGTAAGTCGTTGCTTAAGATCTAAGAAGAAGCAAGCATAAGAGGTAAGTATACTTTTAACTTTCATTTCATTCTTTTCATCTCTTAGTTTAAAACACCCCTTTTAAAACCAACACCATCTTCTTCTTTATTTATTTTGATTTTTCCTTAATTTAACCTAGAATTCTTTCATTTTTATTTTCTTTAAAAAGCATAGAAGAAACATTTTAACTGATATTCTGTAAATTAAAAAGAACACTTACACGCTTTCATCGCAGTCCCTTCTTGTAGATCACAACCCACATAGTCACTTGCTATAGCGGTAGTATTGAAGAACTTAGCACATTTCATTCTCAATTTTTGAACTCTACTTTTCTATGCAGGTTTCACCACAATCAAATTTTGGCGCCGTTGTCGTAGAGCGACGGTAAGTCTCTCTTTTAATTTACTTTAAGGTTAAATTTTCTTCTTTGTTTTGTGTGCTGAGACTGATTTAAAGGTAAAAAGAGTTGCACAAATATATAAGTGGCTCTAGGGCTCTGCTCTAGAAAGCAGAGCCCAGAATCCCTCAACTTCCTCACGCAAACGCGGCAAAAGCCGTGTTCTTGTGTCAAGTTGAGTGGACTATTCACCTATCTTTCTTCCAGGGTGGATGAATTGTAATATTTAGGTTTCTGCCACTATTATTTTTCTTATTTAGCCTACTATACACACTGTTTCAAATCTCAACAGTAACGTGATGGATGTTAAATGTTAAAAATGGTTTAAACTTCGCATTTCGACACATGTCTAATTCGTTTACCTTTTACTGTTGAAAAGTGTTGGAGCCAAGGTACGTGTGTATTGCATATAGTTTAGTAAACATATTTTGAGTGATTCTTATTAAGTGCTGATTCTATTATATACTTGTACACTGCACTAAAATGAATAAGGGCCTGTCCTCTAAATAAGATAAGGTGGGGTAGTCATTACCCTCCCTTAACCCACAAGCCATCTCCTCGCTCACTAACTTAAGCCTAACATAAAATTGAGGACGTTGGCCCTACGAACAACTCGGACTCAAATAGGAGACTGACCTAAGGAAAAAGTTGTTAGAGTTTAACTCTTGTCAAATTGGCGTCAAAGGTTAGAGATTGAGATATGAAATCTTGAAGAACAGTGGTTTGGCATAATTAGGCCCGTTGTTTAGGCCCGGATACCTCCCACTGGTCTTGCCTCTACCTGACCGATTAACTTGTGGTCGATTGCTACAATATACCCTCGAGGACAGTCTAACCAGTTAGGAGTCGTCTCGGTCTAAGGCCTACCCTAACTTAGGCTAGTTTTTTTTCTTTTTGTTTGTTTATTTATTGTTTTATTTTTTGTTTTGACATCTTGGTGATATGAATTATAATTACAATTATTCCAATTTTATATAGTGATCCATACTTAACCTATCCTCTTTTGACCCGAATATCATTAACCCGGCATTTCATAACTCTAACCAGCTAAGTATGCCGAATTGGTCTTATCTGAATCACAACATGCCCCAGTCCAATATTATGAAGAAGACTGGAATAATCATCATCTACACTTTTCACTGAGTCTGTGGGAATACAATTACCCCGAGTCATATAGTCAACCACCTTACAACATACCTCTTTTCTGGAACAACCAATAGAGAAAAAAAAAAAATGATTTTGAAAAAAGGATGGATGTCTTAAACGAAAAAATTTTAGGAGCCTTGCATGAGTTTGAGTGACAAGTTAAAAATATGAATGACTCATAAGCCCATTAAAATTTCTAAATCCAAGATTCTTACTCTATTTTTCAAGTCCCACATAAAATGAAGAACCTACTGATTTTTCTAAGTACAAAATCAATGATTCAGTCCCAAAATGATTATATTCAATCCCAAAATAATTCCTTCAATAGGTTAGAAGCACAAATGGGTCATTTAGTCAACACAATTAATGTTAGGAATGAGAAAACTCTCCCTATCCAATTTTTGACCATTCTCGACTCCTCTAGCCATCTTGATAGGAATAAAAAATTATGGTATCTTGGAGACTTGAACCAAGATTCAATTCCACCACAACATATTGAGCTTGACTAATCCCAAACCTTGAACAGATTGGCAAGTTTTCATTTCAAGAAAATTGAACTTGAATATGAATGTGACCCCGATGTCCAACTTTGTGATTCAATTCTAATTTTTGGGTCTATATTGACTTAGTATCCTTACCTGATTTGGATCCAATTCCCGAACCAACATTGATTCATGTACTCATAGAACTTGAAATTGAACCACCAATTTTGGAGTTACATTCAATTGATGGGAAAGAACGTGAATTTGAATTTTTTGATTTGAAACCAATTCTTGAACTAAAACCTACTCTCGAGCCCAAAGTTGATTTTTTCGAGTTAGTATTAGTTCCCAAACTTTTCATTTCAGAGCCCAAATCTTCCATTCCACAAAATCACATTTACTTTTGGACATAAGCATAGACCATAATAACTCCTAGATGATATTCCAAGATTGGTCATATAAAAGGGATAATTTTCACGATAGGATCTTGTATGGTCCTATTTATATTGGGGATTATAAAAATATAAATAAAAAAGAGGTTATAAAAGGCGGGTTATGTGAACCACCACATTATCTTAATTGGGCAGCAACGCTTGGCCCAATCTGACCACCACCGGCACCACCACGTTGAGGTATCATTTTTCCTTCCCTTTTTTCTTTCTCATGCAAATATGCATTCATTCATTCATTGAGGACAATGCATGAGATAGGTGTGGGAGAGGGTTCTACTATAACATAGGTTTTCTTTTAATTTATATATATATATATATATATATATATATATATTAACATTTTCTTTTCTTTTAATTTTTTTTTGAAAAGGTAAAAAATATTTTGACTCATTTTTTGTAAGAAATTAAGTAATTTTAAGGAATGGGAGAATCATAATTTGGATTTCTTATACTTGATCAAAATAAGATCATTTGTTTGATTTCTAGGGTTAGGAAGAAACATTTGAAAAGTAATTTAGTCTTAATTTTTACCTTGATGAAATATGCATAGTTTAAACACTTACACACTTAGGGTTCAAAAACAAAGATTCTTATGCCTTATTAAAAAAAAGAAAAAGAAAAAAAAGAAAAAGTAAATATATATAAAAAATCTTCTGATTAAGATGGGCATTTGTGCCTCATAAAGCACAAGTATTCGCGCCTAAAAGTGGCTCATATAAATAAAATTCTTAGTTTTGTGGCTTATTTGTTCGAGTCCTTAAGTCTTTGGGGTATTTTCTCACCCGGTGCCCTAAGACTGTCCGGTTTAGGAGTCATCGACCTAAGGTTCGTTATATTAGCATATTAGAAAGCCTAATAGAACTAATAGATAATACCACCAAAAATAAAAAAAAATAAGGCATAAGAGTTAGAATTGAAGAACCCCGAGTCAAAATTTCACGGTCATGAAGGTGCATATGACTTAGGGTAAAATAATAGATTAGATGAGAAATACAGTTTGACTCTTTACCTTAATTGATAACAAGTTGTTGAAAAGAGACTAAGTTTAGGAATGAAAAGTTCAATTTTTCTATAACTTATAGATTACTTGATTTTTTACAAAAACTCTTCAAATATTCTCTCTTTCAAAATGTATTTTCAAAATAATAACGCTTTATTTTTCTTTCTTTATAGATTTTGTAGATATAATTCACTGAAAACCTACACGAGACAAAGCACATCCTCCAGGGGAAACCTAGAGATTTTATGGCTTATTGCACTTACTAAGTGCAATCGTGAGTCATACGAAAGTGGATAGGTAATTTAATTTTTCCTTTTTGTTTTACTCGAGGATAAACAAAAGATAGGTGTGGGGGGTCTGATTGCACACGTACATTGCATATTTAGTGTCAAATGTGTCACATTTCCACATTTATTTTATAATAAAACTCTGCTATTTAATTCATTTTAATGTCTGATGGTATGCATGGTAATTAATAGAAAAAAAGAAGAATGGACAAGTTTGCCCAATTAAATCTCGAGTTTTAAAAGCTCAAGAAAATCAATGAAAATCTACTCAAATTCAGAGGTTTAGAAGCAATTCTATCCAAAGATTAGAGCAAATCAGAGAAGATATCACCAGATAAAACTAGTTAAAATCGGATTTTTGAAGATCCATTTAGTTAAATTGAAAATCAATGAACATAATCCCAAATTCACAAGTTCAGAGGCAAATCTTATTACAAAACATGGGATAACAGAGAGAAATTATCAAATATATTCCAACTAAATCAGATTTTTTTTGGATTTATTATCTTTGCTTGAGAAATCAATAAAGATAATCCCAAATCTTGAAGTCAAGAACTGAACTTATCAGTATATAAAAGGATAACAAGGATAAGGATATTGGCTGTTGGGCTAGCGATTTGAGCTTATGTCTTCACCACCCTTTGCCACTCCCTTTTTCCCATAAATACTGCAATTTTTGAAGGCAAACGGGTACCTCTCCAGCAGAGAGAGCTTAGGCTTGGTTTTGCTTTAGTTTTAACTTAAGTTTTTATTTTTTAATGTAAGTTTCTGTTTCTTTATGTAATTGAGATTAGAGAGATATTCATAGGAAAAAGAGAGAGTGGATTCAAGGGTGACAGTTGATGTAAGGTCCTCCTTTTTCTTATAATTCCTTATTTAATCAAAATTACATTTTTTTGGTTTTATTCTTGCTTTTCTTTAGTACTTTCCCTTTTATGCTTGATCTCAATCCGTATGCTTCTAATGGCCTCGAACATGCCTTGCCCTTGTAAGAGCCACTGATGGCTTATGATGATGGATCTTCACTTCTAAAGAGTAAGTTTTTAATCAATTTATACTTACTTTTCATAGTTTTGACGGTCTAATATAGGCAGTATAGGATAACGACAATCTTATATTCCATGAGGTGAAAGCCTTCAAGCTAAGATAAGTCGTTGCGTAAGATCTAAGGTGAAGCAAGCATAAGAGGTAAGTATACTTTTAACTTTCTTTTCATTCTTTTTCATCTCTAGTTTAAAAAACACTTTTAAAACCAATACTATCTTTCTCTTTATTTATTTTGAATTTTCCTTAACTTAACTAGAATTCTTTCATTTTTCTTTTTCTTTAAAAAGCATAGAAGAAACATTTTAACTGGTATTCTGTAAATTAAAAAGAACACTTATACGCTTTCATCGCAGTCCCTCATTGTGGATCACAACTCGCATAGCTACTTGCTATAGCGGTAGTATTGAGGAACTTAGCACATTTCATTCTCAATTTCTAAACTCTGCTTTCTGTGCAGGTTTCACCTCAATCAATTTTTGATATATAAATATATATAGTTTTTAAACTTACCTAATTACCTTTTACATAAATACCAAGGCTTGCTTAGGACAAAGCACCTAGCTAATCAATAATTAGATTTATTTTTTTTCATATATATATATATATATATATATATATATATATATATTATAAGGCATAAGAATCTTTGTTTTTGAACCGTAAGTGTGTAAGTGTATAAAGTATGCATATTTCATCAAGGTAAAAATTAAGACTAAATTACTTTTTCAATTTTTTTCTAACCCTAGAATCAAACAAATAATCTTATTTTTTTCATTTTTTTATATAAATTAAAAGAAAACCTATGTTATGGTAGAACCCTCCCCCACACCTATTTCATGCATTATCCTCAATGTATGAATGAATGCATATATGCATGAAAAAGAAAAAGGGAAGGAAAAAAATGTTACCTCAAGGTGGTTGTTCCGGTGGTGGTCGAATTGGGCAAAGTGTTGCTGCCCAATCAAGATAATGTTGTGGTTCATGGAATCCACCTTTTATTACCGCTTTTCTATTTACATATTTATAATTCCAACATGAATAGGATCATGGAGGATCCTAACATTAAAGTTATCCCGATTATATGACCAATCTTGGAATATCATCACGGAGTCATTATAGTCTATACCTAGGTCCAACAATAGAATGTGATTCAATTAAATGGTTGACTTGGGCTCAAGAATAAAAGGAACAGGAACCAACACTAACTCGGGTGTATAACTCAAATAAGTTTAAGTTCAAGAGTTGAGTCCAAATTAAAAATTAAGATTCACATTCTTTTCCCAACAATGAAATGTGACTATCCAAAATAGGTGGTTCATGTTTTAAATGTATAGGCATGGGAATCAGTGTTGGCTCGGGAATTGGGTCCATATCGGGTAAGGACACCGGAGTCAAATATGATTGTAAATTTAGAAGTGAATCACAAAATTGAAGATCGAGCTCACATTCATCTTCAAGTTCAATTTCATTGAAATGAAAACTTACCAATCTGTCAATGGTTTGGTATTGGTCAAGTTCAAAATGGTATGATGAAATTGAATTTTGGTTGAAGTTTTCAAGACACCATGATTCTTAGTTCTTATCAATAGGGTTTGGGCAATTAGAATTGGTCAAATTTTGATAAAGGAAGAGTTTTCTCTACCCTATAAGCATCATTCAGTTGACTCATTATTGCTTCTAACTTATCAAGGGGGCATATTGCAGCAAGCTGACCACAAGTAATTGGCCGAGTAGGGGCAAGACCAGTGTGAGGTATCTGTGCCTAAGAAACGGGCCTAATTATGCCAAACCACTGTTCCTCGAGGTTTCGCCTCTCAATTTGACACCGATTTGACAAGAGTCAAACTCTAACAACTTTCCCCTTAGGTAAGTCTCCTATTGAGTCCGAGATGTCATTAGGGCCAACTCTACTCAGTTTTAGTTAGGCTTGGTTAGTGAGTGTGGAGATGATTTTTGAGGTAAGGGAGGGTAATGACTTCCCACCTTATCTTGTTTATAGGACAAGCCCTTAATCATTTTAGTGCAAGTGTACAAGTATATGAAAAGCAACACTTAAGCAATATAAATAATTCAAAAGTGTTCCTAGACTATATTCTATGCACACATACCTTTTCTCAGCACTCTTCAAGAGTAATATAAATGTAAACGTAATTAGACACGTGCTCTACATACAAAGTCTAAATCATTTTTAATATTAACAAGCAACAAGTTACTGTTGAGATTAGAAAAGTATGTACAGTGAGCTAACTAAGAAAATAAATAGCAGCAAAAACTTAATCTTTGCAAATCAACCAACCTGCAAAAAGACAAGTTAGTAGTTCACTCAGATTGCCACGGAAACACCGCTTTTGCAGAGTTTGCGTGGCAATACTGAGAGTTTCTGAGATATGTTTTTTATAGTACAGTCTTAGAACCACTTATATGTATTCTGTTGCAACAGTTTTCTTCATATAAGCTCCTGCACACAAAAATAGAGAAGAAGTATTAACCATTAAGTAAACAAAAAAAAAACTTACTGTCCTTCCAGGCAACGGTGCCAAAATTTGTTTAAGATAAACCTACACAGAAAAATATAGAATTTAGAAACGTGCTAGGTTCTCAATGCTACCCTATAGCAAGTGGCTATATGGGTCAGGATCCGCAAGGAGAGACTGCGATGAAAGTGTGTCGATAAGTTCTTTTTAAGTTTACTAAAACTGGTTAAAAGTTCTTCTTTGTTTTTGAAAAGAAAAGAGAAATAAAATCTATGTTAAGTTGTAAAAGAGTGAAAGATAAAAGAAGATGATGATTGTGTAAAAAGAAAACTAAGTTAAATCAAGAAATAAAAAGAGTAAAGAAAGAAGAGTTAGTTTTTAAAGTGCTAAACTGTAGCACCCTGTTCTCAGAATATGTACTTAGATACGTGTTCTAATTTTTCAATCATATTTTTTGATTTACTTCCCTTGTTTATTTTTATTTTATGATTATTTATGCGATTGTTTGTATTGGATCCGGATTCGTGGACTCGGAGTCAGCCCTAGTATAAACTGGGACCCGATCCTAGAGTATTACTCGATTTGATCTTTTTGGTAGTCAAGTTTGACCAGTTTTAGTTTCAAATGTTATTTTTAATATTTTAGATTTTTCATGATTTTTTAGAATTATTTCAAATTAAATTGCAAAATCTTCAAAATCGGTGTTGACCGGTATCGCTGGTTGATTCCAGGAATTTAAATTTACAAATAAAGTTGAATTTTTAGAAACTGCTTTCATATTATTTTTTAGAATCATATTTTCTATCTAAATGCATTTTGGAGAATGTTTTTGAATTTATCCAAACTTAAACGATTTTGGTGCCGACATGTATCGCTAATTGATTTCAGAATTTTTAATTTGAAATTAGGATTGAATTTCTGGAATCTTATTTCACCATATATTTTAATATAATATTTATTATTTTTTAGAATTTTTATGGATCATTCCGAGTTACTTCATTTTTCAAGCTTTTTCGAAGTTTTCGGTGTTTTCCCAGATTCCAGAGTTTTATCCAAATATTTTTCTTTTATTTTTTTCTACTTTCCAGTTTTTCTCCTGCACTCATTCTTTTTTTCTTTTTCTTTTTATTTTCTTTTTGTTTTCCTTATTTTTCTCCATCACACAAAATCCCTTACAAATATTTTCCCCCACTAATTCTCTCTCCACCCTTTCTCTCTCCACCCAACACAGGCCTAGACCTGACGCAGGTCTCCCCTGCTAAATGCGAGGGTCCACTCCCTCTTCTTTTTTTCCTATTTAATCCCCTAAATCTCTCTCTTCATCTAATTTATCTGTCTATTTCTAATCTCTCCCACTCTATCTCTTTCTCTCTTCTCCTCCAATGGCAACCGACCACCCACCACCTTGACCGCCCACTCACCATCGACTTCCCTGATCCGGCGAACTCCCCATGGAACCCCCACTTTAGCTATCTCCCCTCTTTCCATCTCCTTCCTCCACCATCAAAACCACCATCCTCTACAAATTCTCCCACCATTTCCTCTTCCTTCTTCTTCAATCCACCACCACAACCATCCCTCTTCAATTCAATCACTCGCACCTCTAAGATCTCCTCCATCTCCACCTCCAGAACCCCCAACAACCACCACATCCACCATCTTCTTCAACAACACCACCATATCCATCTTCTTCTTCTTTCAATTACCACCACCATCACCTTCATCAACCCCCATCATCACCATCTCCGACCACGCCGACAACTTGGTTGGCGTACCCCCATCTCTGGCCAAGCACCACACCACCACCTCAACTCCAACTCCTTCCACTCCTCCATCTTCTTTAACTCCAAAACCCATCACCATTCCATTCAATCTCCTAAAATCCATCTTCTTCTTCCCCAAATTCCTCCTCCTCAATTACTACTCTCACCACCTCCTCCTCCCATCTTCCTCAATTTCATCTTCTCCTTCCCTAATTTTCATCATCACCATCAAAATCATCTCACTAAAATAATCACTCACCGCCACAAACTCCTCCCCCTCAACTCCACATCCTCCCTCTCTCCAGGGGGCTTGGCCTGCCACCACTTGGCTGGCGAAGGCAGGCACGTGGCCCGCGCGGCCACCTGGCCCCACGGCAGGGCCACTGGGCCCTGTACACTGTCCCCTCTCTTTTTCTATTCTCTCTCTCTCATCTCTCTTTCGTTCTCTCTCTTTCTACAGCTAACTCTCTCTTGATTTCTCTCTCCTCTCTCTTTCTCTATCTCCCTCTATATATATTATTCACACACATGCACACATATATATATTATACTTAATAATATTAAATGCATATTCACATTGGTATTGGGAGTTTCGAGGATTTCACATCATTTTTCAAAGATTATTAGGCGAGTGTTCTCGCATTTTTGGGTACCCCGCTTCGACGGGTGTTTTTATTGTATTTTTTAAGATTTGTATTGTAATTTTGGGATTGTATATTTATATCGGTGAATTGGTAGTGGACACGTGTATTATACCGACGTGTGTAATTGTATCAGTGTTGTGGACATGTATCTGTATCTGTGTGTACAGTAATTTGTATGGGGAATGTTTGTAATAATATAGGAGATATATATGTTTCTGTGTATGGTACTAACATTTTATGCAGGCACTTATACAGCCTCCGGGTTTAACCGCTATGCGATTCTACATTACAGCCCACAGGCTTAACCTCTCTGAGGTTTTTAAGTCCTCTGGACTTTCTATATGCTACGCCTGATAGGCGGACCTAGCGTCAACATTTTACCGCTAAATCCATTCGAGCGTAGTTATCCTGTGAGCATAGCAAAGTAGTAGTTTGGCGTTCATACGCATGCTGTGACACGTGTATTTAGCTATACTGCAAGCGATAACCACACCGAGCGTGATAGCATCTGGTGTTGTACATTAGCTTCGCTTGGTTGATCGATTGCATGCTTACTCTCTTTTCGGTTCTTTTTCCTGCTAGTCATATATGCATGTGTGTTATTTGGTACATCTCCTGTAGGTACATAGTCAGCCTCCGGGCTTAACCACTCTGGATTCCACACTACAGCCTCCGGGTTTAACCTCTCAGAGGTTTATTAAATTCCTCTGGACTTTCTTAGCTACACCTGGAAAGGCAGCTTAGTGTTCAGTGTTTTACCACTAAACACGCCTAGGCGGAACTCTGCCAGATTTTAGACTCGCATCTTAAGCCAAGTCATTCCTGAGTTCCACCGGCGCTTTGGGATAAAACTCTATTCGTTGATCTTGTCCCCAGCACCACTTTGTTTCGTTTGGATGTTCGCTTGCTTACTTGTCCACTTGCCTGCTTGATAATTCAACTATTATTCTTTTATTGATGGTTGTGAAGAGTTTGAAATCTTAACTCATACTATTTTCTAAAAATTGTACATTTTTCTGTATTCGTACCGATCCCCTGTATTGGTACCGTTTTCCTGTATTTGTACCGATCTCCTGTATTGGTACCGTTTTCCTGTATTCATACCGATCCCTTTTATCGGTATTATTTTTCTGTATTGAGACATCCATAGTGATATCTACTATGATTATGACTCCTGCATGCTATTACAGGACACCCGTTTGATTTCACTTATCACCTGCCACCTGATATATTACTACTTGACTTGTGATTATTATATTTTGGGAATCCAATCTTGCTTTCTTGTATTATATACAGTGACCTGTATCCCTAGTACTTAGTACTCATGTTACTCCTGTAACTCATAAACCTGTCCTGCTCTTGCTATTCCCGTAAAATAATAATTGCATAATAATAAACTATAAAAAGGCCAACCTACATCGGGTAAGGAGAAACTGATAGACTTCAAGTGGTGAATATGTTTATAATGATATTAGGTATGTTTTGCAACTCAAACTTCCGGTTATACCTGAGGGCCTCCAGGTGTTCTGAGGGGAGCGTTGGCTCCCTACCTCCTGTTATATTCTTCAATGGGCATAATATAAGACCCACCTCCTGTTTGCTTAGCGACAGGTTTCGGATCAGCACCAGAACGTCCTGGGCCGTGGTCCCCGGTATGTACGGGACCCATTGTAAACATAACCCATTGGTTTCATCATCAGTTTTCAATAACAACCTCAGCTTATCCATATATGGATGTATGTGTTGGGACGCTAGGGCACATACCTAGATATGTGGGTAGGACGAATAATAATTAGTGTTTGGACACATATATTGTATAGTTGTTACGGCATTCCTACATTTATTCTGTAATAATTCATACAACTCACTTGCCTTAATGTCAAAATTCATGCAGGATATGATAGAGAGAAGATAAGTACAAATCCTATCCAATTAAATCAAAAAGTTCAAATTAACAGGGATCGATTCAAATCCAGAGGTTCTAGAAGTATTCTTATCTGAAAACTTGGTATATCAGATGAGATAATATCATCAAAATTCAAAGAAAAAATGGATTAGAAGAATACCCTATCGGTTTCGCTGAGGATAAAAGGATGTATCGTCAAATCCAGAGCAGAACCTGAAAATCTAAGAGGATAAAAGAATAGAGGACAAATGGACAGACACAGGCACCCATACCCTTGCCCTACGACCATGATCTTACCATGAAAATGCGGCAAAAGACGCGTTTTTTGCGGCTAAGTTTTTGAATCTGGGAGAGCGTTTGCTCTCCCTATCTCTGTACTCTTACTTCTATCTTATTTCTTTTATAAATACCTGCATACTTCGAAGGCAGAGAACGGACTCCAGTAGAGAGATTTAGTTTAGTTTAGTTTAGGTTTTTTTTCTTTTCCAATGTAATTTTCATTTTTTAAAGAGAGTTACATGAGAGAAGGAGAGGAAAAGTTGAATTTAGAGTAACATTGAATGTAATATTCCTCAGAGAGTTGTATTGAAGTGACAGCCAATGTGATTCTCAACCTTTTCTTCAATGTACTTGATCCAGTCAATTGCTTTTTTTTATTATCTCATTTTGCTTTACATTATTTCGCATCGAATCATGGTATGTTTAATCTACAACAGAGGTAAGTCTTCTTCCTTTCTCTCTTTTCTATTTTTCTTTCTTAAATTAATATAATAATTTTCCAAACAAACACTTTCTCTTTTTATTTCTTTTTATTTAAACTCGTTTTCCTTTTCTTTTTAACAACAAACCTATCTTCTTCTTCAGATTTCTTGTAACTTAGATTAGCTTTAACTATTTTCTTTTAAAACTGAGAAGAGAACTTTAAGCTCGTTTTTGTAAACTTAAAAGAAGAAACTTACACAAAGCTTCCATCGTAGTCCCTCTCGTTAGCCCTAGGCTACACGGTAGCATTAAGGACCTAACACTATTTCTAAAATTCTGTATTTTTCGGTGCAGGTTTGGCTCGATCAAATTTTTGACGTCGTTATCGGGAAGGGACGGTAAGTTTTCTTTCTTTTTAATTTACTTTAAATGAATTAAACTTTTCTTTTTTTTCCTTCTCTGTTTTAGTGTGCATGGGCTAATGTCAAGAAAACGAAGGAAGCAGAACACATATAAGTGGCTCTGGACTCTGCTGTAAAAAGCAGAGCCCAGAAGCCCTTTGCTTTGCTGCGAAAACGCGACAATAGCCGCGTTTGCACGACAGACAGATTGATTATAACTCTGTTTGGTTGCAGAGTGCTTGAATTAAAATTTTTAGCCTTATGTAGTAGTTAGTATTATTATTTAACCTACTATGCACATGTTTCTAATCTAAACAGTAACTTGATTGTTTGTAAATGCTTAAAAAATATTTAGACATTGCATTCTAGGCATTTGTCTATTTCGTTACATATATATTACTGTTGAAGAGTCTTATAAAAAAGGTACGTCTGCATTGCATATAGCTTAGGAAACACACTTGTATGTTATATTGCTTGAGTGTTATTTTTGTTGTATACTTGCACATGAGCACGAAAATAATCTAAGGGCATAATCCGTTAAACAACATAAAATTGGAAAGTTATTACCCTTCCTTAGCCTGAAAACCATCTCCTCACTCACTAACCCAGCCTAATTAAAATTGAGTAGACGTTGGCCCTAGGAACATCTCGGACTCAATAAAAGATTGACCTAAGGGGAAAGTTGTTAGAGTTTGACTCTTGTCAAATCGGTGTCGAAGGTTGGGGCTAAGAGACGAAACCTTGAAGAACAGTGGTTTGGTGTAATTAGGCCCATTGTTCAAGCACGGATACCTCCCACTGGTTTTGCCCCTATCTGGTCGATTAACTTGTGGTCAGATTGTTACAATATACCTCCAATGGCTAGTCAACCAGTTAGGAGTCATCTAGGTCTAAGGTCTACCCTAATATAACTAGATTTTTCTTTATTTTCTTGTTTGTTTATTTGTTTGTTTTTGTTTTTCTTGTGAAATTGGATTATAATTGCAATTATTCTGATTATAACTCAAATCCATATTTCACCCCAACCTCTTTCAATTCGGAGATTACCAACCCTGCATTTCATAATTTTCACTAACCATATATGCCGGATTGGCCTTATCCGAATCAATATATGCCCCAATCCCAGTATTATGAACAAGATTGGGATAATCATCATGACCTTTCATCGAGTCAGTGGGGATACAACTCCCCTGAGTCATACTGTCAACAACCTTACCAATAAACAACTTTATATACTCCATACCAGGACCAACCTATAGAAGAAAATCTTCTTTAGGAAAGAGTTTCGAAGTCTTCCTTAAGTCTGCCCGAAAAGTGCAAATTCAATTGGACTCAATTCTCCCAAACAATTCTCAAATTCAAGATCCCTACTCTAATTTTCAATTCCCACCACAACAAGAAGAACCTGTTGACTTCGAAGAGAGTATGGAATCCAAGATTTAAAGTGAAGATTACTTTACCCAGTCCATCGATATGATAGAAGTAAGACTTAGTCGATTGAAAAACATGCATATGAATGAGGAAACTCTCCCTACCCAATCCTTGACTATTCCCGATACTTCTACCCATATTGATGGAAACCAAGAATCATAATATCTTGAAGACTACGACCAAGATTCAATTTTACCAGAAAACTTTGAACTTAGCCAATACCAACCCATTGACAAATTGGCAAGTTTTCATTTCAATGAAATTAAACTTGAAGATGAATGTGACACTAATTCCCAATGTTCTGATTCAGTTCCACTTTTTGAATCTATGCTGACTCCGGTATCGTTACCCGATCTGGACCTAATTCCAAAGCCAACACTAATTCCTATCCCTATAGAGCTTGAACATGAACCACCTATTTTGGATAGTCACATTCTATTGCTGGGAAATAAATGTGAACCTCAATTCTATGATTTGGGCCAAACTCATGAACCAACTCCGACTTTCGAACCTAAACTTGATTTGAATTTTATTCCCGAGTCAGTATCGGTTCCCATTCCTTTCATTATTGAGACCAAATCATTCATTTCACAAAATCACATTCCATTGTTGGGTCAAGGTTTAAATCAATATGACTCTGTAATGATAACCCAAGATTGGTCATATAACTGGGAAAAATTTCATGCCAGGATCTTGCATGATCCTTTTCATATTGGGGAGTATAAAAATGTTAGTAGGAAAGAGGTCATGAAAGGTGGGTTTTATGAAAATTCACAGTATCTAGATTGGACAAAAACGCTTGGCCCAATGAGACCACCACCAGAACCACCACCTTGAGGTGACAATTTTCTTTCCTTTTCACCTTTTTCATGTATTATTCCATTTTCATTCATACATTAAGGACAATGCATGAGTTAGGCGTGGGGGAAGGTTTACTACCATACTAACTTAGCTTTTACTAATATATATATATATATATATATATATATATATATATATATATATATATATAAATAAATATATATATATATATATATATATATATATATATATATATATATATATATATATATATATATATATATATCTTTTCTTTAAAACTTTTTGAAAAGAAAAATAATACTTTGACTTATTTTTGTAAGAAATTAAGTTAATTTTAAGTAATAGGAAAATAATAATTAGGATTTCTTATACTTGGTCAAAATAAAATTATTTGTTTGATTTTAAGGTTTGGAAGAAAAATTTAAAAAGTAATTTAGTCTTGATTTTTATCTCGATGAAATATGCATACTTTATACACTTACACACTTAGGGTTCTAAAACAAAAATTCTTATGTCTTATAAAAAAATATTATATAAAAAATTCTCTGATTAAGCTGGGTATTTGTACCACATAAAGCATAAGTATTCTCGATTAAAAGTGCTTCATATAAATAAAAATCCTTAGTTTTGTGGTCTTGTTTGCTTGAGTCTTAAGTCCTTGGGGTGTTTTCTCACCGGGTGCCGTAAAACCGTCCGGTTTGAGAGTTACCGACTAAGGCTCGTTACATGGACGAATTAGAAAGCTGAATAGAGCTAAGAGATATTATCGCCATAAATGTAAAAAAAAGAATTAAGACATAAGAGTTAGAGTTGAAGAATCCCGAGTCAAATTTTCAGTCACATGGTGCATATGACTTAGTGCAAAATAATAGACTAGATGAGAAATATAATTTTAATTCTTACCTTGATTGAAAATAAGTTTTTAAATAAAAACTAAGTTTAGGAATGACTAAGTTTTGATAATCCTATGACTTATAGATTACTTGAATTTTTACATTAATGCTTCAAATATTTTTCATCAAAATGTGTTTTTAAAAATACTAACACTTGGTTTTTCTTTCTTTATAGATTTTGCGGGTGAAATCTACTGAAAACTCTCACAAGACAAAACTCGTCCTCTAGGGGTAACCAAGAGGTTTAACGGCTTGTTGCACGTGCTAAGTGCAACCGTAATTCCTACGAAAGTGAGTTAGGTTAAGGTCAGTTTAGTTTTTCTTTCTCTGTGTTTTCCTCCAGAACGAGTAAAAGATAAGTGTGGGGGTGTGTTTGGGCACATATGTTGCATAATTGTTACTGCATTCCTATATTTATTCTGTAATAATTCCTACAACTCACTTGTCTTAATATCTAAATTCATGAAGGATATGATAGAGATAAGATAAGCACAAATCTTATCCAATTAAATCTAAAAATTCAAATCAACAGGGATCGATTCAAATCCAGAGGTTCTAGAAGTAATCTTATCTAAAAATTGGATATTTCAGATGAGATAATATCATCAAAATTTAAAGAAAAAAATAGATTAGAAGAAGACCCTATCAGTTTCGCTGAGAATAAAAGGATGTATAGTCAAATTCAGAGCATAATCTAATAATCTAAGATGATAAAAGGAAAGAGGACAGATGGATGGACACACTCACCAAGACCTTAGCCTTACGACCATGATCTTGCCATGTTTTCGCGGCCAAGTTTTTATATATGGGGGAGCATTTGCTCTCCCAATCTCTGTACTCTTACGCCTATCCTATTTCTCCTATAAATACCTACATACTTCTAAAGCAGAGGACAAACTCCAGCACAGAGCTTTAGTTTAGTTTAGTTTAGATTTTTCTTTCTTTTTCAATGTAATTTTCATTTTTTAGAGAGAGTTACATGAGAGAGGAGAGGAAGAGTTGAATTTAGAGTGACATTGAATGTAACATTCCTCAGAGAGTTGTATTGAAGTGACAGCCAATGTGATTCTCAGCCTTTTCTTCAATGTACTCGATCCTGTCAATTGCTTTTTTATTATTATCTCATTTTGCTTTGCATTACTTCGTATCGAATCATGGTATGTTTAATCTACAACAAAGGTAAGTCTTCTTCATTTATCTCTTTTCTATTTTTCTTTCTTAGATAAATATAACAATTTCCAAACCAACACTTTCTTTTTTTATTTCTTTGTCTTTAAACTCATTTTCCTTTTCTTTTTAACAATAAACCCATCTTCTTTTTTAGATTTCTTTTAACTTAGATTAGCTTTAACTATTTTCTTTTAAAACTGAGAAGAGCACTTTAAGCTCGTTTTGTAAACTTAAAAGAAGAAACTTACACAAAGCTTCCATCGCAGTCTCTCCCTGTGGATCATGACCCGTTTGCCCTAGGCTATACGGTAGCATTGAGGGCCTAGCACTATTCCTAAATTCTGTCTTTTTCTGCGCAGGTTTGACTCGATCAATTAAAATAAGATGCTAATATACAATTTGTTGTGTTGTTTTGCAACTCAGGTTGTATGCGTTCGGATTATGGTGACATGTGATAAAGGTATATAGAGGAGGGTTTTCTTATTTGGATTTTTCTTTCTACGTACTAGTCTCATAGAGCCGTGACCTAAGCTTATACAATTAGTTTTACTCGTATTCGGCTTTATTCAGTTTTTTCAGCTTTATTAATTTTATATTAGTTTAGGAGGTAACTGGTGTTGCCTTATCTGCTTTACTTACCGCTTCCTTACCTGCTCCTGTATGTCTATGTTTACGACACGGTTTTCAATACATGCTCTTGGACTCAGATTTATCGATACATGTGTACTTACCTGCACGCCACTTGGCTCTCACCTTACCACTCGCTGGGAAGTTTTGACTCCTCTGGATCTATATGTCCAGATCCTGGAGATTGAAACTTGTGGATTCTCCCGGTTACTGGTTAGAGATATGCAGCGAAAGCGTGGATCATTGGCGGATCGTTAAGAGACCTTTCCTTTCAGGCCCCCCTGTTAGTCTCTCAAGTTTTCCTCTTGTAACTCGTGAGCATCTTTTATACTGTTCATAATTGTATATCTCTTTGTATTCTCGCATTTGCGCCTATCGGTGATGTAATATTCTTATAATATTGTGCCACATCCTATGATAACTTTGTAATTGTACTTATATGTTAGAATGTATAATGCATCACGTGCTTTCATGCTCTGATTCTTGCCTGTACTGCGTATATATGTGAGGGTATTTCTGACCTGCGTATATACGTTGCAGTAACGTCTCTGTACTAGCGGAATGGGGTGTTACAGGGTGGTATCAGAGCCTAGGCTCTTACATCCACAGTACAACCAGCCGGCAAATTAATAATAAAGAAATTTGCAACTGTAATGCATGAGTTCTGGTTATACAATCCTGTTGGCCCAAAAGGTTACACTCTCCATTTGTTTAAGTTTTGATGATAACAAAACACATAGAAGCTATATGGTACTAATAAGTTGTTTAGAATGAGTTTCAGGTTAATACCATTCATGATGGCCTTTCTTAGCTATTGCAAGGTTTGCAAGGTTTATGATGCTAAAAAGGCAAATGGCGCAAGAGGAAGTTTTCATGGAAGAGAAGACTCTAGCTTGGTATAGCGTAGCTCAGAGACTTCATTGTGGCTTAGGGACTTCATCTCTTAGTTTTTATATTTTTAGTTTGTTAAAGAATAGTGAATAGGTTTGAAGCTCAAAATTCCCCACACACAAGTTTTTATGCACTTGATCTTTCTAAAAGAATTTTATCCTATATACAAATATTTTTAAACATATTTTATTACTTACAAACTCTATTTTATATAGTATATCTAGTCATGATTAAAAAGTACTTTGAAAATTATCAAGATCTTCAAAACATTTTTCAAAATAGTTGTTTTTGGCCTGTTGCGGTCGACCGGGCGGTCGATCGGCTCTGTTTCAGGTTCGGAACGGTCAACCGACTGGTCGACCGGGCTTCTGACCGTTGGGTGCGTGCATGTGTGTACGTCTCGTCGACTGGACGGTCGACCGGACCCCATTTCGGTCGACTGACCTTCGGCCGACTGAAAGTAGCCTAGTCTCTGTTTGTTTCGGTCGACCGGGTGGTCGACCGTGGGCTGGCAACGGCTAAATTTTTTGAAAACCCGGTCGACCGGCCGGTCGACCGTGGCTTGATTTCAGCCTTAACGGCTAGTTGTTTTAACATGTTTTTAAACGTGGGTTTTATCTCTAAACGAGTTTAGGGGCTGGTTTTGGGTAAAAAATTTTCTAATTATTCATTATATCAGTTTACTCTTTAATCCCTATGCTTGTCCTATAAATAAGGATGATTAGGGTTGAGGTGAGTACAACAATTATTTGCAAAAGAATTCAAGTTTAAAGGCTTTCAAAAGAAGTTTTGTTCTTTGTTTTTGTGCTCAAATTCTCTCCCTTTACTAAAGTTTTTGGTTCAAAACTCTCTTCAAATTTATTTTCTTTTTCACTTACAATACTTGAGCTTCAATCCTACACATTATTCTATAGGATTTTTGTAAGGAAAAAAGGTTTTTCAAAAGAGAGTTTGTGATCTTTTGATCATCAAGAAATCATTATATTTGTGGCTCCACTACCTCTGGACTAGAGGAGTGTGATTAAGGAGTTGGGTACTCCATTGTGTTTGTAATCCTTTGTGAAAGTTATAGTGGTTAGAAATCCTTCTGGGTGAAGGCGGGGACGTAGAGCTGGGTGCTCGAACCTCGAAAAAATATTTGCGTTTGCGATTGGTTTACTTGCTTTATATTCATTGCTATATTTACTTGCTTCATAATCATTGCTATATTGTCGATCAATACTCACACAACAAGATTGCATTGTGCACCTCAAACTCTTATCTAGAGGTATCACGAGGAAGGAGTTCAGAGCCCTTCACGGGGTATTCGGCTTCTAGTCTTATTTCGGGTGATCGTTGCATCATAACTTTTAAATTTGTGCATTGATTAGCATTATCACCTATTCACTCCCCTCTAGGTGATTTCAATTGGTATCAGAGATAGGACTCTAGTTTTTGGCTTCACATCCTTAGAGAGATCCTAAAATTTGCTAATCACTATTTGCATATTTTCATTCATTCACTAGTAAAGATGGTCGATAACATTAAGACCCCTCCAAAATTTGATGGACTCAACTTTCCCATATGGAAAGTTAGGATGACTATTTTTCTACAATCTCTAGGTAGTTTAGTTGCTAAGTCTTTGACCAAGCCTTATAGTAGACTAGAAAGTGAGGAGGACACTTGGTCCGAACTTACCTTCAAGGAATATGAAGCTAATTCAAAGGCTCAAAATGCCCTACTTTAGCTTTGAATGAGGATGACTTAACACGAGTTATCCATTGCAAATCCGCCTTTGAGATTTGACAACACTTATTGGTCACTCATGAGGGAACATCACAAGTCAAGAGAGCCAAAATAGATCTCTTGCGTTCCCAATATAAAAGTTTTAAAATGCTAGAAGATGAATCTATTGATAATATGATTACCAAGTTTACTAAGATTACTAATGCTTTTTCTTCTCTAGGTGATGAAATAAGCAACGACCAAAAGGTGCGCAAGGTGATTCGTGCTCTTCCTTCGTCATGGAAATCAAAGCTACCACCTTGAAGGAGTTGAATGACAAGGACGAAATAGAGCTCATAAGTCTTATTGGAAACCTCAAGACTCATGAGATGGAGAAGAAGGCTAGAGAAGACGCGGTACCTCAAAAGAAAAAGTCAATAGCTTTCAAGTCTTCCTCTTCCAACCACGATGATGAAGAAGATGAAGAAGATGACGAAGAGCTATCTCTCTTTGTAAGAAATGTAAAGAGAATATACCGCAAGAATAAGCTCAACTTTAGAAGACAATGGGAAGGGAAGGAGGAGAAAAGGATCATATGCTACAACTGTCGGAAACCCGGACACATCATGGCCGATTGCCCCGACTTCAAGAAAAAGATGATCTCCTCCTTGAAGCAAAAGAGGCCGGTTGAAAAGAAGGTATACAAAGCCACTTGGGATTCGGAAAGTGAATCCGAAGATGAGGTCGATACGGCAAATATGTGTTTCATGGCAAACACACCCAAGGTAACTTCTCAACCACTTGATGATGAAAATGAAATAAGTAGAGAAATGTTAGAACATGCTTTTGTTGAACTTTCTGAAAGTTTTGATGATAAAAAGGTAGAATATTCAAAATTGAAAAAGGAAATTGAGATGCTTAAAAATCAACTTGCAATTTCTTCAAAAGAAAAGGATGAACTTTCTTCTAATCTTATTTCAACAAAAAGAGAGTTTGATGCTTATAAAGTTGCTTGTAAAGCTAAATTTTCAAAAATTGATGAAAATGAATTATCCTTGTTAAAAACTAAAATCAATAATTTTGGAAATGTTTTACAAGAATGTGCTTTTAATACTAATAAATTAGAGGAAATGTTTTCAAAGAAGCATTTGCACACTCCACATGCTAAGAATGATAAAACAACTCATGCTAAAAATTCTCATGCACATCATGCCAACACTTCACATGACACTCATGATAAAACTACTCATGCTCACAATTCACATGTTCGTAAGCCACATGCTCATTATGCATTTAAATATGGAAAGATCTATAGATGCACTTATTGTGGCCGGAATTGTTGGCCCGGAGGCCTTCCTCTCTAGTTTTGATGATGATTAACTCATGTAGTTATGTTTACTAATAATCTTGTGATTTTATGTTTCAGATCATTTAGCAAGATATTAGTTGGTGATTAGCTTCAACAAAGAGTTTTGAAGCCTTTTCACAAGTGATTCCAGGGCCCAAGCATCAAGATGATACATAGCCTTGCTCGTGGATCACGGTTTGGATCGGGTCGACTTGAAGATGGAAGATCGTCAAGAAGACTTAGGTATACTAATTTAGTTTTAGTGTGTTTTAGATCCAATTGTAAAGCTTAGTATAGTTGATATGCTCAAGTGCACAACACACACGTTTTATGAATTTTGGTTTTCATGAATAGTTTAGATCAAAACAAGTTTAAATGGTTTTTATGTATATTAGATGTGTTCGATATACATACATGCTTCATATCTTAGACAAACTTATTTTGATATGCCTATTCATGAGTTTTAGGAAAAATCAGATTTCCTTATTGAAAAATCCAAGTTTGACAAAATACTAGTTTTGGTTTTTGGTAAAAATGATAAGACTTAAAAGAACTTTTAGAAATATGTTTAACTATTTTTCTGACCCAGTTTCTGGCCCAGAACTGTGCTGACAGGCCTTGCCGGTCGACCGGGCGGTTGATCGACGTGCACAGACCTGTGCACGTCTGCTGGCACAGTGGACCGGTCGGCCGGTCGGCCGACCGGATCAGAGAGCCTTGCTCTCTGTATCTGGGCGGTCGACCGGAACAGAGAAGTCTGCTCTCCGTATCTGCTCTCTGTATCTTGTTAGGCTGCCAGATCAGCCTAACGGCTAGTTTTCTGTTTGGGCTATAAATACCCCATCTCTTTGGGGATTTTGACAAGACTTTTGATGGGGAGATTCTGTCTCCTCGTTTTAAAATTACCGCAAGCGCACGGTCGTTCGATGTAGCACTTGAGGGTCGGTCCACAGGGACAGGTGGTTCTTTTGGTTATGACACTTCTACACGAATGGATCAAAAGATTTATGGATTTGAGTTAGTTATGTGAACTAATTATAATAAAAGAAAAGTCAAGCACCTAGGATCGAATCCCCTAAACGAGCATCAAGCGGACAATTTTGGTCTCCATACTAGTTTGTAATACACACCAAATCTCTATGTCTAAGAGGCACATTAATTCTGAACACTAGATTTAAGCACAAGCTATTATCCTGTTACATAGTCCATCAAAGATGAATCAACTAAATTAAACAGATAACATAAATGCAACAGACCCTAAGCATGGACCATTAACCCCCGATACATAGCCTGTCAAATATCCAGTTATTCTAGAAATTAATTCCTAAAAGTAGTAGGTCAATTGGTGTGCATACGTCATAAATAGGAGACTGACTCAGTCCACAAGAATTAAATCTAGGTTCATCTCCCCTAGATACTCGCTGAAAAATTACCTACTCATGTTAAATTAACAATAAACTAAACTAATTAAATCAGTTTAAAGTTATCTAAAATTTATTAAATAATTAATTGCAAGCATGTATTAATTAAACTAAACTAATTAAATTAAATTAATTTAAAAAAAATTTAAAAAAAAAACCTTACCTGCAAGGGGGCGGCCCGCCCCTTTCTTCTTCAAAATGGGGCGCCAAGTGGCGCCCCTTGCTTTCAAATGGAGGGCGCACTGTGCGCCCTCTGTTTCTGTTGTGCAGAGGCGCCTGTTGGCGCCTCTGTACATTATCTTTCTTTTTTTTTTTTTATAATCTAAATCAGGGGATTAAAATAGAACCAACACAGAGAGAGATTTCATAAAAAATAAAAATAAAAATAAAATGCTGTAAATAAAATTCTTTACCTCTAAAAGTTGAGATTGCAATTAGAATAGACCTCCATGAGATGAAAATAACTTTGAAAAATTGATCAAAATCCAAGCTTTGATTATCTTCGCACAAGTTCAAGGAGGAAAAAAATAATAAAACCTAAACAAAAACCCTAGAAAAAAAAAACTCCCCAAACCCTAGGTATGTTGGCTTTTATAAGCTTACATGATATTCTCACTCACTTCATACAAATGCACTCTTCTCATGAGATAAATCTCATCACTTATAATCAAATAAAAATGAGAGTACAAATAACACGAAAAATTATCTTTAGCACCCTCGATTTTTTCTAAGTTGCATTTCAGTCCAGTCTAGAAACAGAAGCAGACTTTCTTTGTCATTTTTGAGTCAACAAATGGCTGAATTAGAAGACGTCATCAACAGGAAAGTTGTAGCTCTCTAAATTTTCTTTCTGTAGACACCTGGATGGCTGTTTTTGAGATCCTGTAGCCAAAGTTATGATCAAAATACCGCAGCATGCTCAAAAAGCATCCTCCAATCTTTTACAAATTGCGGCATTTAATTGCTGAAATTATCCGGATTCCTCCTTTTTTTCCTTTTACCTATTCCCTGCAAAATATAATCAAATATACCCGAGTAGCATTATTTATATACAAATAATAGATAATTAGGAGTATAAAAATGGTATAAAATCATGCTGATCAAATACCCCCACACCTATCTTTTGCTAGTCCTCGAGCAAAATTAATAAAAAGAAAAAGAAAAACTAAACTATCTTAACTCACTTTCATAGGAATCACGGTTGCACTTAGCATGTGCAACAAGCCGTTAAACCCCTAGGTTACCTCTAGAGGACGAGTTTTGTCTCGTGAGGGTTTTCAGCGGATTGCACCCACAAAATCCAAGAAAGTTAGAGATTAAGAAATAAATAAAAGTAAAATAAGGATAACCAAAAATCAAGAAAAGGAAAACAAATCATTTTTTTTTATCTAGTTAGTAAGATCATCAATTTCCATGAGTTTTATTTTCAAGTAAAATCTCAATTCCAGAAATCATATTGGCTATAAAATGAAGTCTCAAATCCAAAACTTTACACCACCTGTCCTAAGTTTCAGATCCTATGTACCCCGTGATCGTGATGTAGTTCTTAAGCTTGAAAATATTTAATTACAACTTTTATACTTTTTTTTCTTTTTTTTTTTACTATCTTTCGCGTAGATACCGAGGCTTCCTGAGGCCAAGGTACCTAGCTAATTGATAATCAAAATTATTATTTTTTTTTTTAACTATCTTTCGCGTAGATACCGAGGCTTCCTGAGGCCAAGGTACCTAGCTAATTGATAATCAAAATTATTATATTTTTATAGTGTCTTGTCCTCTTAGGCTTTCTCAGCTACCCATATAGCGAGCTTTGGGTCAATGCTCCCAAACCAGATAGTCTTAGGGCAATAAGTGTAAAGACACTCCTACGGACTTAATTACTCAAGCAACTGAGGCCATAAGACAAGACTTATTAATATTTATTTTATTATATAATAATAATAATTTTTTTTTTAGTTGCAATCAATATCCCAAGCCTATGAACTAATAGTGTAAGTGCTGTTGGGTACATAATCACTTAGACTAAGTTTAGATGGTATGTCCGTTTTAGATTCTACTCTTTATTTTAAGACTTTATAACTCTTTCATCTTGATCTTACTCTTAAAATCCACTCATGGATACTAAATCACTCACATACTAGCTAATTAATTGCAGAAAATTTTCAAATTTTTCACAGTTTTTTTTTATTTTTTATTTTTCACATTTTCTAAAGAAAGAAAAGAGAAATAAAGTGAAAACCCTAAAACTAAAACAAAACCAAAAAGACTCCTAAAACAAAAGAAATATGTGAGTCTCCCCCCACACCTAAACTGTGCCATGTCCTCATGCATACTTGAATACAGAGATAGAATGAATATGGCATGTAATTTACACATCCAAAACGTGCACACAATCATGATGACCATACATTCCAAGCATACAAAAGATATACAAATATAAACAGTATGCTAGAATTAGAAATACTCACAGTGCACTAGGAAATCAAGTTGTCGAATCAACGAAAATTCTCCATGTGTGTGGTGGATGCCTCCTTGCTTATCCTGTATCACTTGTAATAAACTCGGCACATAGGTTAGAGAAAGAGAAATAAATGACTCACTAAAACTGACTCAACCAACTAAAAGAGAAATAAAAAGACTCAACAACTAAAAATAATAATAATAATAATAATAAAATAAATATTTACATATGTACAATTTCACACCTCCCCCACACCTAGATCTTTCTAGGTCTATTCCCTCGAGCTCGCTTCCCATCATTCCAATGGGTTCTCTTTAATGGACAAAGTGGAGAGGTTAATCTTTTTGTCATCTTTAATTTCATCCTCTCCAGCTTGTTCATTACCTTCCTCCATCTCCTCTGTCTCTTCTTTTCATACCTCCTCACAAATTCATCATTTTTACGCAATATAATTGGAGTGTCCACAATATGATTGCCTATGAATTTAGCTCATCCTCAAACATCACCTCAAAACTTAAATCAACAATTTTCTTTGGAGGTGTATAATTAACCAAAGTATCCCTAACCGATTCATTCAGATATATGAGTTCGTCTTCAAATAGGGTTTCAAAGCTTTGATTAATTAGAGATTCTTGAATCATGTTTTGAAAAGTATGATCATTAGTTGGCTCATCGAAAGTGAAGATACTCAAATCGAGTTTTGTTTTCTCAAAGGGAACTTTAAACTCAAGATCATCAACACATGTTTTCTCCTCATTGTGATCACACTCTTCAGTAAAAAGCTCATCAAGAAACAGAGGCTCATTATGCATGTAGGCATCCTCACAATTTTGATCAGTGTGCTCCATTTTCTCCATATGAGTGGATGCAATTTTCTGCTCCTCAACATTTGTCTTTTCACAGAACTTAGAAAATTCATCCTCAAATTTCTCTTGAAACAAAAATTCATCATTGTCACATTCATCTTCACAGCAAGATTCAACTGACTCCACATGAGGTGTACGTGTAGCCAAATAATTTCTAATCACTTCATCCAGACACTGAGGATCATTATCACATTTGTACATCTCATAGACCTTCACAACTTCTTCAACAGGCTTCTCATGTTCAAGCTCTTCAAATTGATTAAGATGAAATAAATGGGACTCGAAGGGCATCTCGATGGAATGATTAAACATGTCACTATGGCCAACGATTTGCTCTTCGGGTCTAACAGTTTGGCCTTTGTTCATCTTATGAAAGTTGATGTGCTCTTGAATGGACATGGGTCGAGTCGGCGTTGGCTCATGAACTAGTTGATTAGAAAGGGGATCATTGTCTTGCTCACTAACCAACTCATTTACTGGCCTGTTTAAGCAGTCTCTAGTGTCATAGAGCACTTGCTTTGAAGTTTGCCTGAAAGTTTCAAAAGTTTCCTCTAGTGTATGTTCCTTGTCCACCTGATTGCCATTTAGCTCAATTTGTGAAAGTTGATGGAACTCTTGAACTTGATCTGGACTTATGGTTGGAACAGGTTGATTGAGATGAGCATTATCTTATCCATGTGAGCACATGCCTCGATTAACTGCTGATATGTTTCGGCCATAGTTTGCTGCATGGCTTTAAAACTCTCCTCTAATGTGCTCATCGGTTTCTCATAATCATTGTCAAATCCCCAAGATAGAGGTGATGGTTCAATGTAGGACCAATTAGGTTGAGAATTTTGATATGATTGGTCCCATAAAAATTGAGGACAATTCCAACCTTCCGAATTGAAGTTTGATGGATAAGGCTCGCTCGTAGGTCCTTGAAATGTGTGGAATTGATTTTGACCTAGTCCTGACGAATACCCTATCGAAGGACACTGTTCAGAAGAATGATTTAGATCTTGACAGTGAATGCAACTCATGGGATGGTATGAAGAAAATGAGTAGTTTGTGGGATGGATGTATTCATTAAAATCTGGAAGAGACGTTGGTGGATAGAAAGAAAGGTCTGGCCTATAAAATGAATCGTAACCAAATGAATTTGGATAGGCCATAGGGAAAGAAATTTTTTTTTTAATTTTTTTAATTTTTTTTTGAATTTTTATTTTTGAATTTTTTTTTAACAATTCGGTATAGGTGTCAAAACTAAAGATAGAACACCGTGTCCCCGGCAACGGCGCCAACAACTTGATGGGGAGATTCTGTCTCCTCGTTTTAAAATTACCGCAAGCGCACGGTCGTTCGATGTAGCACTTGAGGGTCGGTCCACAGGGACAGGTGGTTCTTTTGGTTATGACACTTCTACACGAATGGATCAAAAGATTTATAGATTTGAGTTAGTTATGTGAACTAATTATAATAAAAGAAAAGTCAAGCACCTAAGATCGAATCCCCTAAACGAGCATCAAGCGGACAATTTTGGTCTCCATACTAGTTTGTAATACACACCAAATCTCTATGTCTAAGAGGCACATTAATTCTGAACACTAGATTTAAGCACAAGCTATTATCCTGTTACATAGTCCATCAAAGATGAATCAACTAAATTAAACAGATAACATAAATGCAACAGACCCTAAGCATGGACCATTAACCCCCGATACATAGCCTGTCAAATATCCAATTATTCTAGAAATTAATTCCTAAAAGTAGTAGGTCAATTGGTGTGCATACGTCATAAATAGGAGACTGACTCAGTCCACAAGAATTAAATCTAGGTTCATCTCCCCTAGATACTCGCTGAAAAATTACCTACTCATGTTAAATTAACAATAAACTAAACTAATTAAATCAGTTTAAAGTTATCTAAAATTTATTAAATAATTAATTGCAAGCATGTATTAATTAAACTAAACTAATTAAATTAAATTAATTTAAAAAAAATTTAAAAAAAAACCTTACCTGCAAGGGGGCGGCCCGCCCCTTTCCTCTTCAAAATGGGGCGCCAAGTGGCGCCCCTTGCTTTCAAATGGAGGGCGCACTGTGCGCCCTCTGTTTCTGTTGTGCAGAGGCGCCTGTTGGCGCCTCTGTACATTATCTTTCTTTTTTTTTTTTTTATAATCTAAATCAGGGGATTAAAATAGAACCAACACAGAGAGAGATTTCATAAAAAATAAAAATAAAAATAAAATGCTATAAATAAAATTCTTTACCTCTAAAAGTTGAGATTGCAATTAGAATAGACCTCCATGAGATGAAAATAACTTTGAAAAATTGATCAAAATCCAAGCTTTGATTATCTTCGCACAAGTTCAAGGAGGAAAAAAATAATAAAACCTAAACAAAAACCCTAGAAGAAAAAAAACTCCCCAAACCCTAGGTATGTTGGCTTTTATAAGCTTACATGATATTCTCACTCACTTCATACAAATGCACTCTTCTCATGAGATAAATCTCATCACTTATAATCAAATAAAAATGAGAGTACAAATAACACGAAAAATTATCTTTAGCTCCCTCGTTTTTTTCTAAGTTGCATTTCAGTCCAGTCTAGAAACAGAAGCAGACTTTCTTTGTCATTTTTGAGTCAACAAATGGCTGAATTAGAAGACGTCATCAACAGGAAAGTTGTAGCTCTCTAAATTTTCTTTCTGTAGACACCTGGATGGCTGTTTTTGAGATCCTGTAGCCAAAGTTATGATCAAAATACCGCAGCATGCTCAAAAAACATCCTCCAATCTTTTACAAATTGCGGCATTTAATTGCTGAAATTATCCGGATTCCTCCTTTTTTTCCTTTTACCTATTCCCTGCAAAATATAATCAAATATACCCGAGTAGCATTATTATATACAAATAATAGATAATTAGGAGTATAAAAATGGTATAAAATCATGCTGATCAAATACCCCCACACCTATCTTTTGCTAGTCCTCGAGCAAAATTAATAAAAAGAAAAAGAAAAACTAAACTATCCTAACTCACTTTCATAGGAATCACGGTTGCACTTAGCATGTGCAACAAGCCGTTAAACCCCTAGGTTACCTCTAGAGGACGAGTTTTGTCTCGTGAGGGTTTTCAGCGGATTGCACCCACAAAATCCAAGAAAGTTAGAGATTAAGAAATAAATAAAAGTAAAATAAGGATAACCAAAAATCAAGAAAAGGAAAACAAATCATTTTTTTTTATCTAGTTAGTAAGATCATCAATTTTCATGAGTTTTATTTTCAAGTAAAATCTCAATTCCAGAAATCATATTGGCTATAAAATGAAGTCTCAAATCCAAAACTTTACACCACCTGTCCTAAGTTTCAGATCCTATGTACCCCGTGATCGTGATGTAGTTCTTAAGCTTGAAAATATTTAATTACAACTTTTATACTTTTTTTTCTTTTTTTTTTTACTATCTTTCGCGTAGATACCGAGGCTTCCTGAGGCCAAGGTACCTAGCTAATTGATAATCAAAATTATTAACTTTTTTTTTTTAACTATCTTTCGCATAGATACCGTGGCTTCCTGAGGCCAAGGTACCTAGCTAATTGATAATCAAAATTATTATATTTTTATAGTGTCTTGTCCTCTTAGGCTTTCTCAGCTACCCATATAGCGAGCTTTGGGTCAATGCTCCCAAACCAGATAGTCTTAGGGCAATAAGTGTAAAGACACTCCTACGGACTTAATTACTCAAGCAACTGAGGCCATAAGACAAGACTTATTAATATTTATTTTATTATATAATAATAATAATTTTTTTTTTAGTTGCAATCAATATCCCAAGCCTATGAACTAATAGTGTAAGTGCTGTTGGGTACATAATCACTTAGACTAAGTTTAGATGGTATGTCCGTTTTAGATTCTACTCTTTATTTTAAGACTTTATAACTCTTTCATCTTGATCTTACTCTTAAAATCCACTCATGGATACTAAATCACTCACATACTAGCTAATTAATTGCAGAAAATTTTCAAATTTTTCACAGTTTTTTTTTATTTTTTATTTTTCACATTTTCTAAAGAAAGAAAAGAGAAATAAAGTGAAAACCCTAAAACTAAAACAAAACCAAAAAAACTCCTAAAACAAAAGAAATATGTGAGTCTCCCCCCACACCTAAACTGTGCCATGTCCTCATGCATACTTGAATACAGAGATAGAATGAATATGGCATGTAATTTACACATCCAAAACGTGCACACAATCATGATGACCATACATTCCAAGCATACAAAAGATATACAAATATAAACAGTATGCTAGAATTAGAAATACTCACAGTGCACTAGGAAATCAAGTTGTCGAATCAACGAAAATTCTCCATGTGTGTGGTGGATGCCTCCTTGCTTATCCTGTATCACTTGTAATAAACTCGGCACATAGGTTAGAGAAAGAGAAATAAATGACTCACTAAAACTGACTCAACCAACTAAAAGAGAAATAAAAAGACTCAACAACTAAAAATAATAATAATAATAATAATAATAAAATAAATATTTACATATGTACAATTTCACACCTCCCCCACACCTAGATCTTTCTAGGTCTATTCCCTCGAGCTCGCTTCCCATCATTCCAATGGGTTCTCTTTAATGGACAAAGTGGAGAGGTTAATCTTTTTGTCATCTTTAATTTCATCCTCTCCAGCTTGTTCATTACCTTCCTCCATCTCCTCTGTCTCTTCTTTTCATACCTCCTCACAAATTCATCATTTTTACGCAATATAATTGGAGTGTCCACAATATGATTGCCTATGAATTTAAGCTCATCCTCAAACATCACCTCAAAACTTAAATCAACAATTTTCTTTGGAGGTGTATAATTAACCAAAGTATCCCTAACCAATTCATTCAGATATATGAGTTCGTCTTCAAATAGGGTTTCAAAGCTTTGATTAATTAGAGATTCTTGAATCATGTTTTGAAAAGTATGATCATTAGTTGGCTCATCGAAAGTGAAGATACTCAAATCGAGTTTTGTTTTCTCAAAGGGAACTCTAAACTCAAGATCATCAACACATGTTTTCTCCTCATTGTGATCACACTCTTCAGTAAAAAGCTCATCAAGAAACAGAGGCTCATTATGCATGTAGGCATCCTCACAATTTTGATCAGTGTGCTCCATTTTCTCCATATGAGTGGATGCAATTTTCTGCTCCTCAACATTTGTCTTTTCACAGAACTTAGAAAATTCATCCTCAAATTTCTCTTGAAACAAAAATTCATCATTGTCACATTCATCTTCACAGCAAGATTCAACTGACTCCACATGAGGTGTACGTGTAGCCAAATAATTTCTAATCACTTCATCCAGACACTGAGGATCATTATCACATTTGTACATCTCATAGACCTTCACAACTTCTTCAACAGGCTTCTCATGTTCAAGCTCTTCAAATTGATTAAGATGAAATAAATGGGACTCGAAGGGCATCTCGATGGAATGATTAAACATGTCACTATGGCCAACGATTTGCTCTTCGGGTCTAACAGTTTGGCCTTTGTTCATCTTATGAAAGTTGATGTGCTCTTGAATGGACATGGGTCGAGTCGGCGTTGGCTCATGAACTAGTTGATTAGAAAGGGGATCATTGTCTTGCTCACTAACCAACTCATTTACTGGCCTGTTTAAGCAGTCTCTAGTGTCATAGAGCACTTGCTTTGAAGTTTGCCTGAAAGTTTCAAAAGTTTCCTCTAGTGTATGTTCCTTGTCCACCTGATTGCCATTTAGCTCAATTTGTGAAAGTTGATGGAACTCTTGAACTTGATCTGGACTTATGGTTGGAACAGGTTGATTGAGATGAGCATTATCTTATCCATGTGAGCACATGCCTCGATTAACTGCTGATTGGTTTCGGCCATAGTTTGCTGCATGGCTTTAAAACTCTCCTCTAATGTGCTCATCGGTTTCTCATAATCATTGTCAAATCCCCAAGATAGAGGTGATGGTTCAATGTAGGACCAATTAGGTTGAGAATTTTGATATGATTGGTCCCATAAAAATTGAGGACAATTCCAACCTTCCGAATTGAAGTTTGATGGATAAGGCTAGCTCGTAGGTCCTTGAAATGTGTGGAATTGATTTTGACCTAGTCCTGACGAATACCCTATCGAAGGACACTGTTCAGAAGAATGATTTAGATCTTGACAGTGAATGCAACTCATGGGATGGTATGAAGAAAATGAGTAGTTTGTGGGATGGATGTATTCATTAAAATCTGGAAGAGACGTTGGTGGATAGAAAGAAAGGTCTGGCCTATAAAATGAATCGTAACCAAATGAATTTGGATAGGCCATAGGGAAAGAAAATTTTTTTTAATTTTTTAATTTTTTTTTTGAATTTTTATTTTTGAATTTTTTTTTAACAATTCGGTATAGGTGTCAAAACTAAAGATAGAACACCGTGTCCCCGGCAACGGCGCCAACAACTTGATGGGGAGATTCTGTCTCCTCGTTTTAAAATTACCGCAAGCGCACGGTCGTTCGATGTAGCACTTGAGGGTCGGTCCACAGGGACAGGTGGTTCTTTTGGTTATGACACTTCTACACGAATGGATCAAAAGATTTATGGATTTGAGTTAGTTATGTGAACTAATTATAATAAAAGAAAAGTCAAGCACCTAGGATCGAATCCCCTAAACGAGCATCAAGCGGACAATTTTGGTCTCCATACTAGTTTGTAATACACACCAAATCTCTATGTCTAAGAGGCACATTAATTCTGAACACTAGATTTAAGCACAAGCTATTATCCTGTTACATAGTCCATCAAAGATGAATCAACTAAATTAAACAGATAACATAAATGCAACAGACCCTAAGCATGGACCATTAACCCCCGATACATAGCCTGTCAAATATCCAGTTATTCTAGAAATTAATTCCTAAAAGTAGTAGGTCAATTGGTGTGCATACGTCATAAATAGGAGACTGACTCAGTCCACAAGAATTAAATCTAGGTTCATCTCCCCTAGATACTCGCTGAAAAATTACCTACTCATGTTAAATTAACAATAAACTAAACTAATTAAATCAGTTTAAAGTTATCTAAAATTTATTAAATAATTAATTGCAAGCATGTATTAATTAAACTAAACTAATTAAATTAAATTAATTTAAAAAAATTTTAAAAAAAACCTTACCTGCAAGGGGGCGGCCCGCCCCTTTCCTCTTCAAAATGGGGCCCCAAGTGGCGCCCCTTGCTTTCAAATGGAGGGCGCACTGTGAGCCCTCTGTTTCTGTTGTGCAGAGGCGCCTGTTGGCGCCTCTGTACATTATCTTTCTTTTTTTTTTTTTATATAATCTAAATCAGGGGATTAAAATAGAACCAACACAGAGAGAGATTTCATAAAAAATAAAAATAAAAATAAAATGCTGTAAATAAAATTCTTTACCTCTAAAAGTTGAGATTGCAATTAGAATAGACCTCCATGAGATGAAAATAACTTTGAAAAATTGATCAAAATCCAAGCTTTGATTATCTTCGCACAAGTTCAAGGAGGAAAAAAATAATAAAACCTAAACAAAAACCCTAGAAAAAAAAACTCCCCAAACCCTAGGTATGTTGGCTTTTATAAGCTTACATGATATTCTCACTCACTTCATACAAATGCACTCTTCTCATGAGATAAATCTCATCACTTATAATCAAATAAAAATGAGAGTACAAATAACACGAAAAATTATCTTTAGCTCCCTCGATTTTTCTAAGTTGCATTTCAGTCCAGTCCAGAAACAGAAGCAGACTTTCTTTGTCATTTTTGAGTCAACAAATGGCTGAATTAGAAGACGTCATTAACAGGAAAGTTGTAGCTCTCTAAATTTTCTTTCTGTAGACACCTGGATGGCTGTTTTTGAGATCCTGTAGCCAAAGTTATGATCAAAATACCGCAGCATGCTCAAAAAGCATCCTCCAATCTTTTACAAATTGTGGCATTTAATTGCTGAAATTATCCGGATTCCTCCTTTTTTTCCTTTTACCTATTCCCTGCAAAATATAATCAAATATACCCGAGTAGCATTATTTATATACAAATAATAGATAATTAGGAGTATAAAAATGGTATAAAATCATGCTGATCAACTTTTGACAAGAAAAATTTCAGAGTTTCTCCAGTGTTTAAAACAAGTTTTCAAAAGTGTTTTTGGGCTTTAAACTTCCAAATTGATTTTTGTGTTTTAGGGTTTGGGAAAATCAAAGAAAATAGAAATTTGGGAGATTTGTTTTGTTCTTCAATTCTATCATTTACAAAGAGTTTTCCCAAGTGTTTTTCTTTGAGTTCTTGTTTTCCAAACTCTAGTTTTCCCACACTTGAGCTATCACCTATCCTATTCTATTAGGATCATTTGTTTGTGGAAAAAGAGAAGTGTTTGAGGTTGATTAAGCCTCCAAGTTGTAAACCCTCCTTGTATTTGTGTATCCCTCTTTGGTAGAGGTTGATCGGAGTGGTATTGGTTTGTATCTCTCTTCGGTAGAGGTGATTGAGTTTGGTTGTTGGCTACGGGCCTTATCCCTCTTCGGTAGAGGTGGATTGTGGTTGTATTGCCTCGGTGGCATTGTTGGTTGAGAGAGGAGTTCGGTACTCCTTTCGTGGATTGGAAATCCTTCACCGTGGTGAAGGCGGGGATGTAGAGCTAGGGGCTCGAAACTCAAAACATATCTTTGTCTTTGCGTTTGATCCATTGTCTCTTAACCCTCTCTCTTTTATTTGTGCAAAGCATCGTTCATTCATTCATATCTTATTGCTTGCATTTGTCCTTGCATTAATTCATATTGCTTTCATCTTATATGCTTGGCTTGCTTGTGTGTGTGCCTCACTTATACTTAACCACAAGAGCTTCATATAGCACCTCAACCCTTATTTAGGGGAATGAAGAAGAGTTAGTCCAGAGCCCTTCATGGGGAATTCGGCTACACTTGTTGGTTGTATTAAGTGTGTTGCAAATTATTTTAAATTTCGTATTTAGTTTCTAGATTAGCACTTATACCTATTCACCCTCCCTCTAGGTGTTTTTTCAATTGGTATCAGAGCCTACGCTCCTGATATTTAGGCTTAACATCCTAGGAGTGAGATCCTTTTGTTTGCTAATCTCCATTTGCATTTGATTGTTTGCACACATATAGTTTACCATGGACTTCATGACTCCACCTATGTTTGACCCTTCCAACATTCTTGTTTGGAAGACTAAGATGTCCATATACCTCCAAACCCTAGGATATAAGGTTCACCTTGCCATTACCAAGGAATCCTACCTTAGTGATAGCAAGCATATAGGGGCCAATGCACAATCCCTTGAGGTCATTAGAAGCACATTAAATAAAAAATATCTTATGCTTGCTTCTAACTTTGATTCCGCATTTGCAGTGTGGAATATGTTGACAACCACCTCCACCTCCAAGCTTCAAATACCAAATCAACCGGAGGAGTCTAGTGGAGAATCCGACCTCAATGCTTAATGGTCCAAGGGAATGACTCCCTTGAGGTACATTCGGATACTCAACTAGATAGTGCTAGCTCTTCATTTGATGATCATGATTATATGGATGCCAATACTTTGAATGAAGAGTTGACTATTGTTTGTGAAAAATTGATTGAAAAATATAATGTTTTGAAAAAGAAAAGTCTAGGCCTTAATAATGAAAATAAAAATTTGATTTCTAGACTTGATGTTGTTTTGCAAGAGAAAGAGGAGATTGCTAATGAAAGGGATTCATTAAAATCTCAACTTGATCTTGCCTTAAGGGAAAATGAATTTTTAAAATCTAAAAATGATTGTGAAAATGTTTTGAAAAATAATGATATTTTATCTTCAAAAGTTGAATTTGTTTTAAAAGAAAATGACTCTTTGAAAAGAGAAATTATTTTTTTTCAAAAGAATTAGAAATTTGTTTAAAGAAAAATAGTGTTTTACAAAATAAAATTGATTCTCATGTTTGCCATGCTAGGGTAGTTTCACCTAGTTTACCTATTGCATGTGCCACCTCTTCTTTAATTAAAAATGATATATCCATGCTTAAGAAGAGTGTTGTTTGTTTGGGCTCCACTTTGAGCCATTGTGCCAAGAGCCACACACGTTTGGAATCTTTGTTTCGAAAGAAACAAGCTCTATCTTTTCATGCACACCCTCCACGACATACACATGCTCCTCACGGACACCATCACACTATGTATGCTCATATGTACACTTGTACACATTGTGGACGTATGGGCCACCTTGCTAAATTTTGTTATGATAGAATACATACTTCAAATTTAGCAAATAAATTTGTTTGGGTTAGAGAAGGTACTAACCCCCATGGACCCAAAAGGATATGGGTACCAAAGACCACCCCTCTTATGTTTGATGTAGGTGTGGGCTCTCACATGACGTGAGAGTAGCGGTATCTTGGAGTGGATGCGTTCCGAGCTTCATGGAAATCAATTGGATGCATCACTTTCAAGGGAAGTTTGGTGGAGATGACCACCATGTGTTAGAGACTAGAGAGATGCCCTTATCGATTTTGGTATAAATCTCTTACTCCCAATTATATGTTTACATGCTTTCATATCATTGTTTATAGCATGTTTTGATGTTTATAGATTATTATGTCAATGCCATGATTATTAGATCCTTGACTTACAAGAATAGTAATTGAGACACCCATGCTTATATGGACCCATTATTTTAGTGTTCTCACCTTTGTTTAGCTATCATGTTTATCATAGGTTTAATAACATGTGAATTTACATAATAATCATGTTTAAGATTTATCATGATGATTTTATCTTGTTTTTATGCTTCATGTTTTGATTACTAGTTTAAATGTTAGTTTTCATTAAGACTAGGATTTATACTTGTACATATAATGGGCCACAAATAAATCTATATATGTTTGAGCTTGAATGCTTATTTGAACCCATTAGATGTGCTAGTATAGTCTAGTTTTGATGATCCATGCATTTTAAACTTGTATTCCCAATTTTGAATTTGTTTTATGTTTATGAGTTTTACATTTCATGTATATGTTTATTTTGCCAAACTTTAAGATATACATGTGTACTCCTTGAGTCATTTGCCTTTCATGCAAATCTATATATATGGACTCAATTGTGTTTAGGGATATGTATGTATACTTCTTGTGTTGACAAATCATACATATACCTTGAAATAAAATTTGTTTTAATGAAAATTTAGCTTTTCATGATTATCCATGTTTTCATGTGTTTATGTTTAACTTCATGTATATGTCCATCTAATCCAAACTATTTACTATACATGTATATCCTTTGAGCCACGTGCCTTAATGCATATATCTTTGTGGACTCGTTGTGTTTGGATATGTATGTATACTTTAGTTTGTATAGGACATACATATACCTTGAAGATTAAATAGTTTTGATGATTTTCATGTTTCAAGGAATATCATGCTTAAGTGCTTATTTTCATGATTATGTTCTTCACATTTTATTTGAACACTCACCTTTATTGTTTACTCATGTTTTGTTTTCATGAGTCATATTTATGCTAAATTGATTATGAGTGTTGACTATTTTATGAATTTCATGTTTTATGAAAAATATCGTGTTTTATTCCTTGCTTGAAGGATTTCGTACTAGTTAACAAAATTTTCATTTTAACCAGTTCGTATTCTTCATTTTAATATGAGTTATACCTTGACATTATTGTTGTTTCAATTGGTATCATTGGATTCTTTCAATTGGTATCAATTTTGATCTTCTTGTATACTCATATGTTATATGTATGTATGCTATCAATTCCAATATTATCAATTTCAATTGGTATCTATTTATTTTTCATACATATATGTTTTATTTGTGCTTATTATATCCCTATATCTTGAGCACAAATTTTGTTTTTGCTGAGCTTGAGCTTCAACTTTGTTTCAATTGATTCAATTTTCAATTGGTTTCTTAAACAAGCTTATGCATGTGTTTTGTTGGTATTTCATAAAGGGGGAGAAAATTCGATTTTCATATTCCAATTGGTATTTGTATTTCCACTCCGTTCTTTATGATAGAAAATAGTCATTTCAATTGATATCATACACTTAAAAGGAAAAATACTCTATTTTGATATCAAGATGTTTATTTGAATGTTTTAAATTGGTATCTCAAAATTTTATTTTTTAAAAATAAATACAAAAGTTTTGATTTATATTGCCTATATGCAAGGAGAGCTTAACATCTCTTCTACATATAGATTCATGTTGAGTGTATCTTGTATTGAGGAGCTTGACAACTCTTCTTTATGTGATACACGTGTGTAGGGGGAGCTTCACATCTCCTCTTATGCATTGCATATTATGTGTTATGTGAATTGGGGCTTGTCATCCCTTCTTCATGTAATGTATATGTGTAGGGAAGTTAACTTAGCGTCTTCCTCTTCATGAATGTATATAGCATATACCATTCATTTATTGATCTATGTTTACTTTCAATTGGTATCAAGATGCTTCATTGACATATTTTTAATTGATATCTTAATTGATTGTTACCCCTATTTGGTTGTTTTTGTTTTTAGACAAAAAGGGGAGAACATTGATTTTATTAACCCTTTGTTGATTCATTGTTTCGAACAAAAAGGGGGAGAAAAATTTATAGATTTTGTTTTGTTTTGGTTTTTACCCCTTTGTTGATGATTGACAAAAAGGGGGAGAAAGATTTTGAGTTTGTTTGAGTTTTATATATGCATATTTATATTTTTGCATATATTAAGTTTAATTTAGTTTAATTTTAAGTGGTATCTAGAGTATGTTTTTGGTATCTAGAGCATGTTTTTATTTTTGAACATTTCATTGGTATCTAGAGCCTTTTTATTGTTTATGCATATCTATGCATTCATGTTTAAGAGCCTTCATTGCATATTCATTATGTTTATTTGTTTATGCATGAGTTAAGGGGGAGCTTATTTGAAGCTTAACTTTAATCCATGCATATATAACTCCATGAGTTTTGTCATCATCAAAAAGGGGGAGATTATTGGCCCGGAGGCCTTCCTCTCTAGTTTTGATGATGATTAACTCATGTAGTTATGTTTACTAATAATCTTGTGATTTTAAGTTTCAGATCATTTAGTAAGATATTAGTTGGTGATTAGCTTCAACAAGGAGTTTTGAAGCCTTTTCACAAGTGATTCCAGGGCCCAAGCATCAAGATGATACATAGCCTTGCTCGTGGATCACGGTTTGGATCGGGTCGACTTGAAGATGGAAGATCGTCAAGAAGAATTAGGTATCCTAGTTTATTTTTAGTGTGTTTTAGATCCAATTGTAAAGCTTAGTATAGTTGATATGCTCAAGTGCACAACACACACGTTTTATGGATTTTGGTTTTCATGAATAGTTTAGATCAAAACAAGTTTAAATGGTTTTTATGTATATTAGATGTGTTCAATATACATACATGCTTCATATCTTAGACAAACTTATTTTGATATGCCTATTCATGAGTTTTAGGAAAAATCAGATTTCCTTATTGAAAAATCCAAGTTTGACAAAATACTAGTTTTGGTTTTTGGTAAAAATGATAAGACTTAAAAGAATTTTTAGAAATATGTTTAACTGTTTTTCTGACCCAGTTTCTGACCCAGAACTGTGCTGACAGGCCTTGCCGGTCGATCGGGCGGTCGACCGACGTGCACAGACCTGTGCACATCTGCTGGCACAGTGGGCCGGTCGGCCGACCGGATCAGAGAGCCTTGCTCTCTGTATCTGGGCGGTCGACCGAGCGGTCGACCGGAACAGAGAAGTCTGCTCTCTGTATCTGGGCGGTCGGCCGTGCAGTCGGCCGGATTGCCCAACGGTCATATTTATGACCGTTGGCGGTCGACCAGAACGGTCGACCGCAGGCCTGTCAGGCTGTCAGATCAGCCTAACGGATAGTTTTCTGTTTGGGCTATAAATACCCTATCTCTTTGGGGATTTTGACAAGACTTTTGACAAGAAAAATTTCAGAGTTTCTCCAGTGTTTAAAACAAGTTTTCAAAAGTGTTTTTGGGCTTTAAACTTCCAAATTGGTTTTGTGTTTTAGGGTTTGGGAAAATCAAAGAAAATAGAAATTTGGGAGATTTGTTTTGTTCTTTAATTCAATCATTTATAAAGAGTTTTCCGAAGTGTTTTTCTTTGAATTCTTGTTTTCCAAACTCTAGTTTTTCCACACTTGAGTTATCACCTATCCTATTCTATTAGGATCATTTGTTTGTGGAAAAAGAGAAGTGTTTGATGTTGATTAAGCCTCCAAGTTGTAAACCCTCCTTGTATTTGTGTATCCCTCTTTGGTAGAGGTTGATCGGAGTGGTATTGGTTTGTATCCCTCTTCGGTAGAGGTGATTGAGTTTGGTTGTTGGCTACGGGCCTTATCCCTCTTCGGTAGAGGTGGATTGTGGTTGTATTGCCTCGGTGGCATTGTTGGTTGAGAGAGGAGTTCGGTACTCCTTTAGTGGATTGGAAATCCTTCACTGTGGTGAAGGCGGGGATGTAGAGCTAGGGGCTCGAACCTCGAAACATATCTTTGCCTTTGCGTTTGATCCATTGTCTCTTAACCCTCTCTCTTTTATTTGTGCAAAGCATCATTCATTCATTCATATCTTATTGCTTGCATTTGTCCTTGCATTAATTCATATTGCTTTTCATCTTATATGCTTGGCTTGCTTGTGTGTGTGCCTCACTTATACTTAACCACAAGAGCTTCATATAGCACCTCAACCCTTATTTAGGGGAATGAAGAGGAGTTAGTCCAGAGCCCTTCACGGGAAATTCGGCTACACTTGTTGGTTGTATTAAGTGTGTTACAAATTATTTTAAATTCTGCATTTAGTTTCTAGATTAGCACTTACACCTATTCACCCCCGCTCTAGGTGTTTTTTCAGGAATGGCTATTTAGCTAAATTTTGCTATGATGATATAAATAGGACAAATAATCTTGTGTGGGTTCGAGACACTAACTCTTTAGGACCCAAGAAAATATGGGTACCAAAATAAGTCTTAAATTATTTGATGTAGGTACACACCAAGGCTCCAAGACGTAAGGAGCAGTGGTACCTTGATAGTGGTTGTTCAAGGCATATGAAATGGGACATCAACAACTTCACAACCCTATCAAGGTACGTTGAAGGTGGCACCGTCACCTTCGGAGATGACTCCAAGGGCATCATCATCGGTATAGGTAACATTAAGATTGGTGCATCTCCTTTAATAGAAAATGTTGTTCTTGTTGATGGACTTAAACATAACTTGCTTATATAAGTCAACTTTGTGATCGTGGTCTTAAAGTTGTGTTTGATGATTCTTCTTGCAAAATTTTTGATTGTAAAACTAATGATTGTATTCTCACCGGATTTCGTGAAAATAATGTCTATATTATTAACATGTTTAATTTGGATTGTTCTACTAAATGCTTGAATGCTTTTGATGAGATTTCATGGCTTTGGCATAAAAGATTAGGACATGCATCTTTTGATCACCTTACTAGAATTAATTCTAAGGAATTGGTAAAGGGTATTCATTGTTTGAAGTTTGAAAAAGACCGCATTTGTGGTGCATGCCAACTTGGGAAACAAACCAAGTCTTCTTTCAAACCAATCAAGGATATCATGTCAACTAGGCCAATAGAATTGATTCACATGGATCTTTTTGGACCAACTAAATCTAAAAGCTTAAATGGAAGTAGATATGTTTTCGTTTTAGTTGATGATTTTTCCCGTTTCACTTGGGTTTTCTTTTTGGAACACAAAGATCAAACTTTTTCGCATTTTAAGATTTTTCGAAAAGGGTTGAAAAAGAAAAGGGTTTTTTCGATTTTAAAGATAAGAAGTGATAGAGGTGGTGAGTTTGTTAACCAACTCTTCATGACTTATTGTGATGAAAAGGGAATTAAGCATGAAATGTCATGTCCTAGAACTCCACAACAAAATGGAGTAGTTGAAAGGAAAAATAGAACACTTCAAGAAATGACTAGGACTATGATAAGTGAATATGGGCTCCCTCAATATTTATGGGCCGAGGCCATAAACACCGCATGCTACATATCAAATCGTATTTATTTGTGTAAAAATACTTTCAAAACATCTTTTGAAATTTATAATTTAAGAAAACCAAATGTTTCGTATTTTAAAGTTTTGGATGCAAGTGTTTTGTTTTGAATACTAAAGATAATTTGGGTAAATTTTATGCTAAGGCCTATGAAGCAATATTTGTTGGATATTCTTGTACTAACAAAGCTTATAGAGTATTCAATAAATCTTCTCATACTATTGAAGAATCTATGCATGTTAAATTTGAAGAATCTAATACTATTGTTGAGAATGTTGTAGAGATTGACTCTTTAGATGAGGATATGGAGAAAATATCCTTGAAGGACTCACCCATTCAAGAAGAAAAGCAAGAATCCATTGGTGAAGTTCAAAAGGATGAAGTGAAAAACTCTCAACCACTTCCTAAAGATTGGAGATACGCTACAAATCATCCCAAAGATCTAATCATAGGTGATGTTTCAAAAGGGGTAACCACTCGCTCCAAACTCCATGAATTGTGTAATAATTTTGCATTCATATCTCATTTTGAACCCAAAAACATCCTCGAAGCCGAGGGTGACTCATATTGGTTGCTAGCTATGCAAGAAGAGCTCATTCAATTTGAGCGCAACCAAGTTTGGCACCTTGTTCCTAGACCCCACGATAGACCAATAATTGGTACTAAGTGGATTTTAGGAACAAGTTGGATGAGTCAGGAAATGTTATTAGGAATAAGGCTAGGTTAGTGGCCCAAGGTTACACTTAAGTTGAAGGAATCGACTTTGAGAAGACCTTTGCACCCGTAGCACGCCTTGAAGCCATACGGATCACACTAGCTTATGTATCTTTTAAAAATTTTAAACTTTTTCAAATGGATGTAAAAAGTGTATTTTTAAATAGTTTTATTGATGAGGAAGTTTATGTTGAATAACCTCCCGGTTTATAGATCATGTTCATCCTAATTTTGTTTTCAAACTTGATAAAGCTTTGTATGGTTTAAAGCAAGCTCCTAGAGCTTGGTATGAAAGGCTTTCTAGTTTTCTTCTTTCAAATGATTTTATTAAAGGCAAAGTAGACACAACATTATTTACTAAACATGTTGATAGTGACATTCTTATAGTGCAAATATATGTTGATGATATAATCTTTGGTTCTACTAATGAGTTACTTTGCAAGGAGTTTGAACAGTGTATGCAACGTGAATTTGAGATGTCATTAATGAGTGAATTGAATTATTTTCTTGGACTCCAAATCAAGTAAATGCGCGATGGGATATTCATATGTCAAGCCAAGTACTCCAAGGAGCTCATCAAGAAATTTGAACTTGAAGATTCAAAAATTTGCAACACTCCCATGGCCACCACCACCAGGCTTGATAAGGATGACCAAGGTAAGTGTGTTGATATAAAATTGTATAGAAGCATGATTGGTAGTTTGTTGTAATAGTCAGCTAGTAGGCCGGATATTATGTTTAGTGTGTGTCTTTGTGCTAGATTCCAATCGTGTCCTAAAGAATCTCATTTAATTGCGGTAAAAACGCATTATTCGTTATATTAAGGGCACTATTGGAATGGGTCTATGGTATCCGAAAACCGGAGATTTTTCAATGACGAATTTTTCGGATGCTGACTATGCGGGTTGTAGAGTGGATAGGAAGAGTACTAATGAAACATGTCAATTTCTTGGTAATTGTCTTGTTTCATGGTCTTCTAAGAAACAAAATTCGGTAGCCCTCTCAACCGCCGAGGCGGAGTATGTTGCGGCGGGGGCTTGTTGTGCACAAGTCCTTTGGATGAAACATATTCTCCTTGATTATGATTTGCATTATGATCATATAAAAATATTTTGTGATAATACTAGTACTATTCATATGACTAAGAATGCAAATCAACATAGTAAGACCAAGCACATTGAGATTAGATATCACTTTCTTAGAGATCATTTTGAGAAAGGTGATATTGAGATTGATTATGTTTCTTCCGATTTGTAGCTTGCCGATATTTTCACTAAACCACTTGACTATAATAGATTTTCTTTTATATATGGTGAACTTAATGTTTGTGTTATTGAATAAGAAAGTTTTCTTGCTAATTTGTCCCTTTCTGATATATGACAAAAAGGGGAAGAAATATAGCATATATGATTTTGGTGTTTTATTGATGGGTTTTCAACATTTTTTATCATAATGAATTGTTTTATACTTGTTTAAATAGAGCATTATTTAAGGGGGAGTTTTACCTCTCTTTTATATCTTGTGATATAGCCTATATGTTTTGTCATCATCAAAAAGGGGGAGATTGTTAGCCCAAAAGATTACACTCTCCATTTGTTTAAGTTTTGATGATAACAAAACACATAGAACCTATATGGTACTAATAAGTTGTTTAGAATAAGTTTCAGGTTAATACCATTCATGATGACCTTTCTTAGCTATTGCAAGGTTTGCAAGGTTTATGATGCTAAAAAGGCAAATGGCGCAAGAGGAAGTTTTTATTGAAGAGAAGACTCTAGCTTGGTATAGCGTGGCTCAGAGACTTCATTGTGGCTCAGGAACTTCATCTCTTAGTTTTTATATTTTTAGTTTGTTAAAGAATAGTGAATAGGTTTGAAGCTCAAAATTCCCCACACACAAGTTTTTGTGCACTTGATCTTTCTAAAAGAATTTTATCCTATATACAAATATTTTTAAACATATTTTATTACTTACAAACTCTATTTTATATAGTATATCTAGTCATGATTAAAAAGTACTTTGGAAATTATCAAAATCTTCAAAACATTTTTCAAAATAGTTGTTTTTGGCCTGTTGCGGTCGACCGGCCGGTCGACCGGCTCTGTTTCAGGTCAGAATGGTCGATCGACCGGTCTACCGGGCTTCTGACCGTTGGGTGCGTACAAGTGTGCACGTCTCCCGGTCGACCAGACGGTCGACCGGACCCCATTTCGATCGACCGACCTTCGGCCGACTGAAAGTAGCCTAGTCTCTGTTTGTTTCGGTCGACCGGGCGGTTGACGGTGGGCTGGCAACGGCTAAATTTTTTGAAAAACCGGTCGACCGGCCGGTCGACCGTGGCTTGATTTCAGCCTTAACGGCTAGTTGTTTTAACACGTTTTTAAACGTGGGTTTTATCTCTAAACGAGTTTAGGGGCTAGTTTTAGGTCAAAATTTTTCTAATTATTCATTATATCAGTTTACTCTTTAATCCCTACCCTTGTCCTATAAATAGGGATGATTAGGGTTGAGGTGAGTACAACAATTATTTACAAAAGAATTCAAGTTTAAAGGCTTTCAAAAGAAGTTTTGTTCTATGTTTTTGTGCTCAAATTCTCTCTTTACTGAAGTTTTTGGTTCAAAACTCTCTTCAAATTTATTTTCCTTTTCACTTACAATACTTGAGTTTCAATCCTACACATTATTCTATAGGAGTTTTGTAAGGGAAAAAGGTTTTTCAAAAGAGAGTTTGTGATCTTTTGATCATCAAGAAATCATTGTATTTGTGGCTCCACTACCTCTGGACTAGAGGAGTGTGATTGAGGAGTTAGGTACTCCATTGTGCTTGTAATCCTTTGTGGAAGTTATAGTGGTTAGAAATCCTTCGGGTGAAGGCGGGGACGTAGAGCTGGGTGCTCGAACCTCGGAAAAATCTTTGTGTTTGCGATTGGTTTACTTGCTTCATTTACTTGCTTTATATTCATTGCTATATTTACTTGCTTCATAATCATTGCTATATTGTCGATCAATACTCACACAACAAGATTGCATTGTGCACCTCAAACTTTTATCTAGAGGAATCACGAGGAAGGAGTTCAGAGCCCTTCACGGGGTATTCGGCTTCTTGTCTTGTTTCGGGTGATCGTTGCATCATAACTTTTAAATTTGTGTATTGATTAGCATTATCACCTATTCACCCCCCCTCTAGGTGATTTCAAATCCAACTACAAGTGTAGAGTTATTTATTTCTTCTTGATCATCCTTCCTTTGATCCCTGAATTCCTTTCATCTTTTCTCTATTCCAGTTTGTGTCGTCTTTATACCAACTTAAGATATGGGTAGACTAGTAAGGTAGGGTAGGACAGATGTGGTTTGTTCTCTCCTTATTCTAGCATTATTTGATTCTAGTGCATCGTATTACGTTATGTCGGGTAGTTCTTCGGCTTCGCGTTTTATTTTTATATATATAGACACATCACATGGAATAGCATAAAATGTGAAAATCATTACGGAAAGTAGGGTAGTCATCACATATGTAATCAGACAGGTTGTATCACTACACGAGGAGCATCAGTATGCAACTGATTTCTAGAATCAGGCCTTCTGCTAGACAGAACTACGATATTTTCTATTTATATTATTTTAGAAATGACCACGATCTTTTCTATCAATTTCACGGAGCTCAGGTATTTTTAGAATTAATCTACCGTAAGGTTGACACCCAGAAGACAACATTTCGGACTCATTTTGGTTATTACGAATTCTTGATCGTGTCCTTCTGAGCCATAACACTTAACAGTCCTTATAAATATGATGAGCCACAGACCCTACTAGCCTCGCCAATCGAGAGACGTGTTCTAGCCACGTGAGCTCAACCAGGCGTGGGCTTTGCTGCACCCTCACGCTTAGCATTTAACGTTGTGTTACATGCTGACTTCTCCACGTGAGCTCCGTCAAGTGCGAGTCTCGCAGAGCTCTGCCGCACCCCAGTGTTTAGCGCCTGATGTTGTGTTACGCAATGGCCCTACCTGGGTTTAGTTTTGCTCGTGGCTAGTTCCATCAGTGTTTAGCACTCTAGACTCATTCCCCGGATTTCTCTGGCCTAACTTGTTTCATGGATTTAATGAACCAGATTTTCTTGTTGTTTCTGGACAAGTTTATCATAATCTTTCTTGATGATCTTTTCGCCCAACATTTTCATATGTTTTTATGATTTAAGCTTCATTGTCTTATTTAGTTATTGCTTCCTTTAAAGAGGTTTTACTTGATTTATAATGATTTGGACTCTAGAAAATGTCGTTGCTGACCATCTCTCACGTATCCTAAATTCTCCATTCAACGAATTGCCCATAAATGAGAACTTTCCTAATGAAAATCTCTTAGCTATCTTTAGGGAACCTTGGTTTACTGATATAGTGAATTACTTAGTCACAAATTAAACTGTTGGCCCAAAGGCCTTCCACTCTAGTTTTGATGATGATTAACTCATGTAGTTATGTGTACTAATAATCTTGCAATGTTTAAGTTTCAGATATTTAACAAGATATTAGTTGGTGAAAGCTTCCACACATCTTTCACATGTTGATTCAAGAGCCCGAGCGTCAAAGATCATATATAGCACTTGCTCGGCGCATCAAGGAGTTTTGGATCAAGCCGACTTGGAGATTGCGCTCTACAAGAAGACTTGGAGATTGCGCTCTACAAGAAGACTTAGGTATCCATAGTTTAGTTTTGTGTTTAGATCCTAATTCTAAAGATTAGTATAGTATGATAAGCTCAAGTTCACAATACACACACGTTTCATGTTTTGAATATTGGTTTTCGATTTTTGGTTTAACCGATCTTGGTTTACATGAATAGAGTTTATATCAAAACAAGTTTACATGGTTTAATGTATATTAGATTTGTTCTATATACATGCATGCTTCAACTATTTAAAGAAACTTAGTTTGATATTCTATTTCATGTGTTTTATGTTTTGGTATTTCTATCAAAACATATATTTTGGTATTAATGACAAAAACTATGATATGTATATGTTTCATGAATTTCTATCAATATGCATCTTGCTTCAAAAGTGTTTAAATATCATGTTTTTATATTTGGATGAGTTTTTAGACAAAACGTATTTTCTATTCCAAGTTATAGAAAATACAAGTTTGGTTTCTGGTAAAAATGACAAGGTACAAAAATAGTTCACATTGATTGATATTTGAGTCAAAACTGTTATCACATGTTTATATATCAATGCAAAATGTTAAAACTATTTTTGGGGATTTTTACAAGATTTAAAAGGATTTATTACAATATTTTTACCCCTGTTTTTCTGGGCTATTTGCTGTCTGCCAGGCGTGGTCGGTCGACCGAACGGTCGACCGAACCTGTAGCCGGTCGACCGTCCGAGTCGACCGACGTGCACGGGGACGTGCACGCTGGCTACTCTTGTAGCCGGTCGACCGAGCGGTCGATCGACTGAGAGCAGACTTGCTCTCTGTTAGTTTGGGTCGACCGGGCGGTCGACCGGGTATTACAACGTTCAAAAATTCGAACGTTGGGCGGTCGACCGACCGGTCGACCGACAGGGCAAAAACTGGCAAAAATAGCTGCCAACGGCTAGTTTCCAATTCTGCCTATAAATACCCCATTTGCAAGAGTTTTTCTCTAAGGTTTTTGGTGCGAATTTTTTCATACTCTCTGCTGTTTTTGCTGCAATTAAAAGAAGTTTTTGAACTCATTTTGAACAATCTATTTTGAGGTTTTTGCTAGGGTTTGGAAAATCAAAGAAGAGGCTTTTGGGAAAAGCTTTTGATTGAACTTCACCATCTTGATTTCTATTGTTTTCCCAAGGATTTTTCTTTGTGATTTTGATTTCCATTCCATTGGTTTTCTCCACACTTGAGCTAAAATCTACTATCTTCTCTATAGGATTTTGTGTGGGAAAAAGAGATTGTTTTGTGGTTGTTGTTTGAAACCACTAAGTTGTAAACCCAATTCTTGCTTTGTGCCATTTCCCTCATTGTGTTGAGGAGGTTGTGCAACTTGGGTTGTGAGGTGTTTTGTGTAAGCTTGGTGCTAATCCCTCAAGTTGTGAGGTGATTGTTTGTTGGATTGGAGGAGTGCCTCAAGGAGGAGGTCGTGTTTGTAAGGAGAGGAGTTGGGTACTCCTTGTAATTGTGATTGCCCCAAATCCTCGGTGGAGGTTCCCTTTGTGGGATTCCTTTGTGGACAAGCTAGTGGATTGGAAATCCTTTGTGTGTCGAAAGCGGGGATGTAGAGCTGGGTGCTCGAACCTCGGAACATATCTCTTTGTTTGCGCTTGATCCATTGACTCTTGCTCTCTCTCTCTCTTTACTTTGTGCAAATTGTTATATCTTGTACTTGCTTGTGTGTGCATCATTATAGTAATTGCAATTAGTTTTTTAAATTCCGCATTAAGTTCACTAGATTAGCATCGTCACCTATTATAGTAATTGCAATTAGTTGGGTCTGGTATATGCAGCATTCGAGTTCTCCTGAAAAGTCTGAGAGTGGTATACCGGACACTCTTCGAACACGTAATTCAGATCATGGCAATAGGTACAACCCGGGTTGACCACTGGTGATGGACTGGCCACAGGGGATGGGTTGACCTGATTAACAACAGAATTCTCCCTAGACTCAAGCAATTCTATCCTCTTCATCAGTTGTGTTATTTTAGCTTCTGCAGCTATCGAGGATTCTATGGAGTGTAAACCGGTTCTGGAAGTTGTGGGTGTGGGTTTCTCAGAACATGACTCCCACTGGATAGTTTTTTCAGCTAACGCTTCAAAAAAGATCCCAACCCTGATCTTCATCCTTCTTTAGAAATTCTCCTTGGCACATGGTTTCAAGGAGTGTCTTAGTCTGATAATCGAGTCCATCATAGATAATCTGGCACTGACGCCATTTTTCTATACCGTGATGGGGACACAGGACTATTAGGTCTTTGAAGCGCTCAAAGTACTTCCAGAATGGTTCATTGGCTTCTTGCTTGAATTGCATTATATTTTTCCTCATGAGGGCTGTCTTATGGATAGGATAAAACTTTTAAGAAAGACTTTAACGAAATCATCCCATGAAGAAATTGAGCTGACAGGAAGATTGTACAGCCACTTCTTAGTAATATCCTTAAGTGCGAAGGGAATGAATCTAAGTCTCACAATGTCCTCTGTTAACTGGGAAATTCTCATCATAAGGCATACTTCTTCAAACTCTCGGATGAAGAAGTACTCATCCTCAGATTCTAAGCCATGGAATCGGGGAAGAGTGTTTATGACTGCGGCTTTAACTCAAAGTTATTTCCATTGGTGTTTGGGAGAAGAATGTAAGATGGAAGTGAGGTGCGAATCGGGTAGAACTTGTCTTGCAACGAAACGTTGTTGGTCATGACTGGATTGTGTCAAGTGGTGTATGTGCTAGTGTAGAAATTCTCACAAGCCTAGCAGAATCTGGATCACGAAACCACTGTTGCATACACAATAAACGTGCACCGATCACACAAGCGAAAGAAAGTGAAGAATAATAAACAAGAAAAAAAAATCAATCCAAGCTATCTAGGTTCCCTGGACCTGGACGACTCCTAACTGTTTAGAGTGTCCACAGGAGGTTTAGTGTAGACTTTGACTATAAGCGAATCAGCCAGGAAAGGGCAAAGTTGGTGGGAGGTTTTCCGTCAAAGACGTTCCTTAATTAAGTAACCAGCAACCTTCGGGCTTTCGGCCCTCAATCCCTTTCCTAGACACTGATTTTACAAAAGTCAATTTCCAACACTTTTCCCCCTTAGGATAATCTCCTAAGTGAGTCCGGATGTCCCTAGGGCCAACGTCTATCAAATTTTATTACAAGCTTGGGATTGTGAGTGCTGGAATGGTGGTTTTCGGGCTAAGGAAAGGGTGATAAAATCCCCCACCTTATCTTATTTATGGGTGGTGCCCTTAAAATCAGTTTTGGTGCAAGTGTACGATATTAACAAACAAGGTTCACTCAAAGCGTTTTTAAATCAAACAAAGAGTGAGTCCTAGTCAATATGCAATGCGCACGTACCTTGCCTCCAGCACTCTTCAACAGTAAAAGTAAATGAATTGAAAAGACACGTGCCTAGAATGCAAATGTCTAGTCAAATTTTAACTTTGCAACAAATTTTTTTACTGTTGATTATTAGTAGATATAAGGTGAAGCATACAAGAATTTAAGTATTGCAGCAGCTGTATTTAGCAGAGCAAGCAACCCTGCAGAAAACTTGTCAGTAGTTCACTCTTCCTTGCCGCAGAACTGCGGCTTTTGCCCAGATTCTGCGGCAATTCAGAGGGCAACTGGTCTCTGCTTTCGAGAGCAGAGGCCCAGAGCCACTTATATGTTTCTGCAATGCAAATTTTCCTGTTTTCTTTACCTGTAACCTGCAACAGAGAAGAAGATTCGTTTAATTTCTCACTTTAAAACAAAAACCGTTGCTCTCCCGGCAACGGCGCCAAAAATTTGATTAATGGAAAGATAGTGTGATTTTGTGTGAAGTATTTGCACAGATATTAAATGAAAGAGAGAAGGTTTAGAGTCAACCTCAAGTGCTTTGATCACTCCACAATGTATTTATATGATTAATGTATCCTTTCCAATCTCCGTTATAGCATGGGCTATACCGAGTCGATTCTCAGGGAGAGCTTGCGATGGAAGCGTTACGGTTCGTAGTGAAGAAAGAAAAATGAAGATTCTTCTTTGTTTTTAAACAAATGCAAAAAGCATGGAAAAGAAAATGAAAGAATTGGTGGATTTGTGCATGATGGAAAGGAAATCAAAAGAACTTTGGAAAAGTGTATTGCTAAGAGAGAAAGCTAGTAAAGAAAATGTTTAGGAAACTTTAGATGAGAAAAGCCATGGCTAGCTAACTTTACTACTTTGCTAACTTACTAAACTCAAGGGTGATACATGATTGCCTCATGTTGATTCATTGGCAATAGAGATGACTTGCTTGTTTGGTCAAGTATTTTTTCCGTTTTGAAGATGAGTGTTCTTCTCGGTCTTAGCTTGTAGCCTCATATTGATTCATTGGCTCGCGAGATAGATTTTCTATGGTGGACTTCAAGGAGTGGTACTCAAGGATGCTAAGGAAGAAGATACAACTTTCATTAGTCATTCAAGGCATAACAACAAATTAGCTTGAAGTAAAGAAGTTGTTCTACAAATAGCATATGTTTGGTGATCCATCTCCATGTTCCATCAAGGCACTTGTTCTAGACAAGGCTCTAAATGAGGCACACATGAATCATATGGAGTATGAACAAGCATTTACCAAGTGAAAGCAACTCTACTTCCTTAGAAAGCAAAAGAGACTTTAACAATGCAAGTATAGAATTTAGCAATCACCCAAAGAGTTAGAAGTTAGCAATGAGAGTTGTTAGCTAGCCATGTAAGAGAGATTTAGCTATCCATTACAAAAGAAACTAAACAACAATTCATGATGAAAATAGAAATGCAATAGAAGTAAAGAAAGATAGTAAAGCAAAGTAAAGCAAAGTACTAGAGATTGCAAAGAGAAGAATGAAGCTTTGATTAATCCTTGCTTACAAGTGATGTCACCTTCTTGCTTACAAGCTCTCAAAAACACTCTCTTTTCTCTCTTTAACAAAATCTCTAGGAGGAAGAAGAGGGAGAGCTAAAAACCTAAGAGAATACCAACACTCTCTCACAAAATACAAGCTTTTACCCTAATCTCTCTCTGTCTTGCTCATGCAGGCCTTGGTACTGTATTTATAGGGCTCAGAGAGAAGGCTCCAGAATCCCGTTTGTTGGAGAAAATCTCGGCCCCAACGGCCTTGTAACTGCCGTGGACACGCGGCATATATCTGGAATGCGCAGCAAAATCAGGGCCGTTCAAGTGGATCTTTCTGTTACAGATTTGTTACAGGTTGTTAGCCACGTGGATCTTCTGGAAGCGTGAGCTGGCGCGTAGAATTCTCCAGATCCTGGGCTCAACCTTGGGCTCACTTTTTGGGCTTTGAATTAATCTTTTTAATTATTGCTAATTAAAGAAATTCTGGGCCTTTTCTCATTTCAAATGTGGGCCTGCAAAAAATAGAGAGAAAAGGATTAAAAATTACATTTTTATTTACAATATGCATGGTATGGAAGTGGTAAAATATGCAAATATGTATAACAATCAGCCTTATATAAATAAATAAATAAATATATATTTGCATCTGATTATTGATTAGCTAGGTGCTTTGACCTAAGCAAGCCTTGGTATTTATGTAAAAGATAGTTAGATAAGTTTGAAAAAAATTATATATATAAATTCTCTGATTAAGTTGGGTATTTGTGCCTCATAAAGCATAAGTATTCACGCCTAAAAGGGGTACATTTTATAAATAAAAACCCTTGGTTTCATGGCCTTGTCTGCTCGAGTGTTTAAGTCCTTACGGGTGTTTTCTCACCTGGCGCCCTAAAACTGTCCGGTTTGGGTGTCACTAACTAAAGGCTCGTTACATGGGCAGATTAGAAAGCCTAAGGGAATTGATGAATAAATACCACCAAAAAATATATATATAAATAAGGCATAGGAGTTAATGTTAAAGAACCCTTAGTCAAACTTCACGGTCACGATGGTGCTATGACTCAGGGTAAAGTAATAGACTAGATGAGAAATACAATTTAACTCCTTACTTTTATTGATGACATGTTTTTGAATAGAGATTAAGTTTAGGAATGAAAATTTTGATATTCCTATAACTTATAAATTACTTAAACTCTCACAAATATACTTCAAATATTTTCTCTTTTCAAAATGCCTTTTGAAATACTAACATTTTTCTCTTTCTTTATGGATTTTGTGGGTGCAATCCGCTAAAAACCCTCACGAGGCAAAATTCATCCTCTAGGGGTAACCTAGAGGTTTAACGTCTTGTTGCACATGCTCAGTACAATCGAGTAACCTGCGAAAGTGGTCTAATAATTGATTAGAATTAGTTTTGATGTTTTGCTCGAGGGCGAGCAAAAGATAAGTGTGGGGGTGTGATCGGTCACATATATTGCATATATAATGTCACATTACTATGTTTATTATCTAAATAAATTATATTAATAAATTCTATTTTTCTTATAAAATGCAGGCCCATTGCTAAAGGATAGAAAAAAAACGAGCCCAAAAAGCCATCAAATTCTGAATTTAATTCAGAATAAATTCGAAATCAGGAAATCAGGGCAGATCTTGATAAATCAGAGAGGTTGAAAACCGATTGAAATGAATTCCCAAATCAAGTGGTTAAATCCAACATCAAAGATCATTTCGTCAAATCCAGGAGCTGAAATAGTGAATCCAGTAAGACAAAGGAGAGCCAAAAGTCACGCCAACCATATCTCCACTAAGATGTGGCCACTTGGCCACATCCTGGCCGCGAATCCGCGGTTTGTTGGTGGAATAAGGGGAGCGTTTGATCCCCTTATCTCCTCACTCTTTTTCCTATGGGTTTTTACCTATAAAAGGTAGGGTTTTGTACTGAAAAAGGGACCGAAACTTAGCTTTAGTTTTCTCTTTGTTATTTTAGGTTTAGGCTCTTTGTTAGATAGTATAGAAGTTGTATCTTTATTTTATAATTTGTAGTTCAGTTCAAATACCAGTGAGAGAGGAATTGAGCGATTATAATCTGAAGATTGAAGTGACATCAAAAAAATGATCAAACTTTCTCTTCTTCCACTCCAATTCACGGGGATGTTTTGCTTAATTTACATGTATTATGTTTCATCTTCCATGAGTAGCTAAATTTATTTTCTAGGCTCACTATTATTCCTCTCTCCGATACCTCTTCTTTTTGCACGGTTTTGATGAAAAAACCCAATGAATCATTTGCATGCCTAAACTAAAGCCTTTTTTCTTTGAAAGTGCTCTTGAAGGCACATGAGGATGGGTTTGGATTTTTAAACTCCTCTTTCTTTTAAAATTTCTCTTAAACTTGTTTTTATTTCATAATTGAAATACTTGATGATTTAACATTCAACTCAAGACGATTTCATAAAGAAAAGAGTTAACTTTTTCAAACTATCTTATTTGCTTTAATTAAAACTTTCTAAAACTCAAGCTTAAGTTTTTGCCTATGATCAAGTTGAGGCACTTTGAATTTTAAGAGAAGAACATATCGTTGAGTAGTGAGATAGTGAGCCCAGATCTTCTTCTTATATTAAAAACAACAAATCACTCTTCAAGCTTTTTTAATCTCTTTTTTCAAAGCCTTCTCTAAGTTTGCAATTTTTCTTTTAATCATTTTCCTTCCCTCCATTCTCTTTTTCAACATAAAAGAAAGACACCAACTTTATTCTTTGTTACTTAACAAAAGTACCGAAAAGCTTCTATCGCATTCTTCCTCGTGGACCGACCTGTTAGCCCAAAGCTACACGGTAATTCTTATCACTTTCATTTCCTAATCAGTAGTCATAATATATTATCTAAAATATCACTTCCTCATATGAAGACTTCTTCAATGGATACTATTGGACAGTACTTGCTTGGAAACGGATATTTCCACCTCAAAAAATGAGAGAAGCACCGCACAAATTATTACAAGTGTGTCATTAGTTTTTTTGACATTTTCACTCTTGGTGAAAAGTCATAAATATCTTTTTTTTTCCTTCCTCCTTTCTCCCTGGCCTCCTCCTCCCCCTCCCCCTCCTCCCCCTCCCCTCTACCCTAGCCCCCTAGTTGTTCGGCCAGATCTGGCCGAACAACTTGGGGGAGATCATGTGGGGGGGACGGGGGGAGGTGGGGAGATCACCGGTGATGGGGAGGAGGTCCAGGGGAGGCCGAGGGGTGGGTAAGGGGAGAGGCCGATGGGTGAGTGGGTTCGCCGCGAAAGGAGGGGGTTTGATGATGAGGGGGAGGCCGAGGGAGGTGGTGGTCACTGGCAAGGGGAAGGCTGGTGGTCGCCAGCATAGGAGGGAGAGGAGGAGGAGAAGAAGAAGAGGGGGTCATTTGCTATTTTTTTGATTTTGGGTGAGGTGCCTTTGTCAAATAATAGGGGTGCCTTCATAATTTTTTAGGGTGGAAGTATCCACTCCCTACTTATTTGAGGACTTTCTGCCTTCCATCCATATAACATTGGATTTGGGTATAGTTCCTTAAGTGAAAGTCATTGATATTGATCTTGTTATTTACTTAAGAAGCACATTTACACTATTTAGAGTAATTTTACCATGCAATGCACCTACTGTAAAACAAATGTAGAATACTTGCTCTTTTCCTCTTCTTCATCTGAATTTGTCCACGTTCTAGAGGTCAAAAAATATAGAAACATTAATTGAGATAGATTTGTGTCATTATGGAAGGATTTGAGGCCGAATCTTTCCCACTCAAATATAACCCTACGACATCCGAATGCAAGATCCACTCTGTTGAACTTGATCTACATTATTTCAAGTAAATAAAAAATCATTTATTTTGAATACTTTTTGCCCATCTATCAAGTAGGTGCAAAATAGACGGCCGAAATAGCGAGTTGGTTAGTTTAGCAATGTAGAATATTTCAAATCTAATAAAAATTGGTGTGTGAGGGTTTTTAAATATTTACATCATAATGAAATGATCGGATTTAGAATTTGTATATCTAAAGACGTAGATCTAAGTAATATGCTATTTTCGGCCGTCCATTTTGTGCCCACTTGATGGACAGGTAAAAAGTATTCAAAATACATAATTTTTTATTTTTAATTACTTGAAATAATGTAGATCAACTTCAACGAAATGGATCTTACATTTAGATATTGTAGGGTTGTATTTGAGGGCGTGTTTGGTGTAGTGAATTTCAGAAGGGGAAAACTCATTTCCCACTTCTCTTGTTTGTTTTGAACCAGAAATGAAAAATGGAAAATTTTTTCTTTTTCCCTTTTACACGTCCCTTTTACACTACCATTTTCTCACTTGCAGAGTGCTACAGTTAATTTTATGGTCATGTAAATCTCACTTGTAATAAGTTGTACCTCAAAACAGTTAATTTTGATTTCATGTAAATCCCACATGCAGTCTAATTATAGTCCTAAAATATCACTTCAGAATTAATTTTTAATTTAATATTATTTTATGATTAACTTTGTAGTCAACTTTTTCACTTCCACTTTCATATTACTAGCCAAATACCAAAAAACACAATATATTTTTTCACTTACAGTTTCATATTACAACCAAATACCGAAAATGAGAATCGCAAAAATCTCAATTTGCCACTGTACTCATTTCCTACTTACACTTTTTTCTCCCACTTCCATCAAACCAAACAGACTTCGTGTGATATAAATTCAGACTTAAGTTCTTTCAGAATGACGCAACTCTACTTAGGGATCGCTATCAGGGCCGGTAGACCCGCTTCGACATGCCCCAATTCGCCCTGTGCGACTCTCCTGAGTCGCACAAGAGTTGCACAGGGCGAATACGGGTCGCCATTCCGGGGCGTGTCAGGATGCGGATTCGTCCCGTGGCAAATCATGGGATGAATAGGGTTGGGGAAATTAAAATTTCCCCGACCCCCCTCTCTCTCTCTCTCTCTATATATATATATATATATATATATATATATATATATATATATATATATATATATATATATATATATATATATATATATATATATATATATATATATATATATATATATATATATATATATATATATAGACACACACGCACACTCTCAAAACCTGAACCCTAACCCTCAAAATTAAAAATAATAATAATAATAAAAAAGGACGAGATGGGTTGGATCCGTCTTGACAAATCTGGGTAACGAATCGGGTCAAGAGACCCGATTTGTTTCTCGCTTCTCTGACCCATCTCGTTGGATTCGTTATGAGACGGGTGGCGGGTGGAACCCGTCTTGTAACGAATTTGTTGGCCAAACGAGACGAATCAATCTGATTAGTCCCATTAGCAATTCCTAACTCTTACCTCATATTAATTCGGCATCATCATTCCTTGAAAGTTACAGGGAAGATATTTGCAAGGAACAATCAGTGAATGCTATGTTATAGGTGCGAGGAACCCAGATATTTGTAAGAGTGGCGAATACATCAAGGGAGCAAGTTTTGGACTGTCATTGAGTTGGCCCCTGAGGACAAAACAGCAGTACCACATGGAACCATATGTTGGTTTCTAGGATCAATCTGACAACTAATCAATATCACTAAAATATCACCGATCTAATTGGCCAGGTCAGTTAATATCAGGTGGGAGGTTTTCCATTCAATAGAACATTCCTTAATTAAAAAACCACCTTTCAATTACCTTCCTTGGTTAAATACCAATTAGACTGATATAAGTCAGTCTCAATATACTGAATATCAGTATAACCCCTGTATAAAGAAAATTAATTCACTTATATAGTACTTAGAGTGAGGTACGCTTAAAGCGAATCTCTTAAGATAATTACGTCCCCCGCACCGGTACTAACGGGTTATTGGACGCTGGTCTCCCAAGATACAACACTCCTTCACGGTATTTGGATAGCACTACCAAATCACAGTACGGTCGAACCGTAGTTAACCAGTACCTTCACAGAATTATTGAAGCAGCAGGACTAAGACAAATTTCGGGAGAATATTTGTCTTTACTTTGGAGGAGCACCCACTGTAGAGGAAGGAGGAAGGTAGAAGTATATTCTTCTTTGGAAGTCCCAGATTCAGATAGCAATTCTACTAAAGAATCTGTTGAATTTTCTGAGCCCTCTTTCAGAACGAATTTTGTAGAATCTCTTGGAAGTCACTTCAGAAACCGAGTTACTGATTTCTCACTTCCTGTTGGATGTTACTTCAAGACAGAGAGAGAGAGAGAGAGAGAGAGAGGATCTCACTTCAGAACTCAGAACGCAGAGAGAGTTGATTTGGTGTGTTTTGATTGAGAGAAACGGAGTGCTATTTATAGTGCTCTGGGAGGGGTATTTTGGTCCGAACCCAACTGAACAGTTGCAACGGTTCGGTCTGAACGGTTGCAACGGTTCGTTTCAACCACAGCAACCGCCCAACTGTCCACAGTGGTTGGCTAATAGCCGTTGCGCGGAGCGGTTCGGATCCGGATGGCGGAGCGGGTATGCTCCGCGTAACCCGTACCCGTGAGACCTGGTTCAAAAAGAACCGGACCGGGTAGGGAACCCGAACCCGGACCCGGACCCGGACCCGGTCCCGAGCCCGGCTCAGCACCGGCGCCAGCGCGCGCGCATGTGCAGGCATGGTTTCCTCCCAATCGTGTGTGAAAACTTCAAGTACCCAAAGGGCACACCCTTTGTTCCCATCTTTCTCTATTTAAATACTTCAAACTTTCATCTCATGGCCAATGTGGGACTAAATGCTTTTAGCTATCTTTAGTCCCATTTTGGCTTTGAATTAGCAAACTTTAGACTTGAATATCTCATTCATTCGAAGTCGGAATTGAACATGTGAATATACCACGTTCATCCCCAATGGAAGGAGAACACACTCCAACCATCATCCAATTGATTCGATCAATGGATCTCGCCGTAATTCAATTCAAAGATTCACATATATATTCTTCATATTCCCAACAATCCCCCACAATGAATGGAGATTCAAGGAATTGACACACAAAGAGATTGACTCTATTGTGAAAGGTACTTTAGAAAAGAAACTACATCAGGATAGGTGAACTAGGTCTTGAATCTTCCATAGCGAAAACTTTATCGGACTTACTGGCTAATCAGTGAACTAGGTCTTGAACTGTTAGCCATTAGTGTAAGACAAGTCAACAAGCTTCACACAGTAACTTTCCAAATCAATTTTGGTTCTCGGTTGTGTCCATTTTGGCACTGGACATTCTTGGTTTCAGAGAGTATCTTTAGGGAATAACAGCCTCCATAGAAATTCCCAAAGAGCCGACCCAACTCTATACTCGCATAGGTGATCGTCCTATTAAGAGTAGTCTACTCTGCTCCACTTGTTTAGTAACAAGATATAGGCATCATTAAAAGTGTTAAGCTTATCCTTAATCCACTTGTAGAAAGCACTTATGTGCACCTTAGGAATGAATTGGAGTCAAGCTCCTAAGTGCTTACTTGCTGAGTCAATCATAACTAGTTTTTCCTCTTGAACTTAGTCTGTGGGATCTCCAATCGTTAAGTGAGGTTTCCATTAAGCTGACTCGGTAAGGTTAGGCTTTTAGACCCATTCCCCTCGATGCGCAATTTATACGCTCTCCACTTAAATCTTTAGTAAGCGGATCTGCTAAATATCTTTTGACGAGACAAAGTCAATAGAGATAATTTCATTTGAGAGCAACTGCTTAACAGTATTATGTCTAGGACGAATATATCTAGACTTACCGTTGTATATAACATTTTGTGCCCTAGATATAGCTGCTTGATTATCGCAGTGTATGCATATAGCGGGCACTGGCTTTTGCCATAATGGTATATCTTTCAAAAATTGTCGAAGCCATTCTGCTTCTTCTCCGGCCTTATCTAAGGCTATGAATTCTGATTCCATAGTGGAACGAACAATACATGTTTGTTTGAAAGATTTTCAAGATACCGCTGCTCCTCCTAGAGTAAATACGTATCCGCTAGTTGATTTTGATTCCTCAGAATCTGTAATCAAATTAGAGTCACTGTATCCTTCAAATACAGGTGGATACTGTCCATATCTCAAGGCGTATTCCTTGGTATGTGATACGTAACCCAATACTCGTAGCAGAGCAGTCCAATGTGCATCACGAGGGTTACTAGTGTATCTGCTTAACTTGCTTACAGCGTAAGCAATATCGGGTCTAGTGCAATTCATCAAATACATTAGACTTTCGATAATCTGAGAATACTCTAACTGGCGTATTCTAGTTCCTGTATTCTTATGAAGGTGGATGTGTGGGAGAAAAGGATTAGTATTCTCTTTTATCCCATGATCCTTGAATCTTTCTATCATCTTCTCCACGTAGTGAGATTAAGATAGACTGATTTCATCTGGTGTTCTGGTGATTTTAATTCCTAAAATTACAACAGCAACCCCAGATCCTTCATGTCAAAACTGTTGGATAACATTCTTTTAGTGGACTTAATAATTTCAATATTAGTCCCAAGTACCAACATGTCATCTACATAAAGACAAACAATGATACATGCATTTTCAACTGTTTTAGTGTAAACACACTTATCGCATTTATTGATAGTCAATCCATCTTTGATCATGACACTATCAAATTTCTCATGCCATTGTTTTGGAGCCTGCTTTAGACCGTATAAGGATTTTATCAATTTACACACTTTGTGTTCTTGGCCCTTGACTATAAATCCTTCAGGTTGCTCCATATATATCTCTTCATTTAATTTACCGTTTAAGAATGCAGTCTTGACATCCATCTGATGGATATCTAAGTTATGCAAATTGCAATTACAATCAACATCCGAATGGAGGTTATTCTTGTTACTGGTGAATAAGTATTGAAGTAGTCAAGTCCTTTCTTTTGTCGATAACCCTTGGCTACTAATCTAGCCTTGTACTTATCGATAGATCCATCGGGTTTTAATTTTCTTTTGAAAATCCACACCCAATTGGTTTACTGCTAGGAGGCAAGTTTGTCAATTTGCAAGTATGATTACTTAGTATGGATTCTATTTCGCTATTTATAGCTTCTTTTCACATTTGTACTTCTAGGGTTGACATAACCAATTTAAATGTTTGAGGCTTGCTTTCAATAGCGTATGCTATGAAATCTGGACCAAAAAATTTTGAGATTCTAGATCTTTGACTTCTTCTTGGTTCAATTTCCGCATTAATAATCGGTTCCTTAGGGCTTTCATCCCCGAACGCCATCTCATGTGTTCTTTTCCCAGAAGTCTTATCTGTTTCCCGTTTGTATGGAAAGATATCTTCAAAGAACACAGCATCTCCAGATTCAATAATCATGTTTACATGAATATCTGGTATTTCTGATTTATGAACCAGAAATCTGTAGGCACTACTATTCAAGGCATAGCCTATGAATATGCAGTCCATAGTTTTTGCTCCCAACTTAGTCTTTTTAGGTAATGGTTCTAGCACCTTTGCAAGGGACCCCCACATTTTGAGGTAAAGGTAGGATGGTGTCCTTCCATGCCATAACTCAAATGGTATAAGACCAAGTTTCTTGTGAGGTATTCTGTTTAGAATATAATTTGCAGTTAACAGAGCTTCCCCCCATAAGTTCTGCGGAGCTCCAGAACTTACGAGCATGAAATTGACCATCTCCTTCAAAGTTCTATTCTTCCGTTCAGCAATTCCATTTTACTGAGTAGTATATGGTTCTATTGTTTGATGGATTATACCAAATTTAGCACATAATTCACTAAAATCATTTGATTCATATTCTCCGCCTCTATCGGATTTTAGAATTTTGATATTCTTGTTGAGTTGATTCTCAACTTCGGCTTTATATGTTATAAACATATTCATTGCCTCATCCTTACTGTTTAAAAGATACACATAACAGTATCTTATATAGTCATCAATAAAAGTAATAAAATACTTTTTTCCACCTCTAGTTGGCATAAACTTCAAGTCACATAGATCGCTATGAATTAACGCTAAAGGTTCTGTATTTCGATCAATTGAGTTAAATGAATTTTTCGGTAACTTGGCCTCAACACAAATCTCACACTTGCGAATTTCTTCCAAGTTGAGTTTAGGAATATATCCTAGATTAGACAAGTTTTTTTAATACCCTAATCTAGCATGCCATAAAGTAGGAGGATCAAGCAAATAAACAGAAGATTTTTCTTTATTTATAAGCTTCGGGTACAAATACACAGACTTTTTATCCACCACTGCAACATTGGCTTTAAAAAGTCCATCAACAAGATAACCCTTTCTTACATACATCCCACCCTTAGTAAGTACAAATTTATCTGATCCAAAAACTATTCTAAATCCTTTCTTACTAAGTATTGATCCAGAGATCAGATTCTTGCGGATATCTGGAACATGTAGCACATCGTTCAGAGTAAGCTCTTTCCCAGATGTCCACTTCAGGATGACCTTGCCTTTTCCTTCAACCTTGGAGACGGCTGAGTTTCCCATGAATAGTTACTCATCTTACTCTAGTTTTTATATTCAGAAAATAATAATTTCTCAGAGCACATGTACCGAGTAGCCCCAGTGTTTACCCACCAATCCTTATTGTTGGTTGTCAGATTCACTTCGACACCACAGCTGAAAGGCTTGGCGATGCATGGTCGGACAAGTTTGCTTGTGGATGGTTCTTCTTGCTCTTTTTGAGACGGCTGCGACATTCATTCGCCTTATGCCTTTCTTTGTTGTAGATGTAGCAGGTTCCCTTGAAGCGCATGTTCTTGCCTTCTTGGACCTTGCCTTTGTACCCTTGGGCAGTCTTCTTCCGCTTTAAGCCTTTGGAAGTAGACGCTTTTCCCTTTGAGTCTTCGATCACATCGGCTTTGGCTTCATAGGAGTTCTTACTTCTCCTTTTCTCGGACTTTCTGTTGTCCTCCTCAATTCGAAGCCTCACAATGAGATCTTCTAACTTCAGCTCCTTTCGCTTGTGCTTCAGGTAGTTCTTGAAATCTCTCCACGCAGATGGGAGTTTCTCCACGATAGTAGCAACCTGAAAGGTTTCAGGTAGAATCATACCTTCGGCCTCTATCTCGTGCAAGATAAGTTAGAACTCTTGCACCTGACTGATTACAGTCTTATTGTCCACCATCTTGTACTCTAGAAATCATCCTACGACGAACTTCTTGGTACCAGCATCCTCAGTTTTGTACTTCTTATCAAGATTGGCCCATAACTTCTTTGCCGTTGTGATAGGACTGTAGACATTGTAAAGAGAGTCATCCTGTCTATTTAAAATATAATTTCGACAAAGGAAGTCACCTTGAGTCCATGCATCGACTGTAAGGACTGAGTCCCGATCAGTTTCGGGTTCTGGTGGATCCTCTTGCAGGAATTTGGCCAGATGCATAGTGGTTAAGTAGAAGAGCATCTTCTGTTGTCACCTCTTGAATTTTGTGCCATCAAATTCTCCTAGCTTCTCCGGCTTCGGGTTAGGAAGTGGAGTAGGCATCAAAGCTTGTAGCTGCATGTTTGGTGCCTTACTTGAGCTATCTTGATTAGTCTCAGACATTTTCTGCAATTTCAAGCAGAACAGAAGTAAGAAACTTCAATATCGTAATTGTCTTAAGATTATTGGTTTCTAGGATCAATTTGACAACTAATCAATATCACTGAAATATCATCGATCTAATTGGCCAGGTCAGTTAATATCAGGTGGGAGGTTTTCCGTTCAATAGAACATTCCTTAATTAAAGAACCACCTTTCAATTACCTTCCTTGGCTAAACACCAATTAGACTGATATAAGTCAGTCTCAATATACTGAATATCAGTATAACCCCTATATAAAGAAAATTAATTCACTTATACAGTACTTGGAGTGAGGTACGCTTAAAGCGAATCTCCTTAAGACAATTACGTCCCCCGCACCTGTGCTAACGGGTTACTGGACGCTGGTCTCCCAAGATCACTCTTTCACGGTATTTGGATAGCAGTACCAAATCACCGTACGGTCGAACCGTAGTTAAATAGTACCTTCGTAGGATTATTGAAGCAGCGGGACTAAGACAAATTTCGGGAGAATATTTGTCTTTACTTTGGAGGAGCACCCACTGTAGAGGATGTAGAGGAAGGTAGAAGAATATTCTTCTTCGGAAGTCCCAGATTCAGACAACAATTCTACTAGAGGAGCACCCACTGTAGAGGACGTAGAGGAAGGAGGAAGGTAGAAGAATATTCTTCTTCAGAATTCTACTAAAAAATCTGTTGAATTTTCTGAGCCCTCTTTCAGAACGAATTTTGCAGAATCTCTTGGAAGTCGCTTCAGAAACTGAGTTACTGATTTCCCACTTCCTGTTGGAAGTTACTTCAAGACAGAGAGATAAAGAGAGGATCTCACTTAAGAACTCAGAACACAAAGAGAGTTGATTTGGTGTGTTCGGATCCGGATGGCGTGAGACCTGGTTCAAAAAGAACCGGACTGGGTAGGGGACCCGAACCCAGGCCCAGGCCCCGACCCAGCCGCCAGCGGTGGCGCGCACGCATGTGCGGGCATGGTTTCCTCAAAATCGCGCGAAAACTCCAAGTACCCAAAGGGCACACCCTTTATTCCCATTTTTCTCTATTTAAACACTTCAAACTTCCATCTCATGGCCAATGTGGGACTAAATGCTTTTAGCTATCTTTAGTCCCATTTTGACTTTGAATTAGGCAAATTTTAGACTTGAATATCTCATTCAATCGAAGTCGGAATTGAACATGTGAATATACCACGTTCATCCCCAATGGAAGGAGAACACACTCCAACCATCATCCAATTGATTCGATCAATGGATCTCGCCGTAATTCAATTTAAAGATTCACATATATATTCTTCATATTCCCAATACCATATTGGTGAATGGAGTTGGACAGGTCGTCGATCTGAACTGCATTCTGTACCACACAAGCCTCAATCCGCCACCGTCAGCTCCGCGGGTGGTTGCGCTCCACAAACGTCGCTTATCGCTTCTGCACGGAGGTGATTTCGGCCAAGTAGAAATATATAGAGAGATAGGGTGAGTGGGGACATGAGAGAGTGGAGGAGAGAGTGGGTGATGTGAGGAGAGGAGGGGGTAGGTGGAGAAAACGTGGTTGAAATGTTGCAGCAGCAGAACGTGGGGGAGGAAGTGAATGCAAATGAAGGGGGTTTTAAAGGACTAAATAAATAATGTGTCTTCCCCTTACCACATCTCACTGTGGCGTACTGGTTGATGCTTGATGATTTGAGAAAGGAGGTCAATCGGTTCAATACATTTGACGGGATACTTACTGGTTTTTTTAGCTTTTATTTTAATTGCATTTTTTTTATAATTTAATATGTAATATTAGCATATTGGATTAAAATCTTATTAATTCAGAAAAATCCTCAATTAAAAAAAGAAAATGCTATCCTGAACATTGTTGTGAAGTCAGATCTCCAAAATTCATCCCCGATTGTTAATTAAAAATCTCAGAGTCAGTCCGAGACTCCGATCGACCCCGAATTGAGATTCTTCTCCAATAATTACCAAAAAAATGAAATGGATCTTACTTTCAGATGTTGTAGGGTTGTATTTGAAGGGCGCGTTTGGTTATAGGGATGTGGGAAAGTGGTAAAACTCATTTCTCACTTCTCTTGTTTGTTTTGAATCGAAAATGAAAAATGGAAAAATCTCTTCTTTTTTTTCTCTTTTCTCTTTTACACCTTTTTACACTACTATTTTCTCACTTTCAGGGTGCTATACTTTATTTTGTGATCATGTAAATCTCACTTGTAATAAGTTGTTACTCAAAACAGTTAATTTTGATGTCATGCAAATCCCACATGCAATCCAATTACAGTCCTAAATGTCACTTCAGAATTAATTTTTAATTTAATAATATTTTATTATCAACTTTGTGGTCAACTTTTTCACTTTCACTTCTACATTAATAACTAAATACCAGAAAACACAATATATTTTTCACTTAAAATTTCATATTATAACTAAATACTGAAAATGATAACTGCACAAATCCCAATTTGCCCCTGCACTTATTTTTCACTTATAACTTTTTCTCTCACTTTCATCAAATTAAGCAGAGTTTGAGTAAAAAAAAAAAAATTAAGACTCAAATTTTTCAAAACGACACAAGCTTGCCTCGTATTAATTCGGAATCATGTTTAGCGTATGTCTATGTGCTAGATTTCAATATTATTTATTCTAATATATATCTAGAGATTATATTTGGTAAATGTAAAAATAAGAGTTTCATTCATGATATAAATATATTACCTGGCTAGGCCATGAATTAGATTATTTGAGGTCTAGAATTTTGCATTATGGATCAACCTAAATATGTATTGAACTTGCTGTGAATGCAGGTGTGAGTTACTAGAGCAATCTGAGATGATGGATAAATACGCGGTGCATTTGATGGTTCTGTCTCATGTTGATGGTTCTGTCCCAAACCAGTGCAATTAAAGATCTATATGCAATTAGAATGAACTACATTTCAGATAGTCACAAAGCATAAGATTGAATGTCTGAATGCCTCATAAATTACTATGTTATGGATTGTAGAGGCAAGAGAGGAGGAGGAGAAAGATGGAGGAGCAAAAGGTCTACTTGCAGCTAAGTGAGGCAATGGAGTGTGTGCACCATATTTTCACTGAAGGCTGCACTCATGTCAGTCCCCACGAAGCAACAAAGGGGACAACACCCAACAACAAAAAGAATGGAGTCTCCTGCCCAAACTACACCACTTGCAATGTCCTTCAGAATCTAATCAAACACCTGGCCTCTTGTCGTGCTAATCGCTCAGCCTATCCCCAGTGTCGGCGCATCTGGGATCTCCTTCGCCTGCATTCCTCCGTTTGTGACCGTTCTGATCATTGCAAGGTCCCCCTTTGCAAGTATGTTTAATTTCTGTGTCGCAGTTAGGATACTACTAGCCTTTGTTTCCAAGTTTTATCGAGATTAAAAACATCTTGGACCATTTTTTGCAATTTGTTCAGGCAATTCAAGCTCAGGATGCAGATGGAGGGCAAAGGCGATGATGGGAGATGGAGGTTACTTGCAAAGAAAGTGGTACCCGTGAAAGTTATGTCATCGTTAGCTAAAAGAAGAAAACAGGATCTAGAAAACAAACTTTGAGACAGTTCCTTAAGGAGAAGGAAGTACAACTCATAAATTAAGCATCCTGGCTTTTGCCCTTTTTTTCTACTGGTTTTTTTTTTTTTGGTAATAATGAAAGGAGTGTTCGTTCTAATAAAATTATGCCGGTAGCTTTGTTTATTATTCTCTCTTTAATAAAATGATATATTTTACTTTTCTCACAAAGAAATTGAGTGAAAAGAATTGATTACTGATAAATCACTCATATTTTCCAAATGTGTGTTGGCTTGAGTCGTACTTTCCCAACATGGACACATGAAATACATTATGCATTATGTTCAACTCTGGAGGTAAGGCCACCCTGCAAGCAATGCACCAACCTTTTCCAAAACCAGAAAAGGTTCTTCATATGGAGGACTCAGCATGCCCTTCTTTCCAAATCTCATTACCTCCTTAAATGGAGACACCTTGGTGGAAACATGATCACCCTCTTGGAACTCTAAAGCTCCTCTTCTGTGATGAGGATAATGCTTCTGTCGACTTTGCACTGTGTCCTCTCCTAAATCTTTCGAATTTTTTCTGCAGTTGATTGCACAGTCTTCGGCTTGGTAACTATTATGAGAGGAAAGCTGGGCATGCGGCAAATTATCTTCCAAATTACCTCTCCAATCTAAAATACAAGCTCTCAACATTTCTAAAATCTGAATGGTCCCTTCAGATTGTTCATAAGGGGTTAGTTAACTAGAACTTTTTCTTAGAACTAAAATATTTTGTAGAACAATTTTTTAAGGTGTTGATCAATTGAACTTTTAACTATTTAAGTATTAGTCAATTGGAACTTTTAAGTCGAATTGGAGCTGAATTTTTTTTTTTGTGTTAGTCAATTGAAACTTTTAACTGGAACATGAACTTCTTTTAAGTGTTAGTCATAAATAGAACTAGAAACGGAACTAGAACAAAAAATGTTCACCATATAGAAAAAAGAATGTTCCACCTTTCAAAATTATTTCAACTTTTTCACGAGAACCATCAGGAGGAACTGGAACTTTTTTCCTATCTCTTCCCTTCCCCCTCTCATTACATGAAATTATTTAATAATTAATAATTATTAATTATCAGTATCTACTTTTATTAGTGACTAATATTAATACTTATCTTCCAAATGTATTAGTATTAATATTTGATGATTACTGATTTTTATAAATAATTTATTCAAATATTGCTAATTACTGGTTAAATTTTATAATACTTTTTATGATTGTATATATTAATGAACTTTTTAATATAATTGATCCATTTTTACATGTTAATTAATTGATTTTTGATGAATTAGAAAATTTTAAATAAATAAAACAAGGTCAAAGAAACTAAAATTAGCTAAGGCAACTCACACCTGTTCCATTCAAATAAGCTCCATATTTGATATTTACATATATTTCGTAAATACTTTTGATACCTTATTATTATATGAGTTACTTACATTTAATAAAATATAAGAGAGTTTTTCAAAGAAAATTTGAAGTATAAGTATCTCTTGTTCCTTAAAGAGGCGTTTAGAAGCTTTTGGTACCAATATTGAAAGCTAAACATCAAAAATTATTGAATTAACAAATTGTTCACGAGTAGTTCGTGTCCGACTAGTTATTGAATAGCTTGCTTGTGACTCACTCGATTAACAAACGAGTCAAACACAAAACAAGGTCAACTCACTCAAGTTCGGTTCATTTAGACCCCTATTTAATTACATTATTTATTAATATTATTAAGTAATAATTAATTAATAGTAATTAAAAAATAAATAAGTAATATGTGACATCATTAATTGTTCTAGGAAATATTTCACCTTTTAGTTTTATATGTTCTAAGAAATGTTCCAATTATTTCAATTCACCAATTTTCACCAAAGTTCTTCTAAAAAATTTTCAGTCACTTTCATAAATATTTCATTAAAAAAAATTCAATTTTGTAAAAAAGTCCCTGTTCCAGAAAAAAGTTCTAGCTCTAAAAAAGTTCCAATTGACTAACAGGGTCGTGTGAGGACGAAAAGGTGTATTGAACTTCAATCTTGTACCCAAAGCTTTTTGCAAACTCTTCCAAAATTATAAGGTAAATCAATGATCTCCATCAGACACAATACCTTCTTGAGCAACATGTTATCAACATATAATCCAGCCACCTTATGCAAAAAGAGCAACTTTCACTAGTAAAAAATTAGCTGATTTTGTTAACCTGTTAGCAATCACCAATATTGAATCATTGTAGCAATCACCAATATTGAATCATTGCCCCCTATGGGATGTAGATAGGCCCGTCTTAAAATCCATATTAATTTCCTCCCACTTCCAGTCGAGAATGGGAAGGGGTTGAAGCGATCATGTTGACTTCTGGTGTTCTGCCTTAACATGTTGGCAAACCACACATGGAGTTACATACTCTTTAATCTCCCGCTTTATATTTTGTCACCAATATATCTTGCAAATCACTATACATCTTAGTGTTACTCTCGGGTGAATGGTGTATGGAGACCTATGAGCCTCATTCAACAATTCTCTCTTCTGCTCGAGAATGTTGGTAATATAAATACGAGTACCAAATCTGAGAGCATCATCACATATCTTAAAAGCCAGTTGGAGTCCGTGTTCGACTTCCAATCTTATCTTTTCCAGTTCTGTATCATCATTTGAAGCTATCTTGATCCTCTCATTCAAATGGGTTGGACACTAATGTTATTTTCAAGAGGAGATGATGGCCTAAGAAGATCCAATCGAGTTGGAGAGGATGATGGTTTAAAGCAAGCAGATGCAAACCAGATGGTGCTAATTAGTCTGCTTATAAGGTGTATAAGTCTACTAGCACTCAAGACCCCGACTATATAGTCGACTGAGTAGAAACAAAAGCAGAAACAGAGAGGAAGCATTATAAAGTAGTCAACAATATAGTTTATAAGTCGACTAATAGCAGGGATTAGTCGACTAATCATCAGGATAAGTTGACTAATCGAGGTATTTTCTGAAGCAGAATCAGTTTCTTTTTCAGGCTCTGGTTTCCTTTGCTGGTGGAGTATGAATAAGATTCAGTTTTTATTCAATGAAGGTTTGTTTCTAAAAATTAATGTGTCTAAAATTCTTCTAGATCAAGGAGATCAACTCATAATAGGATTGATCAAGATTCTTCAAGCATCCAACGACTAAGATCATCTCATAGTCCAAATAGGAGTTATTTTATAAAATTCTATAAATAAAAGTTGTAATCCACCATTGTAAGATACAGAAAAAGTAAAGAGAAAGGTGGAGAACACCAAGGAAGCTAAGAAAGAGAGGAGGAAGGTGAAGGTACATAGAGATAAAGTAATACTCTTGTAATCTAGGTCTAAATTAAAGAGGAGTGTGAATACTCTTGTTGTATCAAGAGAAATGTTAGATCTCTTTATATCAAATTTATTAAAATAAAGCTATCTCAAGTTCTCTCCCTATTGACGTAGGTCAAATTTGGGCTGAATCACATTAAATTCTCGTGTTATTTCTTATTACTCTTTTGTCTAGATATTGCTAGTTTGCTTTACAACAGTTTTCCTCTTGCAAGTATCATAATATTGCCAAGGTTCACAAATATTAATTCTGGGAGTAACAATTGGTATTAGAGTGCCGATTTGTTACAACAATTGGTATCAAAGCATATCAATTTCGTAACAACTAGGCCTAGCGAAAGTTTCCCCTGAGCTTTGTCTGAGATAAATTTGCACCGAAAAATATAGACTTTAGAAATGTGCTAGGTTCTCAATACTACCGCTAAAACAAGTGGTTATGCGGGTCGTGATCCACAAGGAGGGACTGGGATGAAAGCGTGCTGATAGGTTCTTTTCATATTTACAAAAACTGGTTATAAGTTTTTCTTTTATTTTGAAAAAAAAGAGAAATAAAAGCTATGTTAAGTTGTAACAGAGTGGAAAATTAAGTTAAATCAAGAAATAAAAAGAGTAAAGAAAGAAGAGTTGTTTTTAAAGTCTTCTAAACTAAGTAATTAAAAGAAAGAAGGAAAACTAAAAATACTTACTTACCTCTTTTGGCCGATGACTTGTCTTGGATCGTTGGCACGTTTACCTTGATTTGGAAGCGATCAGCTGATTAGATTATACCTGTGCACAAAAATATAGTATTTTAGAAATGAAGAATAGAATGTGCAAGTTCTCAATACTACCGCTATAACAAGTGGCTATGCGGGTTATGATCCACAAGGAGGAACTAGCGATAGAAGCGTTTAAGTTCTTCTTTAGGCTACTAAAACTATGAAAAGTTCTTCTATTTTCTTTAAAAGAAAAAGGAAAATGAAACTATGTTAATTTGAAGAAAGCAGTAGATAGGAGAAGATGGTGATTTTGAAAAATAGAAAAATAAGTTAAAGAAAGAAATAAAAAGAGTAAAGAGTTGGTGATTTAAGTAGTGTATTCTACACTAAGAAATTAAAAGAAATAAGAAAAACCTAAAAGTACTTACTTACCTCTTTCGGTTGATGACTTACCTTGGATCCTTTGCAAAGACTTATCTTGTCTTGAAGGCAAGCAAATCATGGCGTAAAGAATCTTCCCCGTTCCCAGACTAAACTATAAATTCAAATGCAAGCAGAAAATAAAATAGAAACAGTTATTCATTACCATAAGCCATCAAGGCCACTTGCAATGGCAATGCAGTTTCGATGTTATAGGTTTCATTGGATTATCATCAACATCAGAAAGAAGAAGAGTAAGAAAATAAGAACATAAAAACATAACTGAGATTCAATAAAGTAAAAACGAAAGAAAAGAAGATTACTTACACCGGTGTCACCCTCAGTACAAGCTTCACTCTCATTCTCCCATGGAACTCTTTTCTTATCTCAGTTACATAAATAAAACGAAAGTTACATAAAAAAAAATTAAAAATCCTAAGTTAGAAATAAAGAACGGCCTAGCCTATACTCTCTATTGAATCGTGCCCCTTTGCCTTCAGAATACAAGTATCTATATCCAAAACTGTATAAAGGAGAGCGTAAGAAGATAGGGGCAAAATCTCTTGCCTAACAGAAAAGATCTTCTGATAAAAAGGTTGGAGAAAAGGTTGAAGATAAATTTTTATTTTATCCCTTGATTTTCAGTTAATTGTGTCTTATCTCTCTAAATCTTTTGAATATAAATCCCAATCCTTTAGATATTCTTTTAAATATTGATAGGGTTGCTTTTGGACTTCTAGATTTGCCTCTATCTCCTTAATTCTTCAAATAACCAAATTGATTCTTCTAAATCTGATTTTAACTGTATTTATTTGTCTTTATTTTCAGTTAACCAAATAGATCCAGTTAAATCAAAATTTAACTATCTTTTATTTGGTCTTATATTCTCTCCCTTCATTAAGACAAACCTACAAAATAAGACATTAAGACAAAAAAATAGCAAGATTTATTACATGATAGATATAGGAATGTAATAATAGATATGCAATAAACGTGTACAATCATCAGTGCATAACCCATAAGATCTAATTCTGTCCCTTTCCATATTACATCATTAAAACTTCATCGAGCAAGCATGAAATGATACGAACATAGGGAAGAATCCATCATCGTGAGCTATCGGTGTCACTCGCAAAGGCAAGGTAATTCTGATGCTATGAGACTCACCTTGATTACCATCAAAACAAAAATAAGAAAAATATAAAAAGAAGAAGAACACAAAAATTGTAACTTTCAATTAAATCAAGTAATAATGAAAGAAAAGAAGAACACTTACGCTGATGTCACTTTCAGTATAGTCTTTACTTTCATTCTCTCATGAAACTCTTCTCTCCTCTAAGTAATATAAATAAAATTGAAAAGTTACATTAAAAGGAAAACAAATATTCTAAACTAAACTAAAACAAAAGCTAGCCTAAAATTTATATCTGCTCAGTCGTGCTTTGTTGCCTTCAGAAATTTCAACTTTTATAGGCAAAACGGAAGAGGGAAGAGTGTGAGAAGATAGGGGGAGCAAACGCCCCCTAATTCTCTAACAAAGTGTGAAAAATCGGCTATGACCTCATTTCGCGACCAGGTGGCCACATCCAGGGAGCGAGGATTTGTGATCTACGGTTATCTCTTTTTATCCAGATGGTTTTTCAGGTTGGTCTTTGGATTTGACGATATCACTCTTGATCTTCAGCTAACCAAAATGAATTTATAGAAATTCAAATTTTAATCGGTTCTCATTTGATGTGATCTTTTGATTTGCTCTGATCTTCAACCAATCTCCTGAATATTTGTCTCAATCCTTGATTTTAATTTAAACTCATTTAAATCAGAATTTAAATGGGCTTTTGGGCTTGTTTCTTTTTCTTCTCCTTTAGTAAAGGTCTGCACAAATTTAAATGAAATATGACTAATAAAAGAGTTTATTAAGATAAAATATGAGAATGTGATAATGAATATGCAATATCAGTAACTGACCACACCCCCACACCTATCTTTATGCTCGTCCTTGAGCAAAACAAAAAAAATTAGAGCTAACCTAATCTAATACACTTTCATAGGAATCATGGTTGCACTTTGCATGTGCAACAAGTTATTAAACATCTAGGTTACCCCTAGAGGATAAGTTTTATCTCGTGAGGATTTTTAGTGGATTACATCCACAAAATCCAAAAAGAAAGAGAAACAAAGTGTTAGTATTTTTAAAACGCATTTTGAATAGATGAGTAAATAATTGAAGTATTTTTGCAAAAATTCACATAATTTATAAGTTATAGGAAAATTGAACTTTTCATTCCTAAACTTAGGCTCTATTTAAAAACTTATTATCAATTAAGGTAAGGAGTCAAACTGTATTTCTCATCTACTCTATTATTTTACCCATGTCATATGCACCTACGTGACCATGAATATTTGACTCGGGATTCTTCAACTCTAACTCTTTTGACTTATTTTCATATTTTTGTGGCAATATCCTTAGTTCTGTTAGGCTTTCTAATCTGCCCATGTAACGAGCTTAGGTCAGTGACTCTCAAACCGGACGGTCTTGGGGCACCGTGTGAGAAAACACACCAACTCGAGCAAACAAGGCCACAAAACTAAGGAGTTTATTAATTATATGGACTACTTTTATGTGTGAATACTTATGCTTTATGAGGCGCAAATACCCAGCTTAATTAGAGGATTTTTGATTGTACACGTACATTGCATATTTAGTGTCACATGTATCACATTTTCATATTTATTTTGTAATAAAACTCTGCTATTTAATTCATTTTAATGTCTAATGGTATGCATGGCAATTAATAAAGAAAGAGAAAAAATAGACAAGTTTATCCAATTAAATATGGAGTTTAAACGCTCAAGAAAATCAATGAAGATCTACTCAAATTCAGAGATTTAGAAGCAATTTTATCCAAAAATTGGAGCAAATCAGAGAAGATAACACCAGATAAAATCAGTTAAAACTGGATCTTTGAACATCCATTTGGTTAATTTTAAGATCAACAAAGATAATCCCAAATTCACAAGTCCAGAGGCAAATCTTATTAGAAAACATGGGATAACAGAGAGGATATTATCAAATGTATTCCAACTAAATCAGATTTTTTTTGAATTAATTATCTTTGCTTGAGAAATCAATGAAGATAATCCCAAATTCAAAAATCAAGAGATGGACTTATCAGTATACAAATGGATAATAGGGATAAGGATATTGGTTGTTGGGCCAACGATTTGAGCTTATCTCTTCACCACCCTTTGACACTCCTTTCTTCCTATAAATACTGTAATTATTGAAGGCAAATGGGTACCACTCCAGCAGAGAGAGCTTAGGCTAGATTTTGCTTTAGTTTTAACTTAGGTTTTTATTTTTCTTTATGTAATTTTCTATTTTTTATGTAATTGAATTAGAGAGAGATTCATAGGAAAAGAGAGAGTGGATTCAAGGGTGATAATTGTTGGCCCAAAGGCCCATCACTCTAGTTTTGATGATGATCAACTCATATAGTTATGTTTACTAATAATCTTGTGATGTTTAGTTTCAGATACTTTATCAAGATATTAGTAGGTGATTAGCTTCAATTAGATGTTTTGAAAGCTTTCACATGGTGATTCAAGAGCCCGAGCGTCAAAGATCATATATAGCACTCGTTAGAGTCAAGCTCAGTGGATCTTGTTTGGATCGAGTCGACTTGAAGACGGAGTTCGTCAAGAAGACTTCGGTACATAGTTTAGTTTATTGTTTAGATCCATTTGTAAAGACTAGATAGTGTGATATGCTCAAGTTCACAACACACACACGTGTTTCTAGTTTTCATGATATTGGTTTTTTGGTTTTGGTTTAACCGATCTTGTTTTCATGAATAGATAGTATCAATACAAGTTTACATTGTTCAAATGTATATTAGATATGTTCTATATACATGTATGCTTCATATCTTAGACAAACTTATTTTAATATGTCTGTTCATGTATTTGGTGTTTTGGTATTTTAACAAAACATATTTTCGGATTTAATATCAAAAACATGGATATATATATGTTTCATGTATATTGGATTATATCCATATACATCATGCCTAAAAGTTGTTTCTATATCATATTTTTGTATTTGGATGAATTTTGAAAAAATTGGATTTCCATTTGAAAAATTCAAGTTTTGGAAAATACGGATTTTGGTTTTTGGCAAAATTTGTAAGTCACAAAAAAGGTTCAATAAGTTTAAAATTTGTGTTGAAATTTTTCACACAAGTTTGTATATCAAAGTATTATGCTAAAACTATTTTTGTGAATTTTTAGAGGATTTATGGGATTTAATTGGAAAATAAAAACTCAAGTTTTCAGTCTCTAATCCCAGCCTGCCAGGCTCTGGCGGTCGACCGGACCGGTCGACCGACGTGCACAAAACGTGCACGCTGGCTAGCCACTTTGGCCGGTTGACCTACTGCAAGTACCCCACTCTCGGGGGGGGCGGTCGACCGACCGGTCGACCGTTAGGCTTGGACGGTCGACCGACCATAGAGCATTTGCTTTCTGGATTGGCACGGTCGACCGGGCGGTCGATCGGTGAGCTCCAACGGTCAAATTTTTGACCGTTGGCGGTCGACCAGGCCGGTCGACCGCCAGCCGCTAGGGCTGAAAAACAGCCCCAACGACTAGTTTTCCAATGGGGCTATTTATACCCCATTTGTAAGGGTTTTTGATTAAGATTTTAAGAAGAAAAATTCTCCTATCTACAAGTGTTTTATACAAGTTTTCAAAAGTATTTTTAGAGCCAAAAGCATTCATCTTTGCTTTGTTTTAAAAAGGGTTGGAAAAACATTTGAAAAGAAAAATTCTTTGGGAATTAGTTTGATTTTCATTTTCAATTCTATCTAGAGTTTTTTCCTAGAGTTTTTCTTTGAGTTCTTGATTTTCAAACTCTTTTTTTCCACACTTGAGCCATATCTTGCTATCCTATCTATAGGATCTTTTATTCGTGGGAAAAGATTGTTTGTGGTTGAGATAGACCACCTTGTTGTAACCCTCCTTATTTGTTGTATCCCTCTTGCGTAGAGGTTGAATTGGAGTGGTTGTTAGCTCCCTCTAGTGAGAGGTTGAGGTTGTGGTTTGCTCCCTCTAGTGAGAGGTGGAGTTATGTTGGATTTGTATCCCTCTTAGTGAAGAGGTGGATTGTGGTTGTTTGGCTAGGTGCCTACCCCTCTTGTGTGAGGTGGTGTTTGTGTTGCCTCTAGTGAGAGGTTGTATTGGTTGAGAGAGGAGTTTATGTACTCCTAGTTGTATTGCCCCAAATCCTCGGTGGAGGTTCATTGTGTAGGAGTCCTGTGTGGACAAGTTAGTGGATTGGAAATCCTTCTCGGTGAAGGCGGGGACGTAGAGCTGGGTGCTCGAACCTCGAAACAAATCTTGTTGTTTGCGTTTGATCCATTGACTCTAACTCTCTCTTTTACTTTGTGCCTTGCATCATTCATATTGTCATATCATAATTATATGCTTGGCTTGTTTGTGTGTGCCTCACTTGTGCTTAACCACGAGAGCTTCATATAGTGCCTCAACTCTTATTCAGAGGAATCAAGAAGAGTTAGTCCAGAGCCCTTCACCGGGAATTCGGCTACACTCGTTGGTTGCATTAAGTGTGTTGCTAGTATTGTTTTAATTTTCACATTTAGTTTATTAGATTAGCCTTATCACCTATTCACCCCCCCTCTAGGTGATTTCAATTGGTATCAGAGCCTACGCTCCTGATATTAGGTTTAACCATCTAGGAGTGTGATCTTGGTTTTGCTAATCTACATTTGCATTTACACTTGCACACATATAGTTTGCTTTCATGGATAGCCCTCCCATGTTTGATATCTCTAGACTTGATATTTAGAAGGTTATGATGAGTTGTCATTTGAAAGCCCTAGGATATAAGGTTCACCTTGCCATTACCAAGGAATCCTACCTTAGTGATAGCAAGCATATAGAGGCCAATGCAATAGCCCTAAAGGCACTTAGAGCATCTCTTCATAAAGATTATTTACATGTGTTTTCTCACTATGAGTCCGCTTTTGCAGTATGGAGCATTTTGACTTCTCCCGAGCTACCAAAGATTATTGATAAGATGAGGAGATCTAGAAGAGACAAGTCTGACGAACATTGCTTCATGGTCCAAGGAAATGACTCCCTTGAGGTACAATCGGAATCTCAACTAGATGCTAATTCTAGTTCATATTGCAATGAGTGTTTAGAGGCACAAGCCATGAATGATGAACTTGCTAAAAATTGTGAAAATTTTATTTCTAAATACAAACTTTTGAAAAAGGAAAGTCCTGATTTAAAAGAAGAAAATAATATTTATCTTCTAGACTTGAGAATGTTTTGCAAGAAAGGGATGAGATTTCAAGTGAAAGTGACTCGCTTAATCCTAACTTGATCTTGCACTTAATGAAAGCAAAATTTTGAAAAGCAAAAATGATTGTGAATATATTTTGAAGAGAAATGAGGATTTAACTTCAAAATTTGATTTTGTATTAAAAGAAAATAATTCTTTGAAAAATAAAATAAATTTGATTTCACAAGAATTGAAAGATTGGTTAAAGAAAAATGAATCTTTGAAAAATGATATAGATTCACATGTTTGCCATGCTAGTGTAGCTTCACCTAGCACACCTATTGCATGCTCCACTTTATCTTCTAGTATTAAAAATGATATAAATTTGTTAAAGAAGAATATGGATTGTTTGGGCTCCACTTTGAGCCAATATGCCAAGAACCATACACGTTTGGAATCTATGTTTCGAAAGAAACAAGTTCCATCTATGCATGCACACAAACCACGGCATACACATGCTTCCCACGGTCACATCCATCACACTTTGTATGCTCATGTATACACTTGTACACATTGTGGACGTAAGGGCCACCTTGGTAAATTTTGCTATGATAAGATACATGAAGTAAATTTAGCAACTAAATTTATTTGGGTTAGGAAAGGAACTAACCTCGATGGACCCAAAAGAGTATGAGTACCAAAGACCACCTCTATTGTATTTGATGTAGATGTGGGCTCTTGCATGACGTAAGAGTTATGGTGCCTTAAGGTGGATGCGTAACGAGCTTAAAGAGTACTATTTGGATGCATCACTTTCAAGGGGGGTTTGGTGGAGAGACCACCATTGTTTTGGAGGTATGGAGAGTTGCCCTCATGGGTTTGGTAGCTATCTCTAACTCCCATTTATATTTACATGCTTTCATATTATTCATATTTAGCATGTTTTGTTGTTTCATGATTAGTATGATAAATGCCATGATTATTAGACTTATGATATGCATGATTAGTATTTGAGACACCCATGTTTAATATGGACCTATATTTGTGTTCTCACATTTGTTTAGCTAATATGTATATCATGGATCTAATGCGTGTGCATTTACATAATGATCATACATGTTTTGTTTTAGTTTCCATGCTTCATGTTTTGATTACTTATTTGAATGTTAGTTTTCATTAAAATTAGGATATATACTTGTACAACTAGTGAGCCACAAATAGACCATTATATGTTTGTGCTTGAACGCTCATTTGTACTCATTAGATGTACTAGTATAGCCTAGTTTTGATGATTCATACATTTGACTTGTATTCCCATTTATTTGACATGTTTTTATGATTGTGTGTTTAACTTCATGTATATGTCTATCTTGTCTAAACTATTAGCTATACATATACATCCTAGAGCCACTTGCCTTCATGCATATACTTTTGTGGACTCTTTCATGTTTGGATATGTATGTATACTTTAGTTTGTACATGACATATATAAACCTTGAAGGATTCTAGTTTTGATGATTTTCATGTTTTATAGAATATAGTTTTGTTTTATTCCTTGCTTGAAGGATTTCGTACTAGTTTATAAAGTTTTTCATATAACTAGTTCGTATTCTTCGCTTTGGTAGTGCTTTTCAAACATACTATATTTTCAAACCTATTTTTGAAAACCCCTACCCATTTAAGGGCAGTTGATTGGGCGATCATGCCTTGTATGCTTAATATTGAAAATCATTTTAAACATGTGCATGAAATGGGTGGTAGGAAGTATGAGTTATACACTTAATCATATTATGTTTTCAATTGGTATCATTGGATATTTTCAATTGGTATCAATATTGACATTCTTTTTGTATACTCATATATATATTTTATATATGTATACTTACTCTTCACATAGTATCAATTTCAATTGGTATCTACTTTTCCATACATATATAGATGCTTTATTTGTGCTTACTATATATCTATATCTTTAAGCACAAATTTGGGTTATGTTAAGCTTGATTTTAATGCATATCATATTTCAATTGATTAGTTTTCAATTGGTATTTATACAAGCTTATGGATCGTTTTATTTGGTATTTCATAAAGGGGAGAAAATTCATATTTCATCTTTCAATTGGTATTTGGTTTACCTTTGATTTTCACTCCCATACTTTATGATGAAAAATAATTGAAAAATGAATATTGACTTTAATTTGGTATCATATGCTCTTAATGAAAAATTATCTTCAATTGGTATCCATATATTTCAATTGGTATCTATTGATCTATTCATTTCAATTGGTAAATTTAAATTGGTATCAAAATATTTTCTTTCATTGGTATCAAAATTTCATTGTTATTTCAATTGGTAAAATGTTTCAATTACAATTAGAATTCATAATTTATATTGTTTTGTATTATCCTTTGTTGATGATTGACAAAAAGGGGAGAAGTATTTGGAGAAGTATTTGGTATATATGCATGTTTTCCTTACTTTATTCAAAGGAGGAGAAGTATTTGAGTTTATATGCATATTTATGTTTTGATGTTTTATTGTTATTGATATCAAGAGAACATGTTTTTATTTTATTGGTATGTTTTGTTTTATTGGTATCAAGAGCATTTATTTAAGAACTTGTTTATGTTAAAAAAAAAGGAATTTATTTTTTGGTATCAAGAGCATGTTCATTGTTTTATGCATGCTCATGTTTGGTATTCATTGCATATATTTACTGTTTATTACTATGCATGAGTTAAGGGGGAGCTTCTTTGAAGCTTTACTTTAATCCATGCATATATAACTCCATGAGTTTTGTCATCATCAAAAAGGGAGAGATTGTTCGCCCAAAGGCCCATCACTCTAGTTTTGATGATGATCAACTCATATAGTTATGTTTACTAATAATCTTATGATGTTTAGTTTCAAATACTTTATCAAGATATTAGTAGGTGATTCACTTCAACAAGATGTTTTGGAAGCTTTCACATGGTGATTCAAGAGCCGAGCGTCAAAGATCATATATAGCACTCGTTGGAGTCAAGCTCAGTGGATCTTGTTTGGATCGAGTGACTTGAAGACGGAGTTCGTCAAGAAGACTTCGGTACATAGTTTAGTTTAGTGTTTAGATCCATTTGTAAAGACTAGATAGTGTGATATGCTCAAGTTCACAACACACACACGTGTTTCTAGTTTTCATGATATTGGTTTTTTGGTTTTGGTTTAACCGATCTTGGTTTTCATGAATAGATAGTATCAATACAAGTTTACATTGTTCAAATGTATATTAGATATATTCTATATACATATATACTTCATATCTTAGACAAACTTATTTTGATATGCTTATTCATGTATTTGGTGTTTTGGTATTTTAACAAAATATATTTTCGGATTTAATATCAAAAACATGGATATATATATGTTTCATGTATATTGGATTATATCTATATACATCATGCCTAAAATTTGTTTCTATATCATGTTTTTGTATTTGGATGAGTTTTGAAAAAATCGGATTTCCATTTGAAAAATCCAAGTTTTGGAAAATACGGATTTTGGTTTTCGGCAAAATTTGTAAGGCACAAAAAAGGTTCAAAAAGTTTGAAATTTGTATTGAAATTTTTCACACAAGTTTGTATATCAAAGTATTATGATAAAACTATTTTTGTGGATTTTTAGAGGATTTATGGGATTTAATTGGAAAATAAAAACCCAAGTTTTCAGTCCCTAATCCCTGCCTGCCAGGCTCTGGCGGTCGACCGGACCGGACGACCGACGTGCACAAAACGTGCACACTGGCCAGCCACTTAGGCCGGTCGACCAAGCGGTCGACCGACTGCAAGTACCCCACTCTCGGGTGGGGGCGATCGACCGACCAGTCGACCGTTAGGCTTGGACGGTCGACCGACCAGAGAGCATTTGCTCTCTGGATTGGCACGGTCGATCGGACGGTCGACTGGTGAGCTCCAACGGTCAAATTTTTGACCGTTTGCGGTCGACCGGGCCGGTCGACCGCCAGCCGCCAGGGCTGAGAAACAGCCCCAACGGCTAGTTTTCCAATGGGGCTATTTATACCCCATTTGTAAGGGTTTTTGGTTAAGATTTTTAAGAAGAAAAATTCTCCTATCTACAAGTGTTTTATACAAGTTTTCAAAAGTGTTTTTAGAGCCAAAAGGATTCATCTTTGCTTTGTTTTAAAAAGGGTTGGAAAAACATTTGAAAAGAAAAATTCTTTGGGAATTAGTTTGATTATCATTTTCAATTCTATCTAGAGTTTTTCCCTAGAGTTTTTCTTTGAGTTCTTGATTTCCAAACTCTTTGTTTTCCACACTTGAGCCATATCTTGCTATCTTATCTATAGGATCTTTTATTTGTGGGAAAAGATTGCTTGTGGTTGAGATAGACTACCTTGTTGTAACCCTCCTTATTTGTTGTATCCCTCTTGTGTAGAGGTTGAATTGGAGTGGTTATTAGCTCCCTCTAGTGAGAGGTTGAGGTTGTGGTTTGCTCGCTCTAGTGAGAGGTGAAGTTGTGTTGGATTTATATCCCTCTTAGTGAAGAGGTGGATTGTGGTTGTTTGGCTAAGTGCCTACCCCTCTTGTGTGAGGTGGTGTTTGTGTTGCCTCTAGTGAGAGGTTGTATTAGTTGAGAGAGGAGTTATGTACTCCTAGTTGTATTGCCCCAAATCTTCAGTGGAGGTTCCCTGTGTGGGAGTCCTGTGTGGACAAGTTAGTTGATTGGAAATCCTTCTCGGTGAAGGCGGGGACGTAGAGCTGGGTGCTCGAACCTCGAAACAAATCTTGTTGTTTGCGTTTGATCCATTGACTTTAACTCTCTCTTTTACTTTGTGCCTTGCATCATTCATATTGTCATATCATAATTATATGCTTGGCTTGTTTGTGTGTACCTCACTTGTGCTTAACCACGAGAGCTTTATATAACACCTCAACTCTTATTCAGAGGATTCAAGAGGAGTTAGTCCAGAGCCATTCACCGGAATTCGGCTACACTCATTGGTTGCATTAAGTGTGTTGCTAGTATTGTTTTAATTTCCGCATTTAGTTCATTAGATTAGCCTTATCACCTATTCACCCCCCCCCCCTCTAGGTGATTTCAATAATTGATGTAAGTTCCTCCTTTTTCTTATAGTTCTTTATTTAATCAAAGTTACATTTTTTTATTTTATTATTGTTTTACTTAAGTGCTTGCTCTTTTATGCTTGATCTCAATTCCTATGCTTCTAATGGCCTTGAACACGCCTCGCCCTTGTTAGAGCCACTGATGACTTTTGATGATGGATCCTCACTTCTAAACGAGTAAGTTTTATATCAATTTATACTTGCTTTTCATAGTTTGATGATCTAATATAGGCAGTATAGGATGAGGATAATCTTATATTTCATACAGTGAAAGCCTTCAAGCTAAGGTAAGTCGTTGCTTAAGATCTAATAACAAGCAAGCATAAGAGGTAATTATACTTTTAACTTTCATTTCATTCTTTCATCTCTTAGTTTAAAAAACCCTTTTAAAACCAACGCCATCTTCTTCTTTATTTATTTTGATTTTTCCTTAATTTAACCTAGAATTCTTTCATTTTTCTTTTCTTTAAAAAGCATAGAAAAAACATTTTAACTGGTATTCTGTAAATTTAAAAGAACCCTTAAACGCTTTCATCGCAGTCCCTCCTTGTAGATCATAACCTGCATAGCCACTTGCTATAGCGGTAGTATTGAAGAACTTAGCACATTTCATTCTCAATTTCTAAACTCTACTTTTTTCACCACAATCAAATTTTGGCGCCGTTGTCGTGGAGCGACGGTAAGTTTCTCTTTTAATTTACTTTAAAGGTTAAATTTTCTTCTTTGTTTTTGTGTGGAGAGACTGATTTAAAGGAAAAAAGAGTTGCAGAAATATATAAGTGGCTCTGGGGCTCTGCTCTAGAAAGCAGAGCCCAGAATCCCTCAACTTTCTCGCGCAAACGCGACAAAAGCCGTGTTCCCATGTCAAGTTGAGTGAACTATTCACCTATCTTTCTTCTAGGGTGGATGAATTATAATGTTTAGGTTTCTGCCACTATTATTTTTCTTATTTAGCCTACTATACAAACTGTTTCAAATCTCAACAGTAAAATGATAGATGTTAAATGTTAAAAATGGTTTAAACTTTGCATTTCGGCACGTGTCTAATTTGTTTACCTTTTACATTATTGTTGAAAAGTGTTGGAGCCAAGGTACGTGTGTATTGCATATAGTTTATGAAACATATTTTGAGTGATTCTCATTGCTTAAGTATTGATTCTATTATATACTTGTACACTGCACTAAAATGAATTAAGGGCTTGTCCCTAAATAAGATAAGGTGGGGTAGTCATTCCCCTCCCTTAGCCCACAAACCATCACCTCGCTCACTAATTTAAGCCTAACTTAAAATTGAGGACGTTGGCCCTACGGACATCTCAGACTCAAATAGGAGACTGACAAAAGGGAAAAGTTGGTAGAGTTTGACTCTTGTCAAATTGGCATCAAAGGCTAGAGATTGAGATATGAAATCTCAAAGATTCAGTTTTGTCCAGTAGTGGTAAAAAGATCCCCCGAAACAGCACTCGGCCTAAGACGGTAGGCAGAGCCTCTTGCTCAGACAAAAAATTATTGCGTGAAAAATTGAAATTAAACTTGAAAAAATATGACAGTGGGAGAAAGAAGAATGTAGTCGTAGATCTCAGTTTTCTGTGTCTATGAGAATAAACAAAGAGAGGCTCTATTTATAGGCACAGAGCTCTATCTATTACTAACAACCCCCGTAAAAATTAAACGTACGTTCAGAATTGTTGCAATTAATTTACAACTCAGTACGTTCGCAGATCCGCTTTTACCAGGTCAAAATAGTAATTGTGAAGTACTCGGGAGAGTGAGACGGAGCTTGGGAACATTCTGAGTCCAATTACTCGAGGTTCACTCTTAGATTAAGTGCTCGGGGTCACTTGAGATCACCTTGGGTCCAAGTACTCGGGGTGATTCCGAGTGCTCGGCATCCATTTCGAGTCTAAGTGCTCGGGAATCACACCGCATCTTAAGATGTCGGGAATAATTCCGAGTCAGGTTACTTTGCCCAGAAGTTTAGAGTCAGCTCCAAAAATAAAAAAGAATTTTTAAAATGTAGCAGGTCCTAGAACTTCCCTTGAATGGAGCTGCATTCGTGACCGCAGGTCATGGGCGCGCGCCTAACCCGAACCGGTCCGGCGTGCACGCTCGTGTAGAAAGATGGCCCATGACTTGACATTCAAACAATAGACAATAGAAGAGTTGGTATATAAATCACTCAAGTTTCCGTTGTGTATTCAATATAGGACTAAATAACAAAGGCAAATAGAGAAAAACTCAAATTTTCCCTCCAAATCTAAATACACATCCAACACCTCCAATCACATCGGTTGTTTCCATCTGGAGAAGCAACAATTTTTTTATTGGATATTGGTAAGAGGCTAAGGCTAAAAAAACAAATACAAAAAAAAGGTAAATAGAAGAAAAAATAAAAAGAATGATGAATGACGTTAGTACATATAACTTCTATACGTCAACACGCTGAGTGACACTTGGATGTTGATAAATGTGTAGCATAATCTATAAATTTTAACTGTATCACGTCGTTCATATTGCATGGACACTCACATTAGAGATCCTTTGATAAGGGTGTTTTATTTGAAGTATGTGAAAAGTAACCATTAAAGAAAATAAGTTTAAGAATACCATGGAATATCATGTTGATGATAGTCGCCCATCTTAGCATATATTAGTTGTCTTTGAAGGGGTTTCTTTCTTCTTCTTCTCTTGCACTAGTTCTATTTGTGAGAGTTTAGACTTTGAGAGAGTTTATATTGAATGCTTTTGGGTTTCAGGTCTTGCCTTAAGAGGCACATCTTAGGCTCATTGTATTGTTATATTATTGAAGGTTCTCCTCCTCCTCCATCTGTGGATATAGACTGTTCGCATAAATTTGTTTCTTTTTTGTGCCTTTTCTTTTTAATATTTTCTTACCTATGCTACAACCACTATTATGATTTGACGTTTGACATGACATGTTAGACCTCTTGTACTCAGAATATATTATCTGAAATATCACTTCCTCCCATGAAGACTTCTTCAATGGATACCATTGGACAGTACTTGTGTGGAAACGGATGTTTCCACCTCAAAAATGAGAGAAGCACCGAACCGCACAAATTATTACAAGTGTGTCGTTAGTTTTTTTTAACATTTTCACTCTTGATGAAAAGTCTTAAATATCTTTTTTTCTCCTTCTCCTTTCTTCATAGCCTCCTCCTCCCCTCTCCCCCTCCCCTCCACCCCGGTCCCTCAGTTGTTCGGCTAGATCTGGCCGAACAATTTGGGGAGATCGTGTGTGTTTGGGGGGGGAGGTGAGGAGATCACCGGCAATGGGGGAGAGGTCAGGGGGAGGGGAGGCGAGCGGGGAGGAGAGGGGGAGGTCGAGGAGAGAGTGGGTTCGCTAGGAAATGAGGGGGGTTCGCCGGTGAGGGGTGACCGGGTGAGGTGGTAGTCACCGGCTTGGGGGAGGCTAGGGGTCGCCAGCATGGGAGGGAGAGGAGGAGGAGGAGGAGATGAAGAGGGGGCCTTTTGCTATTTTTTGATTTTGAGTGGGGTGCCTTCATCATTTTTAGGGTGGAAGTATCCGCTCCCTACTTGTTTCGGGACTTTCTGCCTTCCATCTATATAACATTAGATTTGGGTATAGTTCCTTGAGTGAAAGTCATTGATATTGATCTTGTTATTTACCTAAGGAGCACATTTACAGTATTTAGAGAAATTTTACCGTGCAATGTGAAAAGGGAACACCTAGAGGGGGGGTGAATAGGTGTTAGTGCTAATCTAAAACTTAATGCAAAACTAAGTGGCTAAATGCGGAAGCTAATGCAAATTTTGCAACACACTTAGTACAATCAACAAGTGTAGCCGAATTCCCCGTGAAGGGCTCTGGACTAACTCCTCTTGATTCCCCTTGAATGGTTTGAGGTGCTATGTGAAGCTCTTGTTGATTAGGTACAAGTGAGGCACACACAAACAACCAAGCATATATAAGATATAGCAATGTGAATTATGCAAGGCACAACACAAGCAAATAGATATGATACGAAAATATGAATTATGCTCAACACAAGCAAATATGATATGAATGAAGTATGATGCTTTGCACAAATGTAAAGAGAGAGTTTAGAGACAAGTGGATCAAACACAAACACAAACACAATGATATGTTTCGAGGTTCGAGCACCCTTGCTCTACATCCCCGCCTACACCACCGTGTAGGATTTCCAATCCACTATACCGTCCACCGAGGACTCGCACCGAGGGAACCTTCACCGAGAAGGATTTTTACAACAATGGAGTACCTAACTCCTCTCTCAAACAAACACCTCCTCACACAAGAGGGGTAGGCCCTTAGCCAAACAACCACAACAACCAACACCTCTACCGAAGAGGGTTTATAACCAAACTCCACCTCTCACAAGAGGGAGCAAACCACAAGCCTCAACCTCTACCAAAGAGGGAGCAAACTCCAACCCAATACAACAACCTCAACCTCTACCAAAGAGGGAGCAACCAAGAAATCAAGGGTTTACAACAAGTGGTATATCTCAACCACAAACCTCTTTCCTTTTTCCACAAATACAAGATCCTAATAGAATAGGATAGAAGATATAGCTCAAGTGTGGAAAACACAAGTGTTTTGATCAAAGAAAATCTCTTGGGAAAATACCAAAATGATATGGAGATAAAGAACAAGAAATCAATTCCTAAAACTTGTTTTCTTTGAAAATAACAAAACACTTAAAAACAATTAAGATTGATCTTTAGGCACTTAAAACTCTTTTGAAAACTCTTTTAAAACACTGAAGAAGTCAGGAAAAATTTGCTCTAAAAAACTTGGCCAAAAACCCAAAGAGATGGGGCTTTTATAGTCCCATCAGAAAACTAGCCGTTAGAGCTGAGCTGGCAGCTCTGACAGGCAAAGGTCGACCGGCCCGGTCGACCGCCAACGGTCGAAAATATGACCGTTGGGCAACTGCGGTCGACTGGCCCGGTCGACCGAAACAAACAGAGAGCACTGTAAGTGCCCTGGTCGACCCGAGCGGTCGACCGTCCCAGTGCCTCCAAACGTGCACAGATTTGTGCACGTCGGTCGACCGGCCTGGTCGACCGACTTCACCCAAGTCGACTAGGTCAGGTTGACTAGTCGACTGATTGAAGCCTGGAACAGAAATCTGGGTCAGAAAAATAATGTAAAATATTTTTCTAAAAATCTTTTAACACTTCTAAAAATCACCAAAAATAGTTTTATCATTTTATATGGAAACACAAACTTGTGATAAAAATTTCAAGACATATATCAATCATATCAATTCAATTTTGAGTCTTGCAAATTTTATCAAAAACAAAACTTGTATTTTTATCAAACTTGATTTTTCAACACATGAATAGGGACATCAAAATAAGCTTGTGTAGGAAGTTAAAACCATGTATGTATATCTAGAACATATCTAATATACATAAAAACTATTTAAGCTTGTTTTAATCTACTATTCATGAAAACCAAAATCCAAAACATAAATCTTTTGTGTGTTGTGTGCACTTGAGCATATCAACTATACTAAACTTTACAAATGGATCTAAAACACACTATCTAAACTATGGATACCTAAGTTCTCTTGACGATCTTCATCTTCTAGTAGACTTGCTCCAAAACTCCATCCATGGGCTAGGCAATGTGTGATCTTGAAGCTTTGGCCCTGGAATCAACATGAAAAGCTTCTAAACACCTTGTTGAAGCTAATCACCAACTAATATCTTGTTAATGATCTGAAACTTAAACAATACAAGATTATTAGTAAACATAACTACATGAGTTAATCATCATCAAAACTAGAGTGGAAGGCCTTTGGGCCAGCACAATGCACGTACTGTAAAACTAATATAGAATACTTACTCTTTTCATCTTCTTCATCTGAAATTGTCCAAGTTTTAGATGTAGAAAAATATAAAAATATTATTTTTACTTAACTTGAAAATAAAAAACTCAGACTCAAATTCTTTCAAAATGACACAAGCCTAGCTGGATATAAGCCTAGCTCGTATTAATTCGGCATCATCATTCCTTGAAAGTTGCAGGGTAAGATATTTGCAAGGAACAATCAGTGAATGTTATGTCATAGGTGAATGATATTTGCAAGGAACAATCAGTGAATGATATTTGCAAGGAACCCAGATATTTGTAAGAGTAGCGAATACATCCAGGGAGTAGGTTTTGGAATGTCATTGAGCTGGCACCATATTGGTGAATGGAGTTGGACAGGTGTCGATGTGAGCTGCATTCTGCACCACACGAGCCTCAACCCACGACACTGGCCCAAAAAGGCCCACCAAGCAGCGAGGGAGGATGGAAAAGCACGGACCAGAAAAATTAGTTTTGAGACAAATTGATTAATTAATAATTTAGACATGAAATTAGAATCTTAGTGTATCAAAGGGACCCGTTCTTTTCTTTTTCCTTCCTCAAATGTTCTTCTCTCTATAAATAAACCCCTTGCTTCCACATAAATACCAGAAAACTTCATGGGTTCAATACATTTGACGGGATACTTGCTGGTTTTTTTTAGTTTTTATTGTAATTGCATTTTTTTTATAATTCAATATTTACTATTAGCTTATTGGATTAAAATCTTATTAATTCAGAAAAATCTTCAAAAATTTTCAAAACAAGAAAATGTTATCCTGAACGTTGTTGTGAAGGCAGATCTCCAAAATTCATCCCGATTGTTAATTAAAAATCTTGAAGTCAGTCCGAGACACCGATCGATCACGAATTGAGATTCTTCTCCAATAATTATCAAAAAAACGAAATGGATCTTACATTCAGATGTTGTAGGGTTGTATTTGAGGGCGCGTTTGGTTATAGGGAAGTCGGAAAGTGGAAAAACTCATTTCTCACTTCTCTTGTTTGTTTTGAATCGGAAATGAAAAATGGAAAAATCTCTTCTTTTTTTCTCTTTTCTCTTTTACACCTTTTTACACTACTATTTTCTCACTTTCAGAGTCCTACAGTTTATTTTGTGGTCATATAAATCTCACTTGTAATAAGTTGTTGCTCAGAACAGTTAATTTTGAAGTCATGTAAGTCCCACATGCACTCCAATTACAGTCCTAAATGTCACTTCAGAATTAATTTTAATTTAATATTATTTTATTATCAACTTTGTGGTCAATTTTTCACTTTTACTTCCACGTTAATAACTAAATACCAGAAAACACAATATATTTTTTCACTTAAACTTTCATATTTCAATCAAATACTGAAAATGATAACTGCACAAATCCCAATTTGCCCCTGCGCTTATTTTCCACTTATAACTTTTTCTCTCACTTTCATCAAATTAAGCAGACTTTGAGTATAAAAAAAAAAATTCAGACTAAAATTATTTCAAAACGACACAAACTTGCCTCGTATTAATTCGGCATCATCATTTTGAGTCCAATTACTCAGGGTTCACTCTGAGATTAAGTGCTCGGGGTCGCTTCCAAGTGCCCGGCATGATTCCGACTGCTCAGCGTCCCCTCCGGGTCTAAGTGCCCGGCATTCATCATTCCTTGAAAGTTACATGGAAGATATTTCCATGGAACAATTAATGTTATAGGTGCAAGGAACCCAGATATTTGTAAGAGAGTGGCGAATACATCCGGGGAGTAAGTTTCGGAATGCTGTCATTGAGTGGGCACCTGAGGACAAAACAGCAGTACTCCGTGGAACCCTATTGGTGAATGGAGCTGAACAGGTGTCGATCTGAGCTCCATTCTGGACCACACAAGCCTCAATCCACGACACTGGCCCAAAAATGCCCACCAAGCAGCAAGGGAGGATGGAAAAACAAAGGTCCAGAAAAATTAGTTTTTAGACAAATTAATTAATTAATAACTTAGCCATGGAATTAGAATCTCTCTCAGTATGTCAAAGGGAACCGTCCTTTTCTTCTTCCTTCTTCAAATGTTTCTTCTCTCTATAAATAAACCCCTGCTTCTCTACGCTCTCCAGTATCTTCTCTACGCTCTCCTGCACTACAAAGTGAACTGAAAGTGAGAAAAGGAGAGCATGAAGATCTCAACACATTTCCTAAGATCGGAGCGGTGCCAGAAATGAGGAGTGAAGATATCAGAGATGTGGCGATCAGAACCTCTACTGGTCTCAGAATCCCTGCGCATTCCAGCGTTTTGGTACAAACTTATCCCAATCCTCTGCTTCAAACAAGACTTCTTCTTTTTGCAGGAATTAGTTTCTTATTTCTGTCTCTCTTTTTTTTTTTGAACGAACGAAGGCTTCGGCGTCGCCGGTGTTTGCGAGCTTAATCGAGAGGCGACGGCAACGGGGGAGGCTGCATAAAGCTATCCCAATTCTTGGAGTTCCATCTGATGCTGTTGTTGCCTTTGTTGGCCTCCTCCATTCCCCAAGGTTTGTTCTCTTAATTTACTTCTCTCTCTTTGTCATCAAAAGTACTGACAATTAATTAGGATCTGGTCAGTGATCTTGGAGTTCCATTCAAAACATTAGGTAGCAGACACAACCTTATTTAAATTCAAACCCCATTTTAACAGTAATATATATATATATATATATATATATATATATATATATATATATATATATATATATATATATATATATATATATATATAGTGAGTTGATCCCCTAAGAACGGTTCTCACGAATTCATGTGAGAACTTTCACGTGAGCCGTCGGATCTGATAGAGATCTAGTTTTATTTGATTTGATCTATCAGATCCGATGACCCACGTGAAAGTTCTCACAGAAATCCGTGAGAACCGTTCTTAAAGGATCAGCTCCCTATATATATATATATATATATATATATATATATATATATATATATATATATATATATATATATATATATATATCAGCCGCCAGCTGAGAGAACTCTCTCAGCTGGCGCTTCGACATGATCACAGACCGCTTCGACATGGTCGCAGTCTTAAAAATTTCATATATTCTCAGTGTAATTTGGTCTGCGATTATGATAATAATCCTCACAAAAACACCACGATTGTGATCGCAATCCTCACAAAAAGACTGCGACCATGGTATCAGTCCTCACAAAAACACTGCAATCATGATGACAATTCTCAAAAAAAATATACTGTGACGTGCTCGCAGCCTTCACAAAACACTACGATCATGATAGCGCTGCACCGAAGATTTGTGGCTGAGATTCAGCCACGTTGCCGCCAGCTAAGAGAGTCTCTCAACTGATAAGTGAGGTACATTTTTCTCATATGTGTATGTGTGTGTATATAAAGAGAGAGAGAGAGAGAGAGAGAAAGAGAGAGAGACTTGTGTAGTTCTCGAAAGATTCGAGCTTGAATTCTTCCCACTCAAATACCAACATCTGATATTTAAATAGAAAATTCACTTTGTTGAAGTTGATTTATATTATTTAAAGTAACTAAAAAATAAAAACAAATGTTTAGAATATTTTTTGCTCATCCATCAAGGACGCAAATGTACGGCCGAAAGTAGTGAGTTAGTTAGATCTATGTCTTTAGACATACAGATTCTCGATCCGGCCGTTTGATTATGATCTAAACATTTAAAAATCCTTATAAACCTATTTTTTGTTAGGATTCAAATGTTTTACATTGTTAAACTAATCAACTCACTATTTAGGCTGATCGTTTTTCTCTTGCTTAATATATGGACAAAAATAATTTAAAATACTTGATTTTGGTTTATAAATACTTGAAATAATATAGATCAACTTTAACGAAATGGATCTTATATTCAGATGATGTATGGTTGTTTTTGAGTGGGAATGATTCAGGCCGAATCCTTCTGAAACGACACAAGCCTATCTCTACACACACTTTAATGAAATTAGTCTCTCTAATTAAGCTAACTTAGAGAGTTGGAGCATACTCATTAACTAATAATGATTTGAGGATCGTTTCACCTCAAACTCTTGTAATTTATTCTCATCTTTTATGTCCGCTTTTATTAAAATAGCTAAATACAGTTTTTTCTCAAAAACACTGAACAGTTCTTCTCTTTCAATATCTATCACTATATATTTCCCAGATACTTCAACATCTATATATTGATGAAAAGACAAAAAAAAAAAAAGAAAAATAATAATTACAAGTGATTGGTGAAGTGACAAAAATATTCAGTATTGTTCCTGTTGAGTGAGAGGGACTAATATGGTGTGATTTAAATAATTTGAAAGGGACTGATATTGTTCAAGGGATTTTTGGAGCAAAGAAGTGCAATATATCAGATTATTTCTGTTATTTATTCTAATATATATCCAGAGATTATATTTGGTAAATGTAAAAATAAGAGTTTCATTCATGATATAAATATATTACCTGGCTAGGCCATGAATTAGATTATTTGAGGTCTAGAATTTTGCATTATGGATCAACCTAAATATGTGTTGAACTTGCTGTGAATGCAGGTGTGAGTTACTAGAGCAATCTGAGATGATGGATAAATACGCGATGCATTTGATGGTTCTTTCTCATGTTTATGGAGTCAACTGGCTAAAGAAATTGTGCGAGTCCGAATTGTCCTTGAGATTGACTGCAGATTCGGTTGTTGATATGCTGCAATTAGCTAGGCAATGCGATGTACCGAAGCTCTACCTTCAGTGCATGAAACTACTGCGCAAGGAGTTTGCTGCAGTTGAGAAAACTGAAGCTTGGATCTTCTTGCAGAACAATGATCCTTTGTTTGAGCTTGAGATCCTCCAATTCCTTGAAGACGAGGATGCGGTATGTGTATTTCTCTTTCTGGGCCTTTTCAATGTATGTTTATTGTTCAGTGCTTCATTACAAAGTTGCATAATTTGGTAACATTACCATTTTTTTTTTAAAAAAAATAATTTCTAAAATCAGGAGGTTTTCCAACAACATTGGACATGACCTTCTCTCTCTGATAGCTGCCTTCTAAAGTGGCAGACACTTGATGTGATGCATCATCATCTTTTAATCTTTGTTAGTCTTTTGACAGACCAAATCAAATATTCAACTTAAAGTGCAATATACTTCACTGAAATATATGATCCATTAGTCACAAAGCATAAGATTGAATGTCTGAATGCCCCATAAATTACTATGTTATGGATTGCAGAGGCAAGAGAGAAGGAGGAGAAAGATGGAGGAGCAAAAGGTCTACTTGCAGCTAAGTGAGGCAATGGAGTGTGCGCACCATATTTTCACTGAAGGCTGCACTCATGTCAGTCCCCACGAAGCAACAAAGGGGACAACACCTAACAACAAAAAGAAAGGAGTCTGGTGCCCAAACTACACCACTTGCAATGTCCTTCAGAATCTAATCAAACACCTGGCCTCTTGTCGTGCTAATCGCTCAGCCTGTCCCCAGTGTCGGCGCATCTGGGATCTACTTCGCCTGCATTCCTCCGTTTGTGACCGCTCTGATCATTGCAAGGTCCCTCTTTGCAAGTATGTCTAATTTTTGTGTCGCAGTTAGGATACCACTAGCCTTTGTTTCCATGTTTTATCGAGATTAAAAACATCTTAGAACATTTTTTGCAATTTGTTCAGGCAATTCAAGCTCAGGATGCAGATGGAGGGCAAAGGCGATGATGGGAGATGGAGGCTACTTGCAAAGAAAGTGGTGTCCGTGAAAGTTATGTCATCGTTAGCTAAAAGAAGAAAACATGATCTAGAAAACAAAAAACAGGATCTAGAAAACAAACTTTGAGACAGTTCCTGAAAGAGAAGGAAGTACAACTCATAAATTAAGCATCCTTTTGCCCTTTTTTTCTAGTGTTTTTTTTTTGTAATAATGAAAGGAGTGCTCGTTCTAATAAAATTATGCCGGTAGTTTTGTTTATTATTCTCTCTTTAATAAAATAAGTTGATATATTTTACTTTTCTCACAAAGAAACTGAGTGAAAAGAATTGATTACTGATAAATCACTCATATTTTCCAAATGTGTGTTGGCTTGACTCGCACTTTCCCAACATGGACACATGAAATACATTATGCATTATGTTAAACTCTGGAGGTAAGGCCACCCTACAAGCAATGCACCAACCTTTTCCAGAACCAGGAAAGGTTCTTCATATGGAGGACTCAACATGCCCTTCTTTCCAAATCTCATTACCTCATTAAATGGAGTCATCTTGATGAAAATTTGATTGAGGTAAAACCTACACAAAAAATACAGAATTTTAGATTTAGAAATAAAGATGTGCAAGTGCTCAATTCTTACCGCTATAGTAAGTGACTATGCGGGTCGTGATCTACAAGGAGGGTTTTGCGATAGAATCGTTTACGTTTCTTTATTGAAATCTTAATGAAGATAAAACGAAGATTCTTCTTTGTTTAAAGAAATGAAAATGAAAAAAGAAAGTTATGTTAAAGTTAGAAAGAAAATTAGAAATGAAGAAGGTGGAAAGAAATGGAGAATGACTATTTACAAAGAAAGGGAAAGAAAGTGACTATGTACAAATGAGTCGAAAAAGAATGATTTGGAAGAGGTGATGATCTATACTAAAGAAATAAAAGAAAAAAAAGAAAGAAGAGTGAAGAAATACTTACCTAGGCTGATTGATGACTTACCTGGAAACCTTTGCATGTTCTACCTTGCATTCGGAGGCGTTCAACGCATAGACCATACGATCGAGCTCAGTCCCCGTACGCATTATATCATCAAGCTGAGCAAGAATGAATTGATACGGATCTTGAGGAGGAGAACGTCTTCATGAACTATCGTTGGCACTCACACAACATCGTTATACTAATGCTTCTGGTTTCACTTGCAAACTCATCAAAAATAAAGGAGGTAAAGTAGAAAGAGGGAAAAGAAAATGAAAGTAAAGAAGAAAATAAAAATATTACCTTTTATTGCTTGAAACGATGGAAGAAAGGAGAAGGGTACATCAGTGTCACTCTCAACATAGGCCTTCATCTCTTACTTACATGAATCTTCATCTAACCTAAGCTTACATACACATTACATAAAAAGAAAAGAAAAACCTAAACTACAAAATGAAAAACTAGTCTAAATCCTCTCTCTGCCTGGTCCTACTTCTTAAAACCAGTATTTATAGGCAAAAAACCTAAAGGAGAAGATCCCAGGAAGATTAGGGGAATCTCCTGGTCTGATGTATTTCCCGTATCTTCTTCTGATTTTCTTATTTTTGCTTCAAAAGTTGACAAAACAGCCTTTGATTGTGCTTGATTCAGGGAGGATTCTTCTCAACCTTCCTTATATTCCAAGATTTTGCCCTGATTTCTTCATCTTGATTCAGGGAGGATTCTTCTCAACCTTCCTTATATGTCAAGATTTGCCCTGATTTCTTCATTTCAAATTTATTCTAAATTAATCAGAATTTGGTGGGCTTTTGGGCTTGTTTCTCTTCATCTCCTTAAGGAATGGGCCTGCAAATAAATTAAACATTTAATTAGGACAATGCAGATTTTATTCTATAATAAGTATGGAAATATGATAATAAATGTGCAACATTAGTGACCAATCACACCCCCATACCTATCTTTTGCTCGTCCTCGAGCAAAACAACTAAACTATACTAAGGATTATTTAGACCACTTTCGTAGGTCACGCAATTGCACTGAGCATGTGCAACAAGCCGTTAAACCTTTAGGTTTTTCCTAGAGGACGAGTTTTGTCTCGTGAGGGTTTTTAGTGGATTACACCCATAAAATCCATAAAGAAAGAGAAATAAAGAGTTAGTATTTTCGAAAAGCATTTTGAAAGAGAAAAATATTTGAAATATAATTGTAAGATTTAAGCAATCTATAAGTTATAAGAAAACTAAATTTTTCATTCCTAAACTTAGCCTCTATTCAAAAATTTGTTATCAATCAAAGTAAGGAGTCAAATTGTACTTCTCATCTAGTCTATTACTTTAGACTAAATCATATGCACCTTGTGATTGTGAAAATTTTGACTAAGGGTTCATTAACTCTAACTCTTATGCCTCATTTATTATTATATATATATAATTTTTTTTTGGTATTATTCCTTAGTTTTATTAGGCTTTCTAATCTGCTCATGTAACGAGCCTTTAATCGATGACTCCCAAACCAAACGGTCCTAGGGCACCGGGTGAGAAAACACCCCAAGGACTTAAGGACTCGAGCAAATAAGGCCACAAAATAAGAATTTTATTATTTGAACCCCTTTTAGGCGTGAATACTTATGCTTTATTAGACACAAATACCCAGCTTAATCAGAGAATGTTTATATATATATATTTTTTCAAACTTATCTAATCATCTTTCGCATAAATACTAAGGCTTGCTTAGGCCAAAGCACCTAGCTAATCAATAATTAGATTTGTTTATCTTTTTTTTCTTTTTCTTTTTTTTTATAAGGTATAAGAATCTTTGTTTTTGAACCCTAAGTGTGTAAGTGTATGAAGTGTGCATATTTCATCAAGGTAAAGATCAAGACTAAATTACTTTAACAAATTATCTTCCTAACCCTAAAAATCAAACAAATAATCTTATTTTGACCAAGTATAAGAAATCCTAATTTGGATTTTCCTATTCCTTAAAATTAACTTAATTTCTTACAAAAAATATGTCAAAATATTGTTTCTATTTTCAAAAAGTTTTTAAAGGTAAAGAAAATATTAAAAAATTTTTTTAATAAAAAGAAAAACCTAAGTTATGTTAGACCCTCCCCCACACCTATCTCATGCATTGTCCTCAATGTATGAATTAATGCATAGATGCATGAAAAAGAAGAAAGGGAAGGAGAATGTTACCTTAAGGTGGGGGTTCCGGTGGTGGTCTGATTGGTCTACGAAATGCGGCACAATCGACTTTTCTTGGGGTTCGGAGGAACCCACCAAAAATTTTGCTAATATAACCCATTAAAATGATGTATCCATGAAGGATTTTTATTAAAAATTTGACCCCATCTAATTTTCAAATTCCATAACTGATTTCAGAGTCAAATTTGTCAACCACCTCGTCCCAGAATGGAGTGTGAAAAGATAGAATGATTGACTTGGACTCAGGAAGGACAGGAACTAATACCGACTCAAGAAGGTGACTTAAGTCAAGTAAAGGTTCAAGAGTCGAAATAGGTTCAGAAATTGGGTCCAAGTCAAGAAGTTGAAACTCAAGTCCACATGTATTTTCTAACAATGGGATGTGATTTAATATTGGTGATTCAAGTTCAAGAATGATAGGTGGGGGAATCAAAACTGACTCTAAAATATTACTCAAGTTTGGTAACAAAACAGGAGTCAATATTGATTCAGAAAGTTGAACTGGATCACAGATTTGAGAATCTAGGTCACATATCTCATTGAGTTCAATATCAAAAAAATGAGAACTTGCCAATTTGTCAATAGGAATTTCAAAAGTGTACAATTGGTCAAGTTCAATATGATCATTAAAAATAGGTGATTCAATTTCATGATGAATTGGCACAGGATCCAATGTTGACTCGGGAAAAAGGTTGAAATCAGGTGAAGACACCGGAGTCATTATTGAATCAGGAAGTAAAATTGAATCACTAAGTTGAGGTTCATGATTATATTCATTTTCAAGTTCGATTTCAGGGAAGGGATACTTGCCAAACTATCAATATTATTTGGAGTTTGGGCAAGTTCAAATGACGGTTCTGAATGGAACCTTGATTTCCAAAACTACATGACTCTTCAGCTCTAACAGAATGGTTACCGACATCAGAACTGGCCAAACGGTGAGAATGTAAAGATTGGACCATCATTTCTATGTCGTGATACGAGCGTTTTGAGCTTGAGTCATGGCTTCAAGCATCTCTTCATAGGTGATATGTTCATTGTTGTGTTGAAAATATGAAGTGTTGTTTTGGAATTGGTAGTGAAATTGTGAGTCCAACAGATTTTGGGATTTGTGTTTGGACTCACGCATACTCATTTCCAAAATTGATAGTTTTCTATTTTGGACTGGTGGATCTGAGTAGGAATCTTGAAAATATTGTGGACTAGATGGAGAGGGGGGACAATTTGGTTGAAAATTGGACTCGGGGTAGGTGAATCCCACTGACTCTGTGAAGAGTTAAAATCATTATGGAAATTATGGTTATAAGATTGGGGACATGGGTTGTATTGATTCGGATAAGACCAATCTGGCACACTAGGTTGGTTAAAGTTATGATATGCCGGGTTGGTAATATCCGAAAAAGAGTTTGATGTGTAATATGGATTATTATTGAAGTTAAAAATTGTTATATAAGCCATATCACACAATGGAATACAAACAAAAAGAAAGAAAAACAAACAAATAAACAACAAAAAAGAAAAATTCTAGCCTAAGTTAGGGTAGACCTATGACCTAGATGACTCCTAACTGATTAGACTGTCCACGGGAGATTTAATGCAGACTTTGACCACAAGCTAATCAGCCAGGTCAGGGCAAGGTTGGTGGGAGGTTTTCCGTCAAAGACGTTCCTTAATTAAATAACCACCAACCTTCGGGCTTTCGGCCCTTAATCCCTTTCCTAGACACTGATTTGGCAAGAGTCAAATTCCAACACCTTTCTCCCTTAGGATAATCTCCTAATTGAGTCCGAGATGTCCCTAGGGCCAACGTCTACTCATTTTTAGTTAGGCTTGGGTTAGTGAGTGCTTGGAATCTGATTTTTGGGCCAAGGAAGGGTGATTAAATCCCCACCTTTTCTTGTTATGGGTTAGTGCCCTTAAGATAAGTTTGTGCAAGTGTACAAGATATGTAAATAAGATTCAATCAAAGCAATGAAAATCAACCAAGAGATGAGTCATATTCTACATGCAATGCTAACGTACCTTGCTCCAGCACTCTTCAATAGTAAAAATAAATGAATTGAAAAGACACGTGCCTAAAATGCAAACGTCTAATTAATTTTTTATCTTTTTCAACAAGTATTTTACTGTTGTTTTATTAGCAGGCTTTTGGTATGGCATATAAGAAAAACAAATTGCAGAAAACTAGATTTTGCAAGTCAAGCAGCCCTGCAAAAAACAACGTTAGTAGTCAACTACTTTTTGCCGCGGATCCGCGGCTTGGCCGCGAAAACGCGGCAAAGCAGAGGGCACTTGGTCTCTGCTTTCTAGAGAAGAGGCCAATACCACTTATATGTTACTGCAATCTTATTGTCCTGCTTTGCTTGCCCTCTAACTTGCAACAGAGAAGAAAGTTCGTTTTAGTTCTAAAAAATTTTCAATAAAAATTAGATTTCAATAAAACGTTAACCCTCCCCGGCAACGGCGCCAAAATTTGATTGAGGTAAAAACTGCACAAAAATACAGAATTTTAGATTTAGAAATAGAGATGTGCAAGTGCTCAATTCTTACCGCTATAGCAAGTGGCTATGCGGGTCGTGATCCACAAGGAGGTTTTGCGATAGAAGCGTTTACGTTTCTTTATTGAAATCTTAATGAAGATAAAACGAAGATTCTTCTTTGTTTAAAGAAATGAAAATGAAAAAAGAAAGTTATGTTAAAGCTAGAAAGAAAATTAGAGATGAAGAAGGTGGAAAGAAATGGAGAATGACTATTTACAAAGAAACGGGAAAGAAAGTGACTATGTACAAATGAGTCGAAAAAGAATGATTTAGAAGAGGTGGTGATCTATACTAAAGAAATAAAAGAAAAGAAAGAAAGAAGAGTGAAGAAATACTTACCTAGGTTGATTGATGACTTACTGGAAACCTTTGCATGTTCTACCTTGCATTCGGAGGCGTTCAACGCATAGACCATACGATCGAGCTCAGTCCTCGTGCGCATTATATCATCAAGCTGAGCAAGAATGAATTGATACGGATCTTGAGGAGGAGAACGTCTTCATGAACTATCGTTGGCACTCACACAACATCGTTATACTAATGCTTCTGGATTCACTTGCAAACTCATCAAAAACAAAGGAGGTAAAGTAGAAAGAGGGAAAAGAAAATGAAAGTAAAGAAGAAAATAAAAATATTACCTTTTATTGCTTGAAACGATGGAAGAAAGGAGAAGGGTACATCAGTGTCACTCTCAACATAGGCCTTCATCTCTTACTTACATGAATCTTCATCTAACCTAAGCTTACATACACATTACATAAAAAGAAAAGAAAAACCTAAACTACAAAATGAAAAACTAGTCTAAATCCTCTCTCTGCCTGGTCCTACTTCTTAAAACCAGTATTTATAGGCAAAAAACCTAAAGGAGAAGATCCCAGGAAGATTGGGGGAATCTCCTGGTCTGATGTATTTCCCGTATCTTCTTCTGATTTTCTTGTTTTTGCTTCAAAAGTGACAAAACAGCCTTTGATTGTGCTTGATTCAAGGAGGATTCTTCTCAACCTTCCTTATATGCCAAGATTTTGCCCTGATTTCTTCATCTTGATTCAGGGAGGATTCTTCTCAACCTTCCTTATATGTCAAGATTTTGCCCTGTTTTCTTCATTTCAAATTTATTCTAAATTAATCAAAATTTGGTGGGCTTTGGGCTTGTTTCTCTTCATCTCCTTAAGGAATGGGCCTGCAAATAAATTAAATATTTAATTAGGACAATGCAGATTTTATTCTATAATAAGTATGGAAATATGATAATAAATGTGCAACATTAGTGACCAATCACTATGAGACTCACTTGGATTATCATCAAAATCAAAAGAAGAAAAATAAAAAGAAGAAGAAGAACACAAAAATTGTAACTTTCAATTAAATCAAGTAATAATGAAAGAAAAGAAGAACACTTACGCTGATGTCACTCTCAGTACAGTCCTTACTCTCATTCTCTTATGAAACTCTTCTCTCTTCTAAGTAACATAAATAAATTGAAAAGTTACACTAAAAGGAAAACAAATATTCTAACTAAACTAAAACAACAGCTAGCCTAAAATTTATATCTTCTCAGTCGTGCTTCGTTGCCTTCAGAAATTTCAGCTTTTATAGGCAAAATGGAAGAGGGGAGAGTGTGAGAAGATAGGGGGAGCAAACGCCCCCTAATTCTCTAACAAAGTGCGAAAAATCGGCTATGACCTCATTTCCGCGGCCAGGTGGCCACATCTAGGGAGCGAGGATTTGTGATCTCCGGTTATCTCTTTTTATCTAGATGGTTTTTTAGGTTAGTCTCTGAGTTTGACGATATCACTTTTGATCTTCAACTAACCAAATGAATTTATAGAAATTCAAATTTTAATCGGTTCTCAATTGATGTGATCTCTTGATTTGCTCTGATCTTCAACCAATCTCCTAAATATTTGTTCCAATCCTTAATTTTAATTTAAACTCATTTAAATCAGAATTTAATAGGCTTTTGGGCTTGTTTCTTTTCCTTCTCCTTTAGTAAAGGTCTGCACAAATTTAAACGAAATATGACTAATAGCAGAGTTTATTAAGATAAAATATGAGAATATGATAATGAATATGTAATATCAGTATCCGATCACACCCCCACACCTATCTTATGCTCGTCCTCGAGCAAAACAAAAAAAAATAGAGCTAATCTAATCTAATACACTTTCATAGGAATCATGCTTGCACTTTACATGTACAACAAGCTGTTAAACCTCTAAGTTACCCCTAGAGGATGAGTTTTATCTCATGAGAGTTTTTAGTGGATTACGTCCACAAAATCCAAAAGAAAGAGAAACAAAGTGTTAGTATTTTTAAAATGCATTTTGAATAGATGAGTAAATAATTGAAGTATTTTTTGTAAAAATTCAAGTAATTTATAAGTTATAGAAAAAATTGAACTTTTCATTCCTAAACTTAGGCTCTATTCAAAAACTTGTTATCAATTAAGGTAAGAGTCAAACTGTATTTCTCATCTAGTCTATTATTTGACCCATGTCATATGCACCTACGTGACCATGAATATTTGACTCGGATTCTTCAACTCTAACTCTTTTGCCTTATTTTTCATATTTTTGGTGGTAATATCCTTAGTTCTGTTAGGCTTCTAATCTGCCCATGTAAAGAGCTTAGGTCAGTGACTCTCAAACCGGACGGTCTTGGGGCACTGGGTGAGAAAACACACCAACTCGAGCAAACAAGTCCACAAAACTAAGGAGTTTATTAATTATATGGATACTTTTATGTGTGAATACTTATGCTTTATGAGGCGCAAATACCCAGCTTAATCAGAGGATTTTTTATTGTACACGAACATTGCATATTTAGTGCCACATGTGTCACATTTTCATATTTATTTTGTAATAAATATCTGCTATTTAATCCATTTTAATGTCTAATGGTATGCATGGCAATTAATAGAGAAAGAGAAAAAATAGACAAGTTTATCCAATTAAATATGGAGTCTTAAAAGTTCAAGAAAATAAATGAAGATCTACTCAAATTCAGAGATTTAGAAGCAATTTTATCCAAAAACTGGAGCAAATCAGAGAAGATAATACCAGATAAAATCTGTTAAAATTAGATTTTTGAACATTCATTTGGTTAACTTGAAGATCAACAAAGATAATCCCAAATTCACAAGTCCAGAGGCAAATCTTATCAGAAAACATGGGATAACATAGTGGATATTATCAAATGTATTCCAACTAAATCAGATTTTTTTTGAATTTATTAGCTTACTTGAGAAATCAATGAAGATAATCCCAAATCCAGAAATCAAGAGATGAACTTATCAGTATACAAATGGATAATAGGGATAAGGAAATTGGCTGTTGGGCCAGCGATTGAGCTTATCTCTTCACCACCCTTTGGCACTCCTTTTTTCCTATAAAGACTGCAATTATTGAAGGCAAATGGGCACCACTCCAGTAGAGAGAGCTTAGGCTAGGTTTTGCTTTAGTTTTAACTTATGTTTTTATTTTTCTTTATGTAATTTTCTATTTTTTATGTAATTAGATTAGAGAGAGATTCATAGGAAAAAGAGAGAGTGGATTCAAGGGTGACAATTGATGTAAGTTCCTCCTTTTTCTTATAGTTCTTTATTTAATAAAAGTTACTTTTTTTTATTATTGTTTTACTTTAGTGCTTGCTCTTTTATGCTTGATCCCAATTCCTATGCTTCTAATGGCCTCGAACATGCCTCGCCCTTGTTAGAGCTACTCATGACTTATGATGATGGATCATCACTTCTAAACGAGTAAGTTTTATATCAATTTATACTTGCTTTCATAGTTTGATGATCTAACTAAGCAGTATAGGATGAGGATAATCTTATATTCCATACAGTGAAAGCCTTCAAGACAAGTAATCGTTGCTTAAGATCTAAGAGAAGCAAGGATAAGAGGTGAGTATACTTTTAACTTTCATTTCATTCTTTTCATCTCTTAGTTTAAAAA
>JAVJIF010001210.1:0-58501 GCA_038442645.1 Agave tequilana
TATGTGTATCTTCTAAACAGTAAGGATGAGGCAATGAGTATTTCTAACATATAAAGCCAAAGTTGAGAATCAACTCACAAGTATATAAGATTCTAAAATTCAATCGAGGCAGAGAATATGAATCAAATGAATTTAGTGAGTTATGTGCTAACTTTGTATAATTCATCAAACTTACAACACCATATACTCCTCAGCAAAATAGGATTATTGAAATAAAGACAGAATTTGAGGGAGATGATCAATTCCATGCCATAAATTCTGGAGCTCACAAAACTTATGAGGAAAGCTCTGTTAACTGTAATTACATTCTAAACAGAGTACCCCACAAGAAATTTGGTCTCATACCATTTAAGTTATAGCATGGAAGGGCGTCTTCCTACCATTACCTCAAAATATGGGGGTACTTGCAAAGGTACTAGCACCACTACCTAAAAAGGCTAAGTTGAGAGAAAAAACAATGGATTGCATATTTATAAGCTATGCCTTAAATAGCAGCACTTATAGATTTTCGGTACATAAATAAAAAATACCAGATATTCATGTAAACATGATTTTTTGAATCTTAAGATGTTGTATTCTTTGAAGATATCTTTCCATACAAACAGGAAGAAGATAAGACTTCTGAGAAAAGAACACACGAGATGGCATTCAGAGACAAAAACCCCAAGGAACCAATGTTAATGCAAAAATTGAACCAAGAAGAAGTCAAAGATCAAGAATCTCAAATTTTTTTGGTCCGGATTTCATAGCATATGCTATTGAAAGTGAGCCTTAAACATTTAAAGAGGCTATGTCTATCCCGAAAGAACAAATGTGAAAAGAAGCTATAAATAACGAAATAGAATCCATCCTAAGCAATCTTATTTGAGAATTGACAAACTTGCCTCCTGACAGTAAACCAATTGGGAGTAAGTAAATTTTCAAAGAAAATTAAAACGCGATAGATCTATCGATAAGTACAAGACTAGATAATAGACAAGGATAATATCATGATCAAAGATGGATTCCCTATCAATGAATGGGATAAGTGTGTTTACACTAAAATAGTTAGAGATGCATGTATCATTGTTCGTCTTTATATAGACGACATGCTAATACTTGAGACTAATATTGAAGTTATTAAGTCCACAAAAATGCTATCCAATAATTTTGATATGAAGGATCTGTGGGTTACTGATATAATTTAGAAATTAAAATCACAAGAACACCAGATGGAATCAATCAATCTCAATCACACTACGTGAATAAGATGATAGACAGATTCAAGGATCATAAGATAAAAGAGAATACAAATTCTTTTCTCCACACATCCACCTTCGCAAGAATACAGGAGCTGGAGTACGACAGTTGGAGTATTCTTAGATTATCGAAATTCTAATGTATTTAATGAATTGCACTAGACCCGATATTGCTTATGTTGTAAGAAAATAAGCAGATACACTAGTAACCTTAGTGATGATTATTGGACTGCTTTACTATGAGTATTAGGTTACATATCACATATCAAAGAATATGCCTTGAGATATAGACAGTATCTACCTGTACATCAAGGATACAATGATGCTAATTAGATTGCAGATTCTGAAAAATCAAAATTAACTAGCGGATACATATCTACTCTTGGAGACACAACAGTATTCTGAAAACTTCCAAACAAACAGTATTGCTCATTCCACAATGAAATCGGAATTTATAGCTTTAGACAAGGCTAGACAAGAAGCAGAATGACTTCGACAATTTTTGAAAGATATACCATATGAAATCTATGACACAAAAATTTATATTTAACGGTAAATCTAGACATATTCATTATAGACATAATATCGTTGAGAAGTTGCTCTCAAATGAAATTATCTCTATTGACTTATATCGTCAAAAGATAATTTAGCGGATCCGTTTACTAAAGGTTTAAGTGGAGAGTGTATAAACTGCGTATCGAGGGGAATGGGTCTAAAAGCCTAACCTTGAGTCAGCTAATGGAAATCTCACTTAGCGTTTGGTGATCCCACGAATTAATTCAAGAGGAAAAACTAGTTTTGATTGAATCTGCGAGTAAGCACTTAGAAGCTTGACTCCAACCTTTTCCTATAGTGCACCCAAGTGCTTTCTACCAATGAATTAAGGATAAGCTTAATGCTTTTAATGTTGCCTGTATCTTGTTATTAAAACAAGTGAGGTAGACTACTCTTAATAGGACCATCATCTATGTGAGTATAGAGCTAGGTCGGCTCTTTAGAATCTCTATGGAGGTTGTTATTCTCTAAAGATACTCTCTGAAACTAAAAAATTTAGGGTCAAAATGGACACAACCGAGAACTAAAGTTAATTTTGAAAAGTTACTATGTGAAGCTTGTTGACTTGGCTTATAATAACAGTTGACAATTTAAGACTTAGTTTACTGATTAGCTAGTAAGTCTGATAAAACTTTCGCTATGGAAGGTTCAAGGCCTAGTTCACCTATCCGGATGCGGTTTCTTTCTAGAGTATCTTCACTATAGAGTCGGTCTCTTTGTGTGTCAATTTCTTGAATCTCCATTCGTTGTGGGGGATTGTTGAAAAAATAAAGAATTAACCAGCGAATCTTTGAGATGAATTAAGGCGAGATCTGTTGATTGAATCAACCGGATAATGTTTGGAGTGTGTTCTCCTTCTATTGGGGATGAACGTGGTAATGTTTAATTCCGTTTTAGAATGAATGAGATATTCAAGTCTGAAGTTTGCCTAATTCAAAGGCTAAAGGGGACTAAAAGTAGATAAAAGTATTTAGTCTCACATTGGATATGGGATGATAATTGAAGTGTATAAATAAAGAAAAATGGGAACAAAGGGTGCACCTTTGGGTACTTGGAGTTTTCACACGCGATTAGGAAAAAACCATACCCACATACGTGCGCTCGCTGACATTGACACCGCCCGGCTCGACGCCGAGGCTCGGATCCAACTCGGCCCAGTTCTTTTTTAATCGGGCACACAAGTTTGATGCTACAGTAGGTCTCGATCCGACCCGCTCTTCTACCCTCGTGCTGCGCTACAACGGTTGAAGGAACCGCTGCAGCAGTTCTATCTGGAACAGTTGCAACGGTTTAGACGGGAACCGTTGCAACTGTCCCTGGACAGTTCTGCCCTCCAACAGGTACCCAGGAGCGCTATACATAGAACTCCTCTTTGTAGATTAGAAACACACAGCAAAAGCATCTCTTCTTCCTTACAGAATTCAGAACTGAGAAAAGAATCAATCTGAAAATTCAGATTTTTGTAAGAAAAATCAGAAGAGATTTGTTCTGAAATAGACTTAGAAATATCAATATATTCTTAAATAGAATTGTTATCTAAATTTTTATCTTCCTAAGACATTAATTCTTCTCTCCCTCTTTTCTTTATAGTGAATAATCCTCTAAAGTTAAGACAAATATTCTTCCTGAAATTTGTCTTCGTCCTGCTGCATTGAAATTCTGTGAAGGTACTGATTAACTACAGTTCGATCGTACAGTGATTTGGTAGGGCTATCCAAATACCATGGAGGAGTGTTATATCTTAGAAGACCAGCGTCCAGTAACCTGTTAGCACTAAAGTGAGGGACGTAATTGTCTTAAAGAGATTTGCTATATGCGTACTGATTGGTCACTAATATTGCACATTTAATATTATATTCTCCTACTTATTATAGAATAAACTCTGTATTTTCCTAATTAATGTTTAATTATTTGCAGGCCCATTCCTAAATGAGAGTGAAGAGAAATGAGCCCAAAAGCCCACCAAATCTTGACTTAATTCAGAATAAATTGAAATCAAGGAATCAGGGCTAAATCGTGGCATATCAAGAGGTTGAAAACCGGTTGAGAAAGAATCCTCTGAATCAAGCGGTTGAAGCCAACAATCAAAGGCCATTTCGTCAAAATCGGACATAAACTGTAAATCCAGATAAAGATAATTACAAATTAGAAACCGGGGAGCACCACCAACAGGGTGTGGCCACCTGGCCATACCCTGGCCGCGGAAACGCAGCCAAAGCCGCGTTCCCGCGGCTCTATTGGAGAGTTAGGGGGAGCGTTTGCTCCCCCTATCTTCATATGATCCTGTAAGTTGGGTTTTGCTTATAAATACTGGGATTTTCAGAGCCTCCAGGGGGCGACCATGCAAAGATAGAATTAGTCCAGTTTTCACTCTTTGTAGTATAGGTTTTTATTTTCTTTTATGTAATTTTAATTTGTATGTAAGCTTAGGTTAGATTGAGATTCATGTAAGTAAGAGAGAGAGGCTTATGTTGAGAGTGACACTGATGTACCCTCCTCCTTTCTTCATCGTTTCTGCAAGCAATAAAAGGTAATTTTTTTATGTTCGTCTTTACTTTTGTTTTCTCTTCTTCTTTCTACTTTACCTCTTTTAGTTTTGATGAGCATGCAAGTGAATCAGAAGCATCAGTATAACAATGTTTGTGTGAATACCAACGATAATTCATGATGATGTTCTCCTCCTCAAGACTCTGTATCATTTCATGCTTGTTCGTCTTGATGATGTAATGCGACTGGGGACTGAGCTCGATCCTATGGCTTATGCATTGAATGCCTCTGAAGCAAGGTAGAACATGCAAGGGTTCCAGGTAAGTCATCAACCAAACTAGGTAAGTATTTCTTTATTCTTTCTTTTCTTTTTCTTTAGTTTAAATCACCATCACCCACTTCTTTCATCACTCCTTTTCCATTTCTTTGTAAATAATCATTATCTATTTTCTCCACCTTCTCCATCTATCTCTTTCTTTCTAACTTAACCTACCTCTTTTTCATTTTCATTTCTTAAACAAAGAAGAAGAACTTCGTTTTTTCCACAAAGATTTCAATACAAACCTTGAACGCTTCTATCGCTAACCCTCCTTGTGGATCACGACCCGCATAGCCACTTACTATCGCGGTAGAATTGAGCACTTGCACATCTCTATTTTAAAGTTCTGAAATACTGTATTTTTTGTGCAGATTCAAGCTCAATCAATTTTGGCACCGTTACCGGGAGGGTGACGGTTTTTATTGAATTTTTTGAACTAAAACAAAATTTTCTTCTCTATTGCAGGTTACAGGGCAGGAAAAGCAGAAAAAAAGATTGCAATAACATATAAGTAGTCTTGGGCCTCTGTTCCAGAAAACAGAGACCAAGGACCTTCTGGATTGCTGCGTTTCCGCGGCTCTGGTCGCGGATCCGCGGCAAAAAGGAGCTGACTACTGACTGGCTTTTTGCAGGGCTGCTTGCTTTGGAAAATTAGAGTTTCTGCAAACTTTATTTCTTGTATGACATCACCAGGAGCCTGCTAATAAACCAACAGGAAAATAATTGTTGAAAAGTTTGAAAAATTGATTAGACGTTTCATTTTAGGCACGTGTCTTTTCAATTCATTTACTTTACTGTTGAAGAGTGCTGGAGCAAGGTATGTTCGCATTGCATTTAGAATAGGACTCATCTCTTGGTTGATTTACATCGCTTTGAGTGAATCTTGTTTACTTATCTTGTACACTTGCACAAACTGATCTTAAGGGCACCACCCATAACAAGATAAGGTGGGGATTTAATCACCCTTCCTTGGCCCAAAAATCAGATTCCAAGCACTCACTAACCCAAACCTAACTAAAAATGAGTAGACGTTGGCCCTAAGGACATCTCGAACTCAGATAGGAGATTATCCTAAGGGAAAAAGGTGTTGGAATTTGACTCCTGCCAAATCAGTGTCTAGGAAGGGGATTAAGGGTCGAAAGCCCGAAGGTTGGTGGTTATTTAATTAAGGAACGTCTTTGACGGATAACCTCCCACCAATCTTGCCCTGACCTGGCTTATTAGCTTGTGGTCAAAGTCTGCATTATACCTCCCGTGGACAGTCTAACCAGTTAGGAGTCGTCTAGGTCATAGGTCTACCCTAACTTAGTTTAGAATTTTTTCTTTTTATTTGTTTGCTTATCTGTTTGGTTTTTTTCTTTGTTTGTATTTTATTGTGTGATATAGCTTATAATAACAATCTTTTCAATTTTAATGGTAATCCATATTACACACCGACCTCTTTTCAGATATTACCAACCCGGCATATCATAACTTTAACCAACCTAGTGTGCCGAATTGGTCTTATCCGAATCATTATAACCCATACCCCCAATCTTATAACCATAATTTCTAGAATAATTTCAACTCTTCACAGAGTCAGTGGGGATTCACCTCCCCCGAGTCCAATTTTCAACCAACTTGTCCTCCTTATCCACCTAGTCCACAATATTTTCAAGATTCATACTCAGTTCCACCAGTCCAAAATAGAAAACCATCAATTTTGGAAATGAGTATGCGTGAGTTCAAACAAAAATCACAAAATCTGATGGACTCATAATTTCACCACCAATTCCAAGATAGTACTTCATCTTTTCAACAAACGATGAACCAATCAACTATGAAAAGATGCTTGAAGCCATGACTCAGGCTCAAAACGCTCGTAATCGTGACATAGATATGATGGTCCAATCTCTACGTTCTCACCGTTTGACCAGTTCTGATGTCACAAACCATTCTGTTAGAGCTGAAGAGTCATGTTATTTTGGAAATCAAGGTTCCATTTCAGAACAATCATTTGAACTTGCCCAAACTCCAAATTTTGAAAATGATATTGACAGTTTGGCAAGTTATTCCTTTCCTAAAATAGAATTTGAGAATGAATATGATCCTGAACCTCAAGATAGTGATTCAATTCTACTTCCTGATTCAATAATGACTCTGGTGTCTTCACCTAATTTTAATCTTTTTCCCAAGTCAACATTGGATCTTGTACCCATTCATCATGAAATTGAATCACCCATCTTTGATGATCATATTGAACTTGACCAATTTTACACTTTTGAAAGTCCTATTGACAAATTGGCAAGTTCTCATTTTTATGACATTGAACTCAATGAGAAATGTGACCTAGATTCTCAAATCTGTGATCCAGTTCAAATTTCCGAATCAATATCGACTCCAATTTTGTTACCCGACTTGAGTAATATTTTAGAGTCAGTTTTGATTCCCACACCTATCATTCTTGAACTTGAATCACCAACATTAAGTCACATTCCATTGTTGGAAACTGAATATGGACTTGAATTTCAACTTCTTAATTTGGACCCACTTTCTGAGCCAATCTCGACTCCTGAACCTTTACTTGACTTAAGTCACTTTCTGAGTCGGTATTAGTTTCAGTACTTCCTGAGTCCAAGTCAATCATTCTATCTTTTCACACTCCATTTTAGGACAAGGTGGTTGACAAATTTGACTCCGAAATTAATTATGGAATTTAGAAATTAGATGGGGTTAAATTTTTAAAAAAATCCTTTATGGATACATCATTTTAATGGGTTATATTAGAGAGATTTCTGGTGGGTTCCTTCGAACTCCACGAAAAGTCGATTGGGCTGCATTTCGTGGACCAATCAAACCACCACCGGAACCATCACCTTAAGGTAACATTTTCCTTCCCTTTCTTAATTTTCATGCATCTATGCATTAATTCATACATTGAGAACAATGTATGAGATAGGTGTGGGGAAGGGTTCTAACATAACTTTAAAAAAAAATTAATTAACATTTTTCTTTACTATAAAAAAAACTTTTGAAAATAGAAACAATATTTTGACAAATTTTTTGTAAGAAATTAAGTCAATTTTAAGGAATAGGAAAATCAAAATTAGGATTTCTTAAATTTGGTCAAAATAATTATTTGTTTGATTTTTAGTGTTAGGAAGATAATTGTCAAAGTAATTTAGTCTTGATCTTTACCTTAATGAAATATGCATACTTCATACACTTACTCACTTAGGGCTCAAAAGCAAATATTCTTATGCCTTATATAAAAAAAAAGAAAAAAATATCTATGAAAGATGAACAGATCTAATTATTGATTAGCTAGGTACTTTGGCCTAAGCAAGTCTTAGTATTTATGCGAAAGATGATTAGATAAGTTTGAGAAAAAATATATATAAAAATCCTCTGATTAAGCTGGGTATTTGTGCCTAATAAAGCATAAGTATTCATGCCTAAAAGGGGTTCATATAAAAATCCTTAGTTTTGTGGCCTTGTTTGCTCGAGTCCTTAAGTCCTTGGGGTTTTTCTCACCCGGTGCCCTAAGACCGTTGGTTTGAGAGTCATCGATTAAAAGCTCGTTACATGGGCAGATTAGAAAGCCTAATAGAACTAAGGAATAATACCACAAAAATATATATAAATAAATAAGGCATAAGAGTTAGAGTTAAAGAACCCTTAGTCAAAATTTCATGATCACAAGGTGCATATGACTTAGGGTAAAGTAATAGACTAAATGAGAAGTACAATTTGACTCCTTATTTTGATTGATAACAAATTTTTGAATAGAGACTAAGTTTAAGAATGAAAAATTCAGTTTCCTATAACTTATAGATTACTTAAGTCTTAATATATTATATTTTTAAATTTTTTCCCTTTCAAAATGCTTTTCAAAAATACTAACCCTTGTTTCTTTTTCTTTATGGATTTTGTGGGTGTAATCCACTGAAAACCCTCACGAGACAAAACTCGTCCTCTAGGGGAAACCTAGAGGTTTAACGGCTTGTTGCACATGCTCAGTACAATCGCGTGACCTGCGAAAGTGGTCTAATAATCCTTAGTATAGTTAGTTGTTTTGCTCGAGGACGAGCAAAAGATAGGTATGGGGTGTGATGGTCACTACTATTGCACATTTAATATCATATTCTCCTACTTATATAGAATAAACTCTGCATTTTTCTAATTAAATGTTTAATTTATTTGCAGGCCCATTCCTAAAGGAGAGTGAAGAGAAATGAGCTCAAAAACCACCAAATCCTGACTTAATTAAGAATAAATTTGAAATCAAGGAATCAGGGCTAAATTGGCATATCAAGAGGTTGAAAACCGGTTGAGAAGAATTCTCCTTGAATCAAGCGGTTGAAGCCAACAATCAAAGGCCATTTCGTCAAAATCTCGGACATAAACTGCAAATTCAGATAAAGATAATTACAAATCAAGAAACCGGGGAGCACCACCAACAGGGTGTGGCCACCCGGCCACATCCTGGCCGCGGAAATGCGACCAAAGCCGCGTTTTGGCCGCATTTCTGTGGCTCTGTTGGAGAGTTAAGGGGAGCGTTTGCTCCCGCTATCTTCATATGATCCTGTTGGTTGGGTTTTGCCTATAAATACTGGGATTTTCAGAGCCTCCAGGGGACGACCATGCAGAGATAGGAATTAGTCCAGTTTTTCACTCTTTGTAGTATAGGTTTTGTTTTCTTTTTATGTAATTTTAATTTATATGTAAACTTAGGTTAGATTGAGATTCATGTAAGTAAGAGAGAGAGGCTTATGTTGAGAATGACACCGATGTACCCTCCTCCTTTCTTTCATCGTTTCTGCAAGCAATAAAAGATAATTTTTTTATGTTCGTCTTTACTTTTATTTTCTTCTTCTTCTTTCTACTTTACCTCTTTTGGTTTTGATGAGCATGCAAGTGAATCAGAAGCATCAGTATAACAATATTTGTGTGAGTGCCAACGATAATTCATGATGATGTTCTCCTTCTTAAGACTCCGTATCATTTCATGCTTGTTCGTCTTGATGATATAATGCGACTGGGGACTGTGCTCGATCCTATGGCATATGCGTTGAATGCCTCCGAAGCAAGGTAGAACATGCAAGGGTTCCAGGTAAGTCATCAACCAAACTAGGTAAGTATTTCTTTAATCTTCTTTCTTTTCTTTTTCTTTAGTTTAAATCACCATCACCCACTTCTTTTATCACTCCTTTTCCATTTCTTTGTAAATAATCATTCTCCAGTTTTCTCCACCTTCTCCATCTATCGCTTTCTTTCTAACTTAACCTAACTCTTTTTTATTTTCATTTCTTAAAACAAAGAAGAACCTTCATTTTTCTTCACAAAGATTTCAATACAAATCTTGAACGCTTCTATCGCTAACCCTCATTGTGGATCACGACCCGCATAGCCACTTGCTATCGCGGTAGAATTGAGCACTTGCACATCTCTATTTTAAAGTTCTGAAATACTGTATTTTTTGTGCAGGTTCAAGCTCAATCACGACCTCACTCCAATTGTTGTATAAGTGAACAAACATTCTTTATACAAGAGTTATACTAAAATATTTATGCTCATAAATATTACTGTATATTAAGACTGAGTAATACTAGTCTAATTGGTGTTCAACCAGGGAAGGTAATTGAAGGTGGATCTGTAATAAGGAACGTTTTACTAAATGGAAAACCTCCCGCCTGATATTCACCAACCTGACCAATTAGATCAGTGACATTGATTAGTTGTCAGATCTATTCCTGCACCTAACACTATTTTCCAATAATATTAAAAAAACTAGCAATTGCATCAATATAGTAGTCTCAGGGTTCCTAACTACACCTCCAGATGAACATTTTCATTAGCTAGGGCATCAGCCAATGAATACTCTGGAGATTGAAAGTCGGACACTGAATATCACCAAGCATTAACATTACAAGTCTATTTTGAGATCCCTTACCTTGCATCCAATGTTTTGTGAGGATAGGGTCGTCGCCTTTAAGCCATATAATTTGAGTATTCAACTCAAGGATGCTTGAATCGTTTCAGACGTTACAGAAAGCTCAGGCATAGTAAGCCCAATGAGTGTCCAACCCTTAGCTGAAAGAACCACACTTTATTCATCTCTGTTGACACTCGAAAAAGATAGAACTCCCACATTCAACTTCAACCGGTCTGAACGACGTCTAACTTATTGACATCTATAAAAGATAAGTCAAAAATAAACTGATGACCAGAGATAAGTCAGCAACATGAATATTACTAATTCACTAAAGCAGATAGTAAGATAAAGTTGTCTTTAGAGAGATCTAAGCAAGCCTAAGATGCTAAGTTAGCTCAATATTTAGCCTCGCATAAGCCCAAGGTGAGCTTTATAGCTCCGTGATAGGTAGTAAAAAGTGCAAATTTTTCAATACATTTACTATCACATTTTCATATTTATTCCTATAATTCTGCACATTTACTAATATTTTATTATTTATTGTGTGCAGGCCTTGAGAAATAAAAATAAAAGAATAAAGCCTTAAAAGAAGCCCAAAAGCCCATAATCAAGCCCAATGCAAAAGTTGCAATTAACAAATGTCAAAGTTGCAATTACTAAGGGCAATAGTTGCAAATACTAAAAGAAGAGGGAAGGATAGACTTCTATTCAACCCTAAATACTTGCAGGATGAGGATAAAAGCCAAAGAAGAGAGTGCAAAGATAACAAATTCGTTGATAAAAGATTTGGATTTAGGGTAACTTGCTTCCCAAGTTATCCCGAAATCCCAAAATAAAGAGTCAGGATACATCTTTCAGAAGCATAAACCCAGATGTACGGACCAGAGGAGGCCACGCGTGAAAGCGCGTGACCATCAGCCACTACTTGGCCGCGAAAACGCGGCCCAAGCCGCGTTTCCGCGGCAATCCTATCGAATCTGGCCAGCTGTTTTCGTGGAGGAATCGTACTGGGACTCTACCTCCTTCTGCACCTATAAATACCCTGCAGAGCAACCGAGAAGGGCGTACAACGAACTACAGAGCTAAATCTAGGGTTTTTAGGCTAGTTTGTAGTTTAGATTTTTATTTTTCTTTTTTTTTGTAATTTTTCTTTTATGTAACTGAGAGAAGAGGATGCTTTCATGGAGAAAGGAGATCAACTTGTACTGAAGGTTACATAGGTGTAAGTAATCTTTTCTTCCATTGTTAATTGAATCTAATCAAAGTTTGCTTTTTTTTTATATTCTTGTTTCGTTTCGTTTCCTCTTTTGTGTTTGTGGATCCATGTGAAACCAAGAGCTTCGAAGGTGCCTTTTTCTTGTAAGTGCAGTTGATGGTTTATGGAGATGAATATCTACTTCTGTGGTAGTGTAGCTCGCCCTTTTTATTTCGTAGTATAGATCGGGAGTAGGGAAGATCTTATATTCCATGCTTCGTTCGCCTTCAAAGAAAGGTACGTCATTGACACGGTTCCAAGGTAAGCAAATGCAAAAGAGGTAGGTAAGATTTTTTTTAGTTTTTTTTTTTCTTTTATTTTATTTTTTGTGTAAATCACAATATTCGCAATCTTTTTCACACTTTTTTCTTTCCCAACTCATTATAAATATCGCTTCTATTTCTCCATCTTCTTAATCTACCGCTTTCTTCCTAACCTAACTTTAACTACTATTTTCTTATTTTCCTTTTAATAACTAAAAGAAGAAATTTTTAGAGAACTTACTTAACAAGCTTCCATCGCTAGTCTCTCCCTGAGGATCACGACCCGCATAGCCATTGCTACAGTGGATTAGAATTGAGCACCTTGCACATCTTGTTCTAAATCTAAAATTCTATATTTTTGTGTGCAGGTAAAAACTCAATCAAAATTTTGGCGCCGTGACAGGGGAGGGACGGTAAGTATTCTCTAAAAAAAAAAAAATAAATAACTAATTCTTTTATTCTTTTTGTTTGCAAGTTTGGAGAACAGGAAAACTAACAGCAGCAAGGACATATAGCAACTCTGTACCTCTGCCCTCGAAGGCAGAGAACCAGAGCTTACTACAGTGCCGCACAAACGCGGCAATAACCGCATTTCCGCGGCCGTAGTAGTGAACTACTCACTAAGGTTTCTGCAGGTTGCTGTGAATTGAAATATTTATTTACTGCTCTGTTAAATTTTGTTCTGTGATAAACCTGTACAATGCTAATAAACCAACAGTAAAATACTTATTGAAAAAGATAAAAAATTGATTAGACGTTTGCATTTTAGGCACGTGTCTTTTCAATTCATTTATTTTTACTGTTGAAGAGTGCTGGAGTAAGGTACGTTCGCATTGCATGTAGAATAGGACTCATCTCTTGGTTGATTTTCATTGCTTTGAGTGAATCTTATTTACATATCTTGTACACTTGCACAAACTTATCTTAAGGGCACTAACCCATAACAAGACAAGGTGGGGATTTAATCACCCTTCCTTGGCCCAAAAATCATATTCCAAGCACTCACTAACCCAAGCCTAACTAAAAATTAGTAGACGTTGGCCTTAGGGACATCTCAGACTCAATTAGGAGATTATCCTAAGGGGGAACAGTGTTGAAATTTGACTCCTGCCAAATCAGTGTCTAGGAAGGGGATTGAGGGCCGAAAGCCTGAAGATTGGTGGTTATTTAATTAAGGAACGTCTTTGACAGAAAACCTCCCACCGATCTTGTCCTGACCTGGCTGATTAACTTGTGGTCAAAATCTACACCCTACCTCCCGTGGACAGTCTAACCAGTAGGAGTCGTCTAGGTCATAGGTCTACCCTAACTTAGGTTAGAATTTTTTTTACTTATTTGTTTTCTTTTTCTTTTGTTTGTGTTTGTGTGATATGGCATATAATAATTTTTTCAATTTTAATCCATATTACACACCAACCTCTTTTTTGGATATTACCAACCCGGCACATCATAACTTTGACCAACCTAGTGTGCCAGATTGGTCTTATCCGAATCATTACATGCCCCAGTCCCAATACTATGAACAAGATTGGAATAATCATCACTACTCTTCATAGAGTCAATGGGGATTCAACACCCCTGAGCCATATGGTCAACCACCAGTTCAACCATCATCTTCATATATGTCTTTTCCCACATCACCAATGTTTTAGTCCTCCAATGATCCATTCGATGGGTTAGAAGAAAAAGTGGATCGTTTGCAAGATTTAATGAATGATCAAATTTCTAGACTTTCAAAATCCTTGAACTAACCAACCAAGTTGATAGGAACCAAGAATCATTCTGTTTAGAAGACCTTGATCAAAATTCAATTTCATCACATCAATATGAAATTGATCAATACCAATCCTTGGATAAATTGGCTAGTTTTAATTTCAATGAGATTGAATTAGATTGTGAATGTGAACCCGATCCATAACTTTGCGATTCAGTTTCCATCTTCGAATCTATGTTGACTCCGGTATCCTCACCCAATTTGGACCAATTTTCTGAGCCAACATTTATTCCCGTACCCATAGATCATGAAATTGAATCACCCATTTTTGATGATCATCATGTTAAACTTAACCAATTTCATACTTTTGAAAGTCTCATTGACAAATTGGCAAGTTTTCATTTTATGAGATTGAACTCAATGAGATATGTGACCTAGATTCTCAAATCTGTGATCAAGTTCAAATTCCCGAATCAATATTGACTCTTGTTTTGTTACCCGACTTAGGTAATCTTTTAGAGTCAGTTTTAATTCCCACACCTGTCATTCTTGAACTTGAATCACCAATAGTAAGTCACATTCCATTGTGGGAAAATGATTGTGGACTTGAGTTTCAACTTCTTGATATGGACCCACTTCTTGAACCAAGCTCGACTCCTGAACCCTTACTTGATTTAAGTTTCTTTCCTGAGTCGGTATTAGTTCCTGAACCTATCATTCTTGAGTCCAAGTCAACCATTCTACCAAGTCACATTCTTTTGTTAGACATAGGTATAGACCATGACTCTGTGATGATTTTTCAGGACTGGTCATGTAAAGGAAGTAAGTTTCACGAGAGGATCTTCCATAATCCTATTCATACTGGGGACTGTAAACAGGTAAATAGAAAAAGATTAATAAAGGTAGGTTCCGTGAACTACCACACTATCTTGATTTGGTAGCAACGCTTGGCCCAATCCGACCACCACCGGAACCACCACCTTGAGGTAACATCTGCCTTCCCTTCTTCTTTTTCTTGCATACATGCATTCATTCATACATTAAGGACAATGCATGAGATAAGTGTGGGGGGAGGCTTTACTAACATACTAACATAGGTAGAAACTAACAAAAATTTTCAAAAAAAATTCAAAAAAAAAGGACAATATTTTGACTTATCTTTTGAAAGAAATCTAAGTTAGTCTTAAGAATTAGGAAAATCATGATTAGGATTTCTAAAAACTTGGTCAAAATAAATAAATTGTTTAATTTTTAGGTATAGGAGGAGAAATTGAATAAGTAGTTAGTCTTAATTTTTACCTTAATGAAATGTGCATACCTAATACATTTACATATCTAGGATTCTAAGACAAAGACTCTTGTGCCCTTTAAAAAATAATACCAAAAAAATATTTGAAAAAATATATATATATTTCACCAATTAAGCTGGATACATGTGCCTCAAGAAGCATAAGTATTCATGCCTAAAGGTGAGTTCTAAATAAAATAAAGTCCTTAGTTTTGTGGCCTAGTTCACTCGAATTTGAGTCCGCGGGGTGTTTTCTCACCTGGTGCCCTAAAGCCGACCGGTTTGGGAGCCACCGACTTTAAGTTCGCTACATGGGTGGATTAGAAAGCCTAAGAAAACTAAGAAAAATTATTTTTATATGTACTAACACATCTAATAGTCAATCAGTTAGATATGAGGGCCTCAAGAAGCCTTCATGCTTACACAAAAGAAAATTAGATGAGTTATACATATTAAAAAAAGAAGAAAAAAATAAAAAATAAAAAAATAATAAAGAGGCATGAGAGTCCAAGTTAAGGAATTTCTAGTAAAAAATTCATAAGGATGCATATGATTTTTGGTAATAAAAAAGACTATACTAAAATTCAATTTTGATCCTTACCTAAATTGGATAACAATTTACTTTATAAAGACTAAGTCTAAGAATGAATAAAAATGATAATCCTAAAACTTATAGACTACTTAGTTTCTTCAAACATATTTCAAATATTTTCCTTTTTATGAATTTTGTGGGTGTAATCCGCTGAAAACCCTCACGAGACAACACTCATCCTCTAGTGTAACCTAGGGGTTTAACGGTTTGTTGCACGTGCTAAGTGCAACCGTGATTCTTACGAAAGTGAGTTAGCTAGTTTAGTTTTTTTTCTTTTTGGATTTTTACTCGAGGACGAGCAAAAAGATAAGTGTGGGGGTGTGATAAGTAGTAAAAAGTGCATATTTTTCAATACATTTACTATCACATTTTCATATTTATTCCTATAATTCTGCACATTTACTAATATTTTATTATTTATTGTGTGCAGGCCTTGAGAAATAAAAATAAAAGAATAAAGCGTTAAAAGAAGCCCATAAGCCCATATTCAAGCTCAATGCAAAAGTTGCAATTATCAAATGTCAAAGTTGCAATTACTAAGGGCAATAGTTGCAAATACTAAAAGAAGAGGGTAGGATAGACTTCTATTCAACCCTAAATACTTGCAGGATGAGGATAAAAGCCAAAGAAGAGAGTGCACAGATAACAAATTCGTTGATAAAAGATTTGGATTTAGGGTAACTTGCTTCCCAAGTTATCCCGAAATTCAAAAATAAAGAGTCAGGATACATCTTCCAGAAGCATAAACTCAGATGGACGGACCAGAGGAGGCCATGCGCGAAAGCGCGTGACCATCAGCCACTACTTGGCCGCGGAAACGCAGCCCAAGCCGTGTTTTCGCGGCAATCCTGTCGAATCTGGCCAGCTGTTTTCGTGGAGGAATCGTACTGGGACTCTACCTTCTTCTGCACCTATAAATACCCTTGCAGAGCAACCGAGAAGGGCGTACAGCGAACTACAAAGCTAAATCTAGGGTTTTTAGGCTAGTTTGTAGGTTAGGTTTTTATTTTTCTTTTTTTATAATTTTTCTTTTATGTAACTGAGAGAAGAGGATGCTTTCATGGAGGAAGGAGATCAACTTGTACTGAAGGTGACATAGGTGTAAGTAATCTTTTCTTCCATTGTTAATTGAATCTAATCAAAGTTTGCTTTTTTTTTTATATTCTTGTTTCGTTTTGTTTCCCCTTTTGTGTTTGTGGATCCATGTGAAACCAAGAGCTTCGAAGGTGTCTTTTCCTTGTAAGTGCAGTTGATGGTTTATGGAGATGAATATCTACTTCCATGGTAGTGTAGCTCGCTCTTTTTATTTCGTAGTATAGATTGGGAGTAGGGAAGATCTTATATTCCATGCTTCGTTCGCCTTCAAAGAAAGGTACGTCATTGACACGGTTCCAAGGTAAGCAAATGCAGAAGAGGTAGGTAAGATTTTAGTTTTTAGTTTTCTTTCTTTTATTTTATTTTTAGTGTAAATCACAATATTCGCAATCTTTTTCACACTTTTTTCTTTCCCAACTCATTGTAAATATCGCTTCTATTTCTCCATCTTCTTAATCTACCGCTTTCTTCCTAACCTAACTTTAACTGATATTTTCTTATTTTCCTTTTAATAACTAAAACAAGAAATTTTTAGAGAACTTACTTAACAAGCTTCCATCGCTAGTCCCTCCCTGAGGATCATGACCCGCATAGCCATTACTACAGCAGATTAGAATTGAGCACCTTGCATATCTTGTTCTAAATCTAAAATTCTATATTTTTGTATGCAGGTAAAAACTCAATCACTCCGCATGGAACTAACAGCTTTGCCTAAGCTTGGTTGGTAGCCTCACTTGGAAGCTAATTATTAGATTCACCTGAAGCTTCCCATTTAGCCCCGCCAAAGGATGATCCCGGAGCTTCGTGCCAGAAGCCTTATCCCTAACTGGTTTAGCACCGCTATGGGTTGAGTCTTAGCTTCGTATGAGGCTCTGAGGGTAACTTCTCCTGAAGCTATGAGCTAAGTCTTAGCTTCGCATGATCTAGCTTCACATTATCTAACTCCGCAGTGAGCTTTGCAAAGTCATCAATTGACCGTTTCACACGGATGATTAATAGGTAAACCCTACTAATTTAGTGGGATTAACGTCACTTTAAGTGGGCGGTTACATCCGCCCACTTCGTCCCACATTAAGTGGAGATAATTAAGCCATAACGGTAAAGAGGGCATTTGCACAACCCTCTAGCTTCGCCAGAAGCTCGCAAAGAGCTTTATGGTAAGGTCATTTGTGAGCCTCGTGCAAAGCTAATGACAGATTTAGCTTTGCTAAATTCAAGGGGTGATTACACCCCATATTTGCTATAAATAGGTCCCTTGATGAGCCAAGCCGAACACACAAGGACAGAGAGGAGATCGACTATAAATTTCCAGAAGAAATTCTTAGCAAAGAGGGTTCTTTGGTTCTCCTGCTTTCAAATCTTGGATTTTCAGAACAGGTGAGAAGGAAATCCTATCAGGAGGCAATGTGATTGTCAGTCGGTTGCATCGTCAAAGGGATAAAGTGACGCGCGTTGATCAGATTCCTACCGGCACATTTCTCTAGAAATCTCAGAGGAGATCTACCTATAATTTCTATTTAATTACTTGTAATTTTGCTCCTCTGCCTTTTTTGTAAGTTTCCTATGAATAATAATACTTTCGATGGAAAAGAAGATGGTGATTCCGTTAGGAAATCTGTCTTCTGGCGCAACAAGGAGACAGTGTCGCAATGCAACGGTCAGAGTCTTGAGCCCGTTTTTCAAAAACTTAGATATTCATTTCGACCAAGAAAAATTTGAAGAATTGCCTGAGGGTAGTCCAGTGCTCCACGCTCGGAAGCACAGGAGGATCTCTGTGGCCAAGGCTTCAGAGCAGAAGTTAGTCTTAGCCAGGTGAGTAGCTGGAAGAGCCTCTTCCTAACTCCTCTCAGTCTCAACTGAGGCTAAAAGTGCCTTACGCAAGGCTAGTCGGGTTCCCTGCGAACCTACAACTTCATTTCCCAAGCAGATGCGGAGGCCGAAGCAGAAAGCTCCGTGTGAAGCTTCAAGTGAAGTTCCACCAAAACTTTGCCTATCACGTGAAGACAAAGGCAAAATGTCTACCCAGTTTGACAGCATTGCCAAGGATATTAGCCGCGAGGCTAAATTGGTATCTTTGCCTTCGCCTAATCTAGGAGCAGTGACCCCTTGTGCCAACCTTGTTCTCACGAGCGAAGCGACTGATGGCGTGGCTAACACAGCGCCAGTACCTAAGGGTACTAACAAAGTTCTCAGCCGTAATGCTGGAACTGAAGCACTCAACAGTGCTAGCTACCTTTGCTACAAGGCCAAGAACAAAGCACCACAGCGTGCTAAAAGCAAAGTCATTATGACTTCGCTCTCAAAATCTTCCGGCGCTAAGTCTGCGCTTCAGAGCGGATTTAAGGGATCATCTCTGGGCTCTAATAGCGGTGCTTATGCAGCTTCAGCGTCTAAGGGTGCTACTAGAATTCTCAGCCGCGAAGCTAGGACTAAAGCACTACGCAGTGCTAATTGCCTCCGCGATAATGCAAAGAATGAGGCATCATCCCGAGCCTCGCTTCCAAAGCCCTCTAGTGCTAAGTCCGCTCCCGCAAAAAGAGCTTTAAGCAAAAAGGCAATCTCAAAGTCACCTGAACAGACTAGTGCGCGATCCGCTCGAGTCTCCACGCTGGATCGCTTAAACTCAGTTAACCCGACCTGCGAGAGTTCTTAACTAACAAGCGAAAGTTAGAACTACTCCATACTTCTCCCTCTTGTTGTGAACTAGTGGGATGTCAGTTGGTGATGGTCCATTCAGTCCATTGCCGACTAGGACCAGTCCCTGCCACCCTTCCAAACTGACAGTCAGTTTTTAATCGACTATCGGAGCGAGCTCCTACGAAGCATCACAAAAGGAACAAATCACAAAATCTACCAGATCTGCCCTCTACATCCGTCAACATGATAGGAAGGGGACGTGAGCCGCATAAGGGCAGACGAGCACCGCGTGGTGCTAACTCCCCTTCGTTCAATTCTTTAGACCCAGACTATAACCCTGGCTTAGGCCAAGTTTTGATAAAAGAAGAAGGTGTATTCTGAAACACCAGATATAGGGTGGCAATACCCTACAATTATGAGCAGCCATCTGAAAGTACACCTAGAGGGGGTGAATAGGTATAAGGCTAATCTATGACAAATAATGTAGAATTTAAAAACAAATTGCAACACACTTAGTGTAACCAAAAAGTGTGGCCGAATTCCTGGTGAAAGGCTTTGGACTAACTCCTCTTGATTCCTCTGAATACGGGTTGAGGTGCTATATTAAGCTCTCTTGGTTTAACACAAGTATGGGTCACAATCAAACCAAGCATGTATATATGATATGACAATAAGATGCAATGCACAATGTAAGAGAGATAGTTTAGAGAAAGTAGATCAAACACAAATACTGAGATATGTTTCGAGGTTCGAGCACCCAGCTCTATGTCCCCACCTTCACACAGAAGAATTTTCACTAATTTGTCCACACAGGACTTCCCACACAGGGAACTTCCACTGAGGATTTGGGCAAATTACAATGTTGGAGTACACAACTCCGCTCTTAACAAAAACAACCTCTACACTTAGAGGCAAGGCACAATCACAATATCAACCTCACAAGTGAGGGATAGGCACTTAGCCAAACAACAACTACAATCACCTCATAGTTGAGGGATTCCAACACAATCTCCACCTCTTATTAGAGGGAGACAAATACCACTTCCACAATCACCTCTCACTAGAGGGATACTGTTGGTCCCAAGATGATGCCAAGTGTGGATCTAAAATACAATGTCAACACTCACACAAGGATATTAGTGTTAAAGAAATAAACGTACTTACAATAAGGAAAATAAATCACAGAAAAGTTAAGCAAACGTAAACACGAGTGATTTATTCTGGTCGGTCCTTGTGACCTACATCCAGTCCCCAAGCCACCCGCTTGAGATTTTCCTTTATCCTTTGACTTTGTACACCCAAAATCAACACCTTGTATCCCACTTGATAAATCCCCTTTGCCAATTGTATACAACTCTTCTTACAATCAAGAAGACCACAACACCTTGTACAACTTCTCTTCTACCCCAAGAAAACGCTCTTGTACAATGCATCTTTTGAGTAATTACAAACTTTCCTATAAGCCTTGATTCAGTATGTGATCGTGGACAAGGGCTATTATAGGTGGACTTTTAGAAATCTTCACTTTGGAGTAGCAATTGGTGAAGAAACAGAAGGTGGAAAAACAGTTTTCAGAGGACCAGAATTTTGGCAAGATTTTTGGTCAGAAAACTATAGATTTGAATTGGTGTTTTAACCTTAAGATGACAACCCTATTTATAGCTGAACTCTATGGCTAGTTAGGGTAGTTATTAGGACGAATTTGAATGTTTAAACGTTGGATAACGTTGAAGAAAATATTAGAAAACTGAAATTGTCCAACAGTCAGAAACTGCCATTAGTCGACTAGGGGTATGGGGTTAGTCGACTAGTCTAGGCAAATTTGACTAGGTTAGTCGACTATAGAAAAGACCAAGTCGACTAGATCAAGTTGAAATCACAGGACAAGTTTTTGAAAACTGAAACTAGTCTACTAGAAGGAAGGTATAAGTCGACTATAACATTTATTAGTCGACTAGGAATACTGTTAAGTTGACTAATAATGCAAGTAGAGAGTTGGTATATATTCAGGACACAAATCTAGTCGACTATACTATGTATAAGTCGACTACAAATGGGTATAAGTCGACTAATAGGTTATGATGTGTGTGTACTTCAAGGCTTTTAACATGCTATCAACCGTTACAATACACATTATTATCAACTCTCTTTGAGAAGTCTTGATCATGTAGAACTCTTGAATAGGCTTGTGCAAAAGAGCTCCATTGAAATGGCTTCACAAATGTATCATTAAAAGTAAGTTCCAACAGATACCAATACTATCACCTTTCACTAGAGGGATGTCACAAAGATGGAAGGTTTACAACTTGGTGGTCTATCTCAGCCACAAACCAATCTCTTTCTCACCAAACAATGATCCTATAGATAGGATAGATAGATAATCTCAAGTGTGAGAAATCAAGGTGTTTGGAAATCAAATAACAAAGAAAAATACTTGGGAAAACAACTTGGTATTTGATAGAAATGAAGAACAAAACAAATATCCCAAATCTCTATTTTTCTTTGATTTTTCAACCCTTAAAAACAAATAAAAATAAATTTTTTTGGCTTAAAAACTCTTTTGAAAACATGAGTATAAACACTAGAATGAATGAGAACTTTTGCTCTTGAAAAACTTGTTAAGAAACAACTCAAATGGGGGCATTTATAACCCCCACAAAATTCTGCCCGTTGGAAGCTGGAAATGGCCAGTTTGCCGTAACGGTCGACCGGCCAACGGTCATATTTTTGACCATTGAGCCTCTGGTCGACCGCCCGGTCAATCGGGCCAAAGCGAACGATCAACCGCTCGGTCGACGCCCCCACCCGAGAGTGGGGTGGTCTCAGTCGGTCGACTGCACGGTCGACCGGCCAAGTCACTTGGCCTTTGTGCACGTCCCGTGCACACCGGTCGACCGGAACGGTCGACCGACTACTGGTCCGGTCGACCGTCCCGGTCGACCGCCAGAGCCTGGCAGGGATATTTTTAGGATTTAAAAACTTAATTTTTTATTATTAATCAAATCCCATAAAATCACATAAATTTCACAAAATTAGTTCTTGTATTATCTTTGAAATACAAACATGTGTGATAAAAATTCAACACATATTTCAACTATTTGAACCATTTTTGTGACTTATAAAATATGCCTTAAACCAAAAACCATATTTCCAAAAATAGGATTTTTGAAACAGAAATTTGTTTTCCAAAATTCATGCAAACACAAAAACATGATATCAAAATAACTTTGAAGCATATTGTATATGGATAGAATCCAATATACATGTAAAGAATTTATATCTACGTTTTTGACATTAAATCTAAAAGTAAGTTTTGTTTAAATGTAAAACTCCAAACACATAAATAGCAATATCAAAATAAGATTTTCTAAATATATGAAGCATAGATATATATAGATAAAATCTAATATACATTAAACCATATAAACTTGTTTTGATTCTATCTATTCATGAAAACCAAGATCGGTTAAACCGAAAACTAAAACCAATAAACATGAAACTAGAATCTTGAAAACTTGTGTGTGTTGTGAACTTGAGCATATCTGATTGAGGCTAAACCTGCACAAAAAATACGGATTTTCAGATCTTATAATAAAAACGTGCAAGTGCTCAATACTTCCGCTATAGCAAGTGGCTAATGCGGGTCGTGATCCACAAGGAGGGTTTGCGATGGAAGCTTTATGGTTCTTTATTGAAATCTTATGAAAATAAGCGAAGGTTCTTCTCTGTTTTTAAAGTTAAGAAAAAGAAAAAGAAAGTTAAAGGTTAAAGTTAAGAAGAAAGCGAAGGATGAAGAAGGTGGAAAATCAGAAAACGATGAAAAGCGACTATGTACAATGAAGTGGAGAAGAATGAAAACGATTTGTAAGAAGTGGTTGGTGATCTAAACTAAGAAAGAAAAGAAAAGAAGTAAAGAGATACTTACCTAGGTTGATTGATGACTTACTTGGAAACCTTTTTGCAAGTTCTACCTTTTTGCTTCGGAGGCGTTCAACGCATAGATCATAAACTCGAGCTCGGTCCCCGTGCACATTATATCGTCAAGCATAAGAAGAACGAAGTGATGCGGAGCTTGGAAGAGGAGAACGTCTTCATGAACTATCGCTGGCTCTCACGTAGCTTAGTTAGACTTGCTTTGGAATTCACTTGTACACTTCAACAACAACCAAGGTAAAGTAGAAGAGGAAGAGAGAAGCAAAAACAAATGTAAAGTAAAGCAGAATAGAAAACAAACAAAGCATTTACCTTTATTACTTGCTGAGACAATGAAAGAAAGGAGTAGGGTACATCGTCGGTGTCACTCTCAACATCAGCCCCTCTCTCTTACTTACATGAATCTTCTTCTACCCTAAGCTACATACAAGTTACATAAAAGTAAAAACTAAACTACAAAATGGAGGAACTAGTCTAAAATCCTAACTCTGCATTGGCCTCCCTTTTGCCTTTGAGTGCAGGTATTTATAGGAGAAATGGAGGGGGTAGAGGTGGATATTCAGTTCTGATCTGCTGTTTGTGGGCTTGTTGATTGCTGAATATCACTTAACAACTGACAGAATTAGAAATAATGATCAACATAAGATTTGTAGCTCTGTCAGTCTGCTTTCTGGATCATCTTGAATCATTAGAATTGAGATTCTATAGCAAAAGTTATGATTCGAATACTAAAATGTATCCAGTCAGAATCTGAATCAAACTTGCTTGATCTTTGCTTCAACCGATCGATTCTGAGAGGATTCTTCTCAACCAGTTTTCAACCTCTTGATTTTTCCCTGATTTACTGAGTGTGAATTAACTCTGATTTAATTCAGAATTTTTGTGGGCTTTGGGCTCATTTCTCTTCATCTCCTTAAAGAATGGGCCTGTAAATAAATTAAGCAATTAATTAGGACAATGCAGACTTTTATTCTAAAATAAGTATGGAAATATGATATTAAATATGCAACATTAGAGACCAATCACACCCCCATACCTATCTTTTGCTCGTCCTCGAGCAAAACAACTAAACTATACTAAGGATTATTAGACCACTTTCGCAGGTCACGCGATTGCACTGAGCATGTGCAACAAGCCGTTAAACCTCTAGGTTTCCCTAGAGGACGAGTTTTGTCTCGTGAGGGTTTTCAGCGGATTGCACCCACAAAATCCATAAAGAAAGGGAAATAAAGAGTTAGTATTTTCGAAAAGCATTTTGAAAGAGAAAAATATTTGAAATATGATTGTAAGATCTAAGCAATCTATAAGTTATAGGAAACCCGAATTTTTTATTCCTAAACTTAGTCTCTATTCAAAAATTTGTTATCAATCAAAGTAAGGAGTCAAATTGTACTTCTCATCTAGTCTATTACTTTACCCTAAGTCATATGCACCTTGTGACTGTGAAAATTTTGACTAAGGGTTCATTAACTCTAACTCTTATGCCTTACTTATTTATATATATACTTTTACTTTTTTTTTTTGGTATTATTCCTTAGTTCTATTAGGCTTTCTAATCTGCCCATGTAACGAGCCTCTAATCGATGACTCCCAAACCAAACGGTCTTAGGGCACCAGGTGAGAAGACACCCCTAGGACTTAAGGACTCGAGCAGACAAGGCCACAAAACTAAGGATTTTATTATATGAACCTCTTTTAGGCGTGAATACTCATGCTTTATTAGGCACAGACACCCAGCTTAATCAGAGGATCTAATCATCTTTCGCATAAATACTAAGGCTTGCTTAGGCCAAAGCACCTAGCTAATCAATAATTAGACTTATTCATTTTTTTTTATCTAATTATCTTTCGCATAAATACTAAGGCTTGCTTAGGCCAAAGCACCTAGCTAATCAATAATTAGACTTATTCATTTTTTTTATATATATATATATTTTTATAAGGCATAAGAATCTTTGTTTTTGAACCCTAAGTGTGTAAGTGTATGAAGTATGCATATTTCATCAAGGTAAAGATCAAGACTAAATTACTTTGACAAATTATCTTCCTAACCCTAAAAATCAAACAAATTATCTTATTTTGACCAAGTATAAGAAATCCTAATTTGGATTTTCCTATTCCTTAAAATTAACTTAATTTCTTACAAAAATAAGTCAAAATATTGTTTCTATTTTTCAAAAGTTTTTTAAAAGTAAAGAAAAATGTCAATTTTTTTTTTTTAAAGAAAAAAGAAAAGTTATGTTAGACCCTCCCCCACACCTATCTCATGCATTGTCCTCAATGTATGAATTAATGCATAGATGCATGAAAAAGACGAAAGGGAAGGAAAATGTTACCTTAAGGTGGTGGTTCCGGTGGTGGTCTGATTGGTCCACGAAACATGGCCCAATCCACTTTTCTTGGGTCTCGAAGGAACCCACCAGCACTATCTTTAATATGACCCACTAAAAAGATAAATCCATTAAGAATTTTTATTAAAAATTTAACCCCATCTAATTTCCAAATTCCATAATTGATTTCGGAGTCAAATTTGTCAACCACCTCGTCCCAGAATGGAGTATGAAATGATAGAACAGTTGACTTGGACTCAGGAAGGACAGGAACTAATACCAACTCAGGAAGGTGACTTAAGTCAAGTAAAGGTTCAGGAGTCGAAATAGGTTCAGAAATTGGGTCCAAGTCAAGAAATTGAAACTCCAGTCCACATGTATTTTCCAACAATGGGATGTGACCTAATATGGGTGATTCCAGTTCAGGAATTGTAGGTGGGGGAATCAAAACTGACTCTAGAATATTATTCAAGTTTGGTAATAAAACAGGAGTCAATATTGATTCAAAAAGTTGAACTGGATCACACATGTGAGAATCTAGGTCACATATCTCATTGAGTTCAATATCAAAAATTGGAGAACTTGCCAATTTATCCATGGGATTTTCAAAATTGTAAAGTTGGTCAAGTTCAAAATGATCCTCAAAGATGGGTGATTCAATTTCTTTATGAATTGGTACAGGATCCAATGTTGACTCCGGAAAAAGATTAAAGTCAGGTGAAGATACTGGAGTCATAATCGAATCAGGAAATAGAATTGAATCACTAAGTTGGGGTTCAGGATCATAATCATTTTCAAGTTCTATTTCAGGAAAAGGAAAACTAGCCAAACTATCAATATCATTTGGAGTTTGGGTAAGTTCACATGGTTGTTCTGAAATAGAATCTTGATTTCTAAAACTACATGACTCATCGGCTCTAACAGAATGGTTAGTGACATCAGGACGATGGGAACGTAGTGATTCGACCATCATATCTATGTCACGATTACGAGTGTTTTGAGCCTGAGTCATGGATTCAAGCATCTCTTCATAGGTGATATGTTCATTGTTTTGATGAAAGATGAAGAATTGTCTTGGAAGTGGTAGTGAAATTGTGAGTCCATCAGATCTTGGGATTTGTGTTTGGACTCACGCATACTCATTTCCAAAATTGATGGTTTCTTATTTTGGACGGGTGGAACTGAGTATGACTCGTGAAAATATTGTGGACTAGGTGGAGAAGGAGGACAAGGTGATTGGAAATTATGCTCGGGGGAGGTGAATCCCCACTGACTCGATGAAGAGTTGAAGTCATTATGGAAATTATAGTTATTAGATGGGGGGTATGGGTCATATTGATTCGGATAAGACCAATCCGGCACACTAGGTTGGTTAAAGTCATGATATGCCGGGTTGGTAATATCCGAAAAAGAGTTTGATGTGTAATATGGATTATTATTATAGTTGAAAAAATTATTATTATAGTCCATATCACACAATAGAATACAAACAAAGAAAAACAAACAAATAAACAAACAAAAAAGAAAAAATTCTAGCCTAAGTTAGGGTAGACTTAGGACCTAGACGACTCCTAACTGGTTAGACTGTCCACTGGAGGTCTAATGTAGACTTTAACCACAAGCTAATCAGCCAGGTCAGGGCAAGGTTGGTGGGAGGTTTTCCGTCAAAGACGTTCCTTAATTAAATAACCACCAACCTTCGGGCTTTCGGCCCTCAATCCCTTTCCTAGACACTGATTTTGCAGGAGTTAGATTCCAACATTTTTCCCCCTTAGGATAATCTCCTAATTGAGTCCAAGATGTCCCTAGGGCCAACGTCTACTCAATTTTAGTTAGGCTTGGGTTAGTGAGTGCTTGAAATCTGATTTTTGGGCTAAGGAAGGGTGATTAAATCCCCACCTTATCTTGTTATGGGTTAGTGCCCTTAGAATTTATTCGTGTAAGTGTGCAAGATATAGGAAAGTAGCATTCAAAAGCAAAATCACCCAAGAATGTTTCCTAAACTATATGCTATGCATACATACCTTGCTCCAGCACTCTTCAACAGTAAAAGTAAATGAATTGAAAATACGCGTGCCTAAAATGCAAACGTCTAGTCAATTTTTAACTTTTGCAACAAACTTTTTACTGTTGATTATTAGCAGGTTTTTGTGATGGCAAATAAGAAATAAATAATTGCAGCAAACTAGAATTTGTAAAGCTAGAAGCCCTGCAAAAACCTGTTAGTAGTCAACTCTTTATTGCCGCGGATCCGCGGCTTTTGCCGTGAAAATGCGGCAATTCAGAGGGCCCTTGGTCTCTGCTTTTTGGAGCAGAGGCCCAAGGCCACTTGTATGTTACTGCAATAATAATCTTCTGCTTTGCTTGCCCTGTAACCTGCAACAGAGAAGAAAAATCGTTTAGTTCTAAAAGATTTGCAAGAAAAATTCAGATTTCAATAAAAAAAACATGTTACCCTCCCCGGCAACGGCGCCAAAATTTGATTGAGGCTAAACCTGCACAAAAAATACGGATTTTCAGATCTTATAATAAAAACGTGCAAGTGCTCAATACTTCCGCTATAGCAAGTGGCTAATGCGGGTCGTGATCCACAAGGAGGGTTTGCGATGGAAGCTTTATGGTTCTTTATTGAAATCTTATGAAAATAAGCGAAGGTTCTTCTCTGTTTTTAAAGTTAAGAAAAAGAAAAAGAAAGTTAAAGGTTAAAGTTAAGAAGAAAGCGAAGGATGAAGAAGGTGGAAAATCAGAAAACGATGAAAAGCGACTATGTACAATGAAGTGGAGAAGAATGAAAACGATTTGTAAGAAGTGGTTGGTGATCTAAACTAAGAAAGAAAAGAAAAGAAGTAAAGAGATACTTACCTAGGTTGATTGATGACTTACTTGGAAACCTTTTTGCAAGTTCTACCTTTTTGCTTCGGAGGCGTTCAACGCATAGATCATAAACTCGAGCTCGGTCCCCGTGCACATTATATCATCAAGCATAAGAAGAACGAAGTGATGCGGAGCTTGGAAGAGGAGAACGTCTTCATGAACTATCGCTGGCTCTCACGTAGCTTAGTTAGACTTGCTTTGGAATTCACTTGTACACTTCAACAACAACCAAGGTAAAGTAGAAGAGGAAGAGAGAAGCAAAAACAAATGTAAAGTAAAGCAGAATAGAAAACAAACAAAGCATTTACCTTTATTACTTGCTGAGACAATGAAAGAAAGGAGTAGGGTACATCGTCGGTGTCACTCTCAACATCAGCCCCTCTCTCTTACTTACATGAATCTTCTTCTACCCTAAGCTACATACAAGTTACATAAAAGTAAAAACTAAACTACAAAATGGAGGAACTAGTCTAAAATCCTAACTCTGCATTGGCCTCCCTTTTGCCTTTGAGTGCAGGTATCTATAGGAGAAATGGAGGGGGTAGAGGTGGATATTCAGTTCTGATCTACTGTTTGTGGGCTTGTTGATTGCTGAATATCACTTAACAACTGACAGAATTAGAAATAATGATCAACATAAGATTTGTAGCTCTGTCAGTCTGCTTTCTGGATCATCTTGAATCATTAGAATTGAGATTCTATAGCAAAAGTTATGATTCGAATACTAAAATGTATCCAGTCAGAATCTGAATCAAACTTGCTTGATCTTTGCTTCAACCGATCGATTCTGAGAGGATTCTTCTCAACCAGTTTTCAACCTCTTGATTTTTCCCTGATTTACTGAGTGTGAATTAACTCTGATTTAATTCAGAATTTTTGTGGGCTTTGGGCTCATTTCTCTTCATCTCCTTAAAGAATGGGCCTGTAAATAAATTAAGCAATTAATTAGGACAATGCAGACTTTTATTCTAAAATAAGTATGGAAATATGATATTAAATATGCAACATTAGAGACCAATCAATATCACACTATCTAATCTTTACAATGAGATCTAAACAAACTATACTAAAACAAACCGAAGCTTTCTTGTAGAACTCCATCTCCAAGTCCACTCGATCCAAACGTGATCCACCGAGCTTGACTCCAACTGAGTGCTACATATGAAGGGCCTCTGGGCCAACAATCTCCCCCTTTTGATGATGACAAAACTCATGGAGTTAAATATGCATAGATTAAAGTTAAGCTTCATAGAAGCTCCCCCTTAACTCATGCATAGCAAATAAACATAAAGATATGCAATGAATGCTAAACATAAATATGCATAAATATGATATTTGATATCAATGAAATAAAACATGTTCTTGATTCCAATCAAAAGATACAACATAAAATACTCTTGATACCAATAAACAACAATAAACAAAAGATACTCTTGATACCAAAGAAAGTTATCAATGAACAAACATGCATATAAAAACAACATGCATATAAACTCTAAATTTCTCTCAAACATGCATATAAAACTTCAAATTTCTCTCCTCCTTTTTGTCAATTCATCAACAAAGGGGTGCAAACATATAAATCATATTTATCTTGTCATAAATCAAAACAATAAAGTGTATATGCTATATACATCCATGAAGAGGAGAGACGTGGAGTTAACTCCCCCTACATGCATGCATTTATATGAAAAGAGATGACTAAACTCTAACCACATAAAGCATAATATGCAATGAATAAAAGGAGATGTAAAGCTCCTCCTACACACGTGTAAGTCATAAAGAAAAACGGTCAAGCTTCTCAATATGAGATACACTCAACATGAATCTATATATAAGAAAGATGTTAAGCTCCCCTTGCATATAAGTAATACATATCAAAACCTATTGATACCAAATTATGATGCCAATAGAAAATAAATAAAACATTTTAAATATACCAATGGGAAACTATCTAGTGATTTTGATACCCATGGAAAATAAAATATTGTATGCTTTGATATCAATAAAAATATATGTACCAATTAAAAGATACATAACTGTGTAAAACATGATACCAAATGTAAATAAAACATATGTTCGTGATACCAAAGAAACTAATGAAAGAAAATAATATTTTTAATATACCAAACTAGTGTTGATATCAAAGAAACTATCTTAAAAACAATATCAATTGAAAACATCATGTAATGTTGATATCAAATGAAAGTAATTTTTACAGAAACATTGATACCAATTTAAAAAAAATGAAACATGACATCAATTGAAAAAGAAACCAACTATTTGGTTAAGACAAATCATTTTACAATAATGATACCAAATTTAGAATAAAGTCAATTTAATATTTTTGATACCAAAATTGCAAATGTTGGCTTACTCCAAATTAAAATATTTTTCATTTTATTTTATATCATAAAGTGTTGGAGTAGGATACCAATTGATTGAAAACTAAAGTATAAAGTTTTCTCCCTCTTTATAAAATACCAAAGAAAATGATGCATAAGCTTGTAAAATACCAATATGAAAACTAATGATTATTAAGAATCAAGCTTAGCATAATATATATGTATGAAAATGTGAATATCAATAGAAATTGATATTTTTGAAGTTATGAAGCATACATATATTGAAAACCAATTATGAGTATACACAAAAAAATGTCAATTGGGATACCAATTGAAAACATGATGAAAATCAAATGTATAACTCATACCTATCACCCTTCATGCACAAGTTTAAAAGATTTTCAATTAAGAGCATACAAGGCATGGTTGCCCAACCAACCGCCCTTTAAAGGGTAGGGGTTTTCAAAAATAAGTTTGAAAATAATTATAACACGTTTGAAAACTCTACCACATGAAGAATACCGCAACTAGTTATATGATAAAATTGTAAACTAGTACGAAATCCTTAAGTAAGGAATAAAACAAAAAATATTTTTTCATGAAAATCATGTAAGTCACACGATCATCAACACTCAAAATCTATAAAGCATATATTATACTCATGAAAATAAAGTCATGAGAAACATTAAGTAAAGTGAGTGTATAAGAGTTATGTGAAAAATATAATCATGAAAATAGGCAATATGCTCAATGTGAAATGCCTTAAAACATGAAAATCATTAAAATTTAATTTTAAAAATACAACTTCAAGTCATATGTATGTTTTGTACAAACTAGAGTATCTAAACATGAATGAGTCCACAAAAATATATGCATGAAGGTAAGTGGCTCATGGATGTATATGTATAACTATTAGTTTAGACAAAATAGACATATACATGAAGTTAGACATATACGAAAACATGCACAAAATAGAATACAAGTCAAAATGTATGAATCATCAAAACTAGACTATACTAGTACATCTAATGAGTACAAATGAGCATCTAGGCACAAACATATAATAATCTATTTGTGGCTCACTAGTTGTACAAGTATATACTTAAGTTTTAATGAAAACTAACATCTAAACTGTAATAAAATCATGAAGCGTAAAAATTAAAACAAAACTTATATGATCATTATGGTAAATGCACATGTTATTAGAGCTATGATATGTATAATAGCTAAACATATGTGAGAACACAAAATATGGGTCCATATGAACATGGGTGTATCTCAAATACTATGCATGTATGGCATAGGTCTAACTATCATGGCATTTATCATAATAATCAAAACATACTATAAATCAATGACATGAAAAGCATGTAAACATAAATGAAAGTAAGAGATCGTTGCCAAAACCACGAGGGCAACTCTCTTATTTCTCCAAACCAAGGTGGTCCTCCTACCAAACACCCCTTGAAAGTAATGCATCCAAATTGTCATCTTTAAGCTCGGAACGCATCCACCTCAAGGCACCATCACTCTCACGTCATGTGAGAGTCCACAACTACATCAAATAAAATAGGAGTGGTATTTGGTACCCATATTCTTTTGGTTCCACGGGGGTTAGCTCCTTTCCTAACCCAAATAAATTTATTTGCTAAATTAGAATCATGTATCCTATCATAACAAAATTTAGCAAGGTGGCCCTTATGTCCACAATGTGTACATGTGTACACATGAGCATACATACTGTTATGTGTATGAACGTGAGGAGCATGTGTATGCCGTTTATGGTGTGCATGCAAAGGAGGAGCTTGTTTCTTGCGAAACATAGATTCCAAACGTGTATGGCTTATGGCACATTGGCTCAAAGTGGAGCCCAAATAATCCACGCTCTTCTTTAACAAATAAATATCATTTTCAATCATGGAAGAAGAAGAGGTGCATGCAATGGTATGCTAGATGAAGAAGCTACACTAGCATGACAAACATGTGAATCTACATCATTTTTCAAAGTAGTATTTTTCTTTGAAACCAAATCAAGTTCATTTGAAATAGAAACAATTTTCTTCTTCAAAGATTCATTTTCTTTTATGACAAAATTAAGTTTTAAAGTTAAATCCTCGTTTTTCTTTAAAACATTTTCACAATCATTTTTACTTTTCAAGATCTTGTTTTCATTTAGGGCAAGATCAAGTTTAGACATCAGTAAATCCCGTTCATTTAAAATTTCATCTCTTTCTTGCAAAGTCAATTCAAGCTTTGAAAATAACTCTTTATTTTCTTTACTTAATTTAAAAGTTTTCTTTTTCAAGACTTTATATTTTTCAAAGAGGTTCTCACAAACAGTAGATAGCTTTTCATTCAATACATCAGCATTAATATATTCATCACAAGAAGAACTAGTACTATCTAGTTGAGTATCCGAATGTACCTCAAGGGAGTCATTCTCTTAGACCATGAAGCAACGTTGGTCGGATTCTTCTCCACTAGATTCCTTCTCCACTTGGATTGGCAATTGAAGCTTTGGAGAGGTCAAGATGTTCCACACTGCAAAAGTGGAATCACAATGAGAAACCATATTTAAATATTCTTTACTAAGTGATGCTCTAAGTGCCTTTAGGGCTTGTGCATTGGCCTCTATATGCATGCTATTACTAAGGTAGGATTTCTTGGTAATGGCAAGATAAACTTTATAACATATGACTTTTAAATGCCAAGTCATTCTAACCTTCCATAGATCAAGTTTAGAAATATCAAACATGGGAGGGCTATCCATGAGTGCAAACTATATGTGTGCAAATGCAAATACAAATGTAGATTAGCTAACCAAGATCTCACTCCTAGGTGGTTAAACCTAATATTAGGAGCGTAGTCTCTGATACCAATTGAAAGTACACCTAGAGGGGGATGAATAGGTGTAAGGCTAATCTATGAAAAATAATGCGAAATTTAAAAACAAATTGCAACACACTTAGTGTAACCAAAAAGTGTAGCCGAATTCCCGGTGAAGAGCTCTAGACTAACTCCTCTTGATTCCTCTGAATAAGAGTTGAGGTGCTATATGAAGCTCTCTTGGTTTAACACAAGTATGGGCACACAATCAAACCACGCATATATATATGATATGACAATAAGATGCAATGCACAATGTAAGAGAGAGTTTAGAGAAAGTGGATCAAACACAAACACCGAGATATGTTTAAAGGTTCGAGCACCCAGCTCTACGTCCCTGCCTTCACACAGAAGGATTTACATTAACGCGTCCATACAGGACTTCCCATACAGGGAAGCTCCACTGAGGATTTGAGGCAATTACAATGTTAGAGTACACAACTCCTCTCTCAACAAAAAATAACCTCTACACTTAGAGGCAAGGCACAATCACAATATTAACCTCACAAGTGAGAGATAGGCACTTAGTCAAACAATAACTACAATCACCTCACACTTGAGGGATTCCAATACAATCTCCACCTCTTACTAGAAGAAGGCAAGTACCACTTCCACAATCACCTCTCACTAGAGGAATACCAATACTATCACCTCTCACTAGAGGGATGCCACAAAGATGGAAGGTTTACAACTTGGCGGTCTATCTCTACCACAAACCAATCTTTTTCTCACCAAACAATGATCCTATAGATAGGATAGATAGATAAGCTCAAGTGTGAGAAATCAAGGTGTTTGGAAATCAAATAACAAAGAAAAATACTTGAGAAAATAACTTGGTATTTGATAGAAATGAAGAACAAAACAAATATCCCAAATCTCTATTTTTCTTTGATTTTTTCAACCCTTAAAAACAAATAAAAATAAATCTTTTTGACTTAAAAAACTCTTTTGAAAACTTGAGTATAAACACTAGAATGAATGAGAATTTTTGCTCTTGAAAAACTTGTTAAGAAACAACTCAAATGGGGTATTTATAACCCCCACAAAATTCTGTCGGTTGGCAGCTGGAAAGGGCCAGTTTGCCCTTCCGGTCGACCGGCCAACGGTCATATTTTTGACCGTTGAGCCTTCGGTCGACCGGGCCAAAGCGCACGGTCGACCGCCCGGTCGACCGCCCCTACCCGAGAGTGGGGTGATCTCAGTCGGTCGACCGCACGGTTGACTGGCCAAGTCACTTGGCCTTTGTGCACGTCCCATTTAAACCGGTCGACCAGAACGGTCGACCGACTACTGGTTCGGTCAACCGTCCCGGTCGACCGCCAGAGCCTGGCAGGGATATTTTCAGGACTTAAAAACTTAGGTTTTTATTATTAATTAAATCCATAAAATCACATAAATTTCACAAAAATCAGTTCTTGTATTATCTTTGAAATACAAACATGTGTGATAAAAATTCAACACATATTTCAAACTATTGTAACCATTTTTGTGACTTCGAAAATATGCCTTAAACCAAAAACCGTATTTCCAAAAATAGGATTTTTGAAATAGAAATTTGTTTTCTCCAAAACTCATGCAAATACAAAAACATGATATTGAAACAACTTTGAAGCATATTGTATATGGAGAGAATCCAATATACATGTAAAGAATTTATATCTATGCTTTTGACATTAAATCCAAAAATAAGTTTTGTTTAAATACAAAACTCCAAACACATGAATAGGCATATCAAAATAAGTTTTTCTAAGTGTATGAGGTATAGATGTATATAGATCAAATCTAATATACATTAAACCATGTAAACTTATTTTGATTCTATCTATTCATGAAAACCAAGATCGGTTAAACTGAAAACTAAAAACCAATAAACATGAAACTAGAATCTTGAAAACTTTTGTGTGTGTTGTGAACTTGAGCATATCACACTATCTAATCTTTATAATGAGATCTAAACAAACTATACTAAAACAAACCAAAGCCATCTTGTAGAACGCCGTCTCCAAGCCAACTCAATCCAAACGTGATCCACCAAGCTTGACCCAACTGAGTGCTAGATATGAACTTGACGCTCGAGTTCTTGAATCACCATGTGAAAGCCTCAAAAACTCCTTTGTTGAATATAATCACCTACTAATATCTTGATCAAATATCTGAAACTAAATATCACAAGATTATTAGTAACTATAATTACATGAGTTAATCATCATCAATACTAGATTGAAGGGCCTCTGAGCCAACACCATCCTCTTCGACTGGAATAACATCACCAGAACCAATAAAAAGGTTATTCCAATGGTCTGATGATGAGGGAAAAGATAGTGAGTATGCCTCTTCAGTAACAGCCAGCTCGGTGCGAACGGACAGAGTGTTAGTGCATATGGCTGATAACGGTAATGATGACTGATTAGTCTCTAATTTTGCATAATTTTCATCACAATCTCACATTTATTTGATAATAAATTCTGCTAATAATATCTTGCTTGCTTGATCCTAGGTCAATAGTGTGTAAATAAAGAAGAAGACCAAAATCACCATTTAATTGGTGATTAAAGGGCTATTAAAATAGTCATTGACCTAGAGAGCTGATTCTGTCAAAATCAGAAACTGCAAACCAGAAACCGAACACCAGAACTGACAGGAGACAAAAAGTGCAGCACGTGGCTCGAAGCGCCGCGCGCGCGGCCATCACATGGCCGCGAAAATGCGGCTTTGGCCACGTTTTTACGGTCATACGGCCACGCCGCGCGCGCCGTTTCGGGTCACTTCTTATCCCCTGACCCCCCTCTTCGCTGGTGCCTATAAATACTCCTCTGGGATTTGCAGAAGGGGGATATGCAGAGTTTTAGGAGTAGTTTCATTTCCATTTTGTAGTTTAAGATAGTGTAGTGTAGTTTTTCTTCTTCTTCCTCCCTTGTATTTTTCATTACTTGTAGATCTTGTATTAGGGAGAGAGAGTGGTACATGTTAGGAAGCAAGAGTGCTTGTAATAGAAGGTGACAATCTATGAAAGGTGCTCTCTTACCTTATCTTTGTTTTCTTCTATCTAATCTCTTTTACATGTTTAGCTAGTTTTTCTCTCATGGCAACTAACTATTAACCACCAACTAGTCTAACTTCTTTGATGATAATCCACATGAATCTAATAGCCTCTACTTGCCCTTGCTCTTGCAAGAGCCATTGATGGCTCATGATGATGGATCTAACTCTAACTTCCTAACCACTAACAAGCTAACATTACTTTACTCTATTCTTACTTTTAGTTTTGATGGTTTAAGTGTAGCTTGAACTTATTTTGTTGAGTTGGGTTGTGATGAGTTACATATGGGTCATGCTTTGAATAGCTCTTGAACCAAGGACTAGTGATGGCCAATGATACGTGTAAGGCAACTATCATTAAGAGGTTAGCATGTTGGTGGAGTCATTAATAGTTAGTAGCCGTGAGTTTTCTTTCTCTTTCACTTTATTTTAGATATAAATAAAACTACAAAAATCATTCTTTCCTATGTTTTCCACTTCTTTGTTTTCACCGTACACTTCTCTTTTCATTCTTTTCTTTCTTTTCTTTTCATTCTTTAAAACTTTGAAGAATCTTTAACAAACACGTGAATCAACCGGTAAAGCTTCTATCGCCTCCCATCCTTATGGATTCGACTCGTTTTAGCCTCTATGCTATAACGGAAGTATCGAGGAAGCCAAAGCACACACACTTTAAATCTTCATTTCAAAACATACACTTTTTGTGCGCGGTTTTACCCCGATCAAATTTTGGCGCCGTTGCCGGGGATGGGAACGGTTTGATTTCACAAGTTTGTTAACTTTTCTTCTTTGTTTTTTGGTGTGCAGGTTAAAGTTTTAGCATTGCAGAAATCCACACTTACTCAAGTGTAATCGGTAAATTCTTGTATATTTTTATATTCTGCTGCTAAGTTTTGTTTATATCACTTGTGCACTGTAAATAATTATAAGAACTAAAATACAGAAAATTGGATGCTTTAAAATGGTTTAGACATCTGCATCTAGGCACGTGTCAATTTTTATTCTAATATACTGTATTTTGTTCTTATGTTGTTGTGATATTAATAGGAGGTGTACATATGGCATTGAATATAGTATAGGACAAACACTTCAGTGATTTACTCGCTTTTTGGTGTTCATGCTTATCTATATTACACACTTGCATTAATTAAACTTAAGGGCAAAACCCAATACAACATAAGGTGGGGAAGTTATTACCCTTCCTTGGCCCAAAAAAATCACCTCCCCACTCACACAACCCAAGCCTAAATAAAACTTGCTAGACATAGGCCCCTAGGGACATCTCGGACTCATTTAAGAGATTGACCTCAGGGGGAAGTTGTTAGAATTTGACTCTTGCTAAATCGGTGCCTAAGGTTGGGGATTGAGAGGCGAAACCTCGAAGAACAGTGGTTTGGCATAATTAGGCCCGTTGCTCCGGTATGGATATCTCCCACTGATCTTGCCCCTACCTGGCCGATTAACTCGTGGTCAGCTTCCGACAATAGACCCCCGTGGACAGTCTAACCAGTTAGGAGTCATCTAGGTCTAAGTCAACCCTAGTATAGGCTTGTTTTCTTTTTCTTTATTTGTTTGTTTGTTTGTTTTCTTCTTTTTTGTAAATTGTGATATGGATTTTAACAACAATAATTCTTTCAATCATAATATGAATCCATATTTCACTCCGACCTTATTTGACTCGGATAACTCCAACCCGGCTATGTACAACATGAACCAATAATATATGTCGAGTTGGGATTATCCGAATCAATATGACCCATATCCCCAACCATATGACCATAATTTTCAAAATAATTTCAACTCTTCACAGCGTTCATGGGGATTCACTTACCCCGAGTCAAATTTCCAACCACATTGTCCACAATTTCCACAAAATTCATTCCCCGATTCTTCTTCATATCCTCCTTTTCCTGAACCACCAACTGAAGAAAAATCATCATTGGAAAGGAGGTTGGAAGAACTGATAGAGGCCCAAAAATATTTGAAAACCTAATGGCCTCATCATATCCACAAAATTTCCAAATTTCATGTAGTTCTTTCCCAGAACAACTCAAAGGAAAATCATTGTGGGAAAAAACTATGAAATTCGTGCAAGAGACCGAGCGCATAATGCAAAATACAATTGACTTCCCATGTCCATCAAATGTTCAAGAATCATGCCATTTTGAAAATCCAGCTTTAATTTCCTCATACCAACCTGAACTTGACCAACATCCAATTCCTGATACTTTGGCAAGTTATCCATTTTCTGAAATTGAAGATGAATGTAAACCTGAGCTTCAAGTTAGCAATTCGTGTCCATTCCTTGAATCAATATCGACTCCTATAGTGTTACCTGAAATAAGTGACGTTCTTGATCCAGTTTTGATTCCCATCATTCCTGAACTTGACTCGCTCATTTCACCCATTCACATTCCTTTGTGGACAAAAATCAAGATTTAATTTCATTACATCCATTTGAACTTTCCCAAAATCTTGAAAACCACCTTGACATTTTGACAAGTTATCCTTTTCTCGAAATTGAACTTGAGCTTGACGGTGATCCTGAACCTCAAGTTGGTCATTCTATTTCACTTTTTGATTCAATGATGACTCTGGTATCCTTACCAGATTTTTTTCTCTATTCCGGAGTCACCATTGAATCCTGTGCCAGTTCACCGTGAAATAGAATCACCAATCTCTTATGATCACACTTCATTCGTGGGGAAAGTGTGTGAACATCAATTCTTTGGTTTGGACCCTATTTTTGAACCAATTTCGACTCTCATTGTTGACTCTCGACTTGATCTGAGTCAAGTTCTCGAGTCGGTATCAGTTTTTGCTCCTATTAAGTCCAAATCACTCATCTCTCAAAATCACACTTCATTGTTGGACAAGACTGTTGAAGAAAATGACTCAGGAATTATTTTTAAAAATTGGCCATTAGATGGCGATAAACTTTTCAATAAGACCATACAGTCCATCATTCTTTTATTGGGTCATATCAGAGGGGTCATTGGTGGGTTCCTGCAAGATCCATGTTATTTTGAACGGGTCGCAACGCTTGGCCCAATCCGACCACCACCAGAGCCACCCCCTTGAGGTAATCTTCCTTCCCTCTCCATCTGTTTCATGTATTTACACATTCACGATGCATTGAGGACCATGCATGAGATAAGTGTGGCGGAGGGTTTACTAATATAGTTAGCTTTATATTTTCTTTCTTTTACACTTCTTTTTATCTAAAAAGAAAAAAATCTTTTCGTTTCTTTTTACAAAACTTATTGAAACAAGAGAAATAGATTTTGATTTATTTTTAAGAAAATTAAGATTATCTTAGGAATTAGGAAGGCCTAAAATTATGAAATTTTAAACCAACTCAAAATAATAGATCTTGTCTAAATTATAGGATAAGAAAGTAAAATTGAAAAGATAATTTGATCTTGAATTTTTTGCCTTAGATTTATGCACTTCACACTTACACAATTTTTGGGATTGAAACAAAGACTAGAAATGCCATAAAAATATATTTTAAAAAATAAAAATTTATGATAAATAAAACCACTTATTGAAGTTGGGTAATTATGCCTCAGGAAGCATGATTATTCATACCAAAAATGGTGGACAAAAATAAAATAATCCCCTTTAGTTTTGTGGCCTTGTTTACTCGAGTCCTTAAGCCCGAGGGATGTTTTCTCATCTGGTGCCCTAAGACCATCTGGTTTGGGAGTCACCGGTTAAAGGCTCACTACCCGGGTAAATAAGCAAGCTTAAGAAAACTAAGGAAAGAAGGGGAAAAAAAGATAAAATAATAAAATAATAAAAAATAAATATATATATATATAAATAAATGGCATGAAAGTTAGAGTCGATATCCCAAAAACCTTCACTGTTCACAAAAGTGCATATTTTCTAAGAATTTTATGAAAGTTCAAAGAGTCAATTCAATTTTAAATTCTTACATTTAATTTATAACAAGATTTTTTGCATTTTGACTTAGTTTAAGAAAGAACAATTTCTGGTTAACCTATGACCTTGGATCACTTATATTTTCGCAAAAATACTTCAACACTTTTCTCTATTTCAAAAAGCGTTTTCAAAATACTAATATTTGATTTTTTTCTTTATGGATTTTGTGTGTGTAATCCATTGAAAACCCTCAGGAGACAAAACTCCTCCTCTAAGGGGAACTTAGAGGTTTAACGGCTTGTTGCAAATGCTCAGTGCAATCACGTCACCTGCGAAAGTGGTGTAATAATTCCTTAGTTTTTGGTTTTGTTTTGCTCGGGACGAGCAAAAGATCAGTGTGGGGGTTTGATTAGTCTCTAATTTTGCATAATTTTTATCACAATCTCACATTTATTTGATAATAAATTCTGCTAATAATATCTTACTTGCTTGATTCTAGGTCAATGGTGTGTAAATGAAGAAAAAGACCAAAATTACCATTTAATTGGTGATTAAAGGGCTATTAAAATAGTCATTGACCTAGAGAACTGATTCTGTCAAAATCAGAGGCTGCAAACCAGAAACCGGACACCAGAACTGACAGGAGACAAAAAGTGCAGCGCGTGGCTCGAAGCGCCGCGCGCGCGGCCATCACATGGCCGCAGAAACGCGGCTTTGGCCGCGTTTTCGCGGTTATACAGCCGCGCCGCGCGCGCCATTTCGGGTCACTTCTTGTCCCCTGACCCCCTCTTCGCTGGTGCCTATAAATACTCCTCTGGGGTTTGCAGAAGGGAGATATGCAGAGTTTTAGGAGTAGTTTCATTTTCATTTTATAGTTTAAGGTAGTGTAGTGTAGTTTTTCTTCTTCTTCCTCCCTTGTATTTTTTATTAGTTGTAGATCTTGTATTAGGGAGAGAGAGTGGTACATATTGGGAAGCAAGAGTGCTTGTAAAAGAAGGTGACAATCTATGAAAGGTGCTCTCTTATCTTATCTTTTTTTTTCTCTCTAATCTCTTTTACATGTTTAGCTAGTTTTTCTCTCATGGCAACTAACTACTAACCACCAACTAGTCTAAATTCTTTGATGATAATTCACATGAATCTAATAGTCTCTACTTGCCCTTGCTCTTGCAAGAGCCATTGATGGCTCATGATGATGGATCTAACTCTAACTTCCTAACCACTAACAAGCTAACATTACTTTACTCCATTCTTAATTTTAGTTTTGATGGTTTAAGTGTAGCTTGAACTTATTTTGTTGAGTTGGGTTGTGATGAGTTACATATGGGTCATGCTTTGAATAGCTCTTGAACCAAGGACTAATGATGGCCAATGATACATATAAGGCAACTATCACTAAGAGGTTAGCATGTTGGTGGAGTCATTAGTAGTTAGTAGCCGTGAGTTTTCTTTCTCTTTCACTTTATTTTAGATATAAACAAAACTACAAAATTCATTCTTTCCTATGTTTCCCACTTCTTTGTTTTCACCGTATACTTCTCTTTTCATTCTTTTCTTTCTTTTCTTTTCATTCTTTAAAACTTTGAAGAATCTTTAACAAACACGTGAATCAACCGATAAAGTTTCTATCACCTCGCATCCTTGTGGATTCGACTCGTTTTAGCCTCTATGTTATAACGGAAGTATCGAGGAAGCCAAAGCACACATACTTTAAATCTTCATTTCAAAACATACACTTTTTGTGCGCGGTTTTACACCGATCAATGACCTTCGCGACGGTTGGAAGCTCAAGAGCAAACCTCCAAGGCCAGCAAGAAGCCTTGATAACATTCAACAGATACTTGCTCAACTCCTTACCAACCGAAATAACAATGATACTGGGAGAAATCATAATGAGGAGGAACATAATGTTGATGAGAAACCTAAAACTGAGAAGTCAAAGGAAAGTTCTTCCTTCGATGCTGAAGTTCTTAAAGGCATCCAAGCTCAGATCGCATCCCTAACTCAGAGAGATGAATTGAAGAAGGCAGGCATAACTCGTTCTTACCCACTTGAATGGGATTCAGTACTATACCCGCCAAAATTTAAGCCATCTACGTTACATACGTATGATGGTAAGAGCTCGCCAAACCAGCACATCTATTACTTTCGGTCTCAGACTGGTAATGTTATAGATTACGATGCTATCATGGCCAGGATATTCATTGGTACCTTGAGGGGGTAGTATTTGACTGGTTTTGAAGCCTTCCTCCAGGCTCTGTCAATTCCTAGATCAACTTAGAAACTCAATTTCTTTCCCATTTTTATAAGTACGACACCAAGGTAACCATGGACAAACTTCTCTCTACCGTGCAGAGGAAAGACAAATTTGTCTGTGACTATATTGAGCGACTCAGAAACTTATCTTTGATGTGCCCATCAGGGATGCCATTGCCCATGCTCTTGCAGACATGTAGGCATAATTTTCTGGACTAAGTGGAGATTCATATGGGAGCTGTCAAAGCCCATACGTGGAAAGAATTGTCGAGCAAGCTGAAATAGCCAAAAAGTTGGCTAAAAAGTTTGAACCATCTAACCCTAAGGCAAATGAGGTATGAACAATAAAGGGCGCGGCGATATGGCACAGTCTTCCTAAGCCAAAGGGAAAGAGACTATGTCCGTCGTATTGTCAGGGAACATTAATCCAAAGATAAAGAAGAGCGAAATCAGGAGTTTAAGTTTCCTCCGAAACAGTACTCCTTTAAAGACGAGCAGGTGGTTACAATATTCCACCTACTCCAAAAAGTGAATAAATTGAAGCTGCCAGAGGCTCGACGCCCTAACAAAGTGGGAAGCACAAATGATCCCAACTATTGCCTTTTCCATAGGATGGTTCATCATCCTACTAACAAGTGCTTTGTCCTCATGGACAAAATTCTGGCTTTGGTCGATGTCGGACTTCTAACTCTAAAGTCAGAACAAACGAAAGTCACAGCAAACATGATGACCCTTGAGTTCGGCAAGACCCCAAGAATCACAGTTCCTGATGGGTCATTTTCAATCCCTGAAGCACGGTAAGAGATAAACGATCCTTCAGCTAAATATCAGGAGATTAAGGGTCTCGTTCCCTTGACATTAAAAATAGGGAGATCATTTGGATACACCCAGACCTTACCAAGACGAATAGTGGGATTCGAAGAAATCCAAATCGAAGGGCAAATCCTGCAACATTATCTCTGTCCTGCCGGATGACGGCAATGTGACAATAACTTCTCTTAGTGATTCTGAAAGTGAGAGGCATGCTTGCACAGTGAAGGCTGATGTACCTAAACCGACGGGTACTTGATCTGAAAAATCATACTTGAAACAGTCTGAGAAAATTACGGACGAGACACAACAGCAAACGACGTCAGTACAAGTACCCATGCCAGCTCCAGTCCCGACCTCGAGAAAAGAGAAGCAGAAAGAAGTCCGGTTTGATCATGTCCTGAAGAAACCTTCAGGCCCGGAACTTAACAGCTGGCTAATATCTTCACTCGTATGACCATACACGAGCTGCTTCGCCTCTCAAAAAAATAAGAGAAGCACTCAGAGATGCACTAGCTAATTCAGAATCATTTCTGACATATATGCCAGAAACCCCTAAAGACGACACTCAACACTCATGTTTTGAATGTCATCACGTACAGTTGAAAGTACCTGCTATTACTTTTACAGTTAAAGACATGCTCCTCAAGGATAGCAAACACGATCGACCTTTGTACTATACCGGCTATATCAGTTCGACGGGCATTGAAAGAGTACAGGTTGATCTAGGGTCTGCACTTAGCATTATTCCAAAAAGGCTCATCTACTTCCTTGGTATACCGATGTATCGCTTGTCCGCAATCACTACTACGATATATGATTTTAACGTAGGGAGTAGCCATCCATTCGAAAAATTTGACTCCATTACCGAATCGGAACCTGAAATCAGAAGTGACGTGTTACGTCATTGACGCTAACACTTCATATAACTTGTTGCTAGGATGACCTTGGATCCATGCTAACTGGATTGTTCCCTCTGCTCTGTACTAATGCTTCAAATACATGCAAAATGATGCAACGGTACGAACGGTGTTCGCTGAGAACAACCGTTCAAAGAGGTGAAAAACTACTTTACTGATGCTCTCCTATATCAGAAAATCCGTAAAACATCAAAAGAACCATTGCCTGACAATGACGACAGCGGCAATGAGGCAGATTCAGAGTCTGAAGGAGACACACTAGCTACTTTGGTTGGTGAACAAATTGTAGCATGTTTTAATAATCCTCAATGTAATAATCCTTTTGAGGATGATGATGAATGGGTGATTAATGATAATGTTATCTTTGATTATCCTGCGAGTGTTGAATTGTTTGAATCTGTCACCAATAGCTCTCTACACATGCCCTTGCATAAATCAAGCATACCAAGTACATCTGTGGAATGTATGAAAGGGTCCGTCTTCGTAATCCCTCCATCCAAAAGGAGTCAATCACCAATAATATTTGGTAGAGCCCAACTACGAAGGTCTATGGTCACAGATTCGAGTTCAGACTCAGAGCCCTCACAAATTTTCCATTATGCATGATCAGCACAACATATGATGAGAAAATGGGATACAGCCTGCAGCGTGGGAGTGGCCTAAATTTCAAAAAAGGGCGACGTGATTTCTACGTAATTTTGTTCCAAAAAGGAAACTGACAAATTACTATGATAAAATACGCAGGGGGTTGGGATATGTTACACCTCCACCTCCTACATCGTTTCAATCGAAGATAACAAACTGATCCCGTCACGCTCCGCCTCTTCCTCCGAGTAGGAGTCAGATGTTAGTGTGGGAGTGATTTGCAAGAATCTATCCGTTAATATGACTTCAAATAATCAACTGGAGCCTGGGGAAGCTATTGATGTTGAACCATGGGCTCAGCAACTGAATTTCTAGTGGAAAAGTGATTCGAACAACGCGAATCACCTACTAAAGACAATGTGATTCGAGTTAACTTGGGTAGTTAAGATCACACTAAACCCATCTTCATAAGTGAGAGCTTATCACTTACAGAGAAAGAAGAATTGATAGTACTCGTAAGAGAGTATATCGATGTCTTTACATGAAACTATGAAGATATTCCCAGACTTGATCCGCAAGTAGCCATGCATCATCTGAATATCAAGCCTGACGCTAAGCTAGTCAAGCAACATCAACGATGATTTCGCCTGAATATTATGGAAGCTATTGAAGCCGAAGTTCATAAACTTATCGCATGTGGTTTCATATGGGAGGAATAGCATCCAGATTGGGTTGCTAATATTGTCCCCGTTCTTAAGAAGAATGGAAAATTTCAGATCTGTATTGACTACCGCAATCTCCATACAGCCTGCCCTAAAGATGAATTCCCATTGCCCATCATCGATGTCATGATTGACAATACCTACGGATTCGAAAGAATGTCTTTCATAGATGGCTTTTCAGGATATAATCAAATTAAGATATACCCAGGGGATGAGAAGCATACTTCATTCCGGACACCGTTGGGGGTATATTGCTATACCATGATGCCCTTCGGATTAAAAAATGCAGGAGCAACTTATCAACGTGCGATGAGTACAATCTTCTGCGACCACCTTTGAAAGACGGTAGAATGCTATGTCGACAACATTGCTGTCAAAAGTTGCGATAAGAATGATCATCTTCGCAACCTGAAAACAATGTTCGATATAATGCGAGCTCATCGACTGAAAATGAATCTGACAAAACCTTCTTGGGGGTTTCGAGTGGCAAGTTCTTAGGATTCATTGTCACATTAAAAGGAATTCATCTTGACCCAGACAAGGTCAAACCTATTCAGAGCATGCATCCACCTAAGAATCTCAAAGAGCTTAGGGGTCTGCAAGGTAAACTGACCTATATCAGAAGATTCATCGCAAACCTCTCAGGCAGCTGTCAACCGTTCACCCGGCTCATGAAAAAGGGTATCTCTTTTGTATGGGATAAAACCTGTCAAGAAGCTTATGAGGATATCAAAAGATACCTCACCAAACCTTCGGTCTTAGTGGCTCCCATATCAGGAAGACCATTCCTGCTTTATGTGAAAACTATGGACCATTCTCTTGGTTCTTTGCTTGCTCAACAGAACGATGTTGGCCACGAACAGGCCATTTATTATCTGAACAGGAATCTGATAGGGGCTGAATCTCGCTATAACCCTATTGAGAAGGAATGCTTGGCTCTTGTCTTTGCTATTCAAAAGACGCGGCATTACTTGGTTGGTTAAACCATACATGTCATTTTTAGAGCGAATTCTTTGCGTCTCCTCATGACGAAACCAGGATCACGAAATTCAAGATTTGCTTAAGCGGGCCCTCCTTCTGTCTCAGTACGACATGCTCTCTGTCCCTCAGAAGACAGTCAAAGACTAGGCGCTTGCAGACTTCCTAGTTGCTCATCCAGTTCCAGAAAGCTCAAAACTTCATGAAGATATTCCAGATGAGGTTTTCGAATCTAATATGACTTCAGAGGATGGCAGATTTTCTTTGATGGAGCATCAAGAATAGGCCCTAAAGGCAAGATCATTGCTAGTGTGGGGATTGTATTTATCTCAACACAAAATCATGTCCCAAGGGCGTTTTCATTGACGAATCTATATTCCAATAATGTGGTAGAATATAATATACTCTACTCATTGGCCTTCAGCTCGCCCATGAGATGGGGGTACATTACCTCAAAACTTATGGTGATTCAAAACTGATTTCATGCATTCATTAAAATGGCTAATTTGTTTGATGGCTTTTACATTGGTCATGTGTGTACGCGCCGGAAAAAGGAGAAAGAAGGTCTTTACTGTAAAATTTTCCTTGAATCAGATGAAAAGATTACAACAAAAATAACTTTTCCTTCCAGTTACAAGGGAGAGAGGATGTTGAGTCTTGAATCCTCCTTTTGTTTAATGCTGGGTTCTTCGTGTGGCGATGGAGAGTGAATGTTGTTCTCCGTTGACCGGATGACCGTCAAGATCGTCAGGGATCTTCTCTTCGGCTGGTAGAAAGAGTAGCACAGCTCTTGTCTACCAAAACTCTCAAAGAGAAGGTAGGCAAAGAGTAGCTTGTACGCAGCAAGCTTGACGAAGAGTTGAGCTCTCTCCTTTTTCTGCCGTGTCTGGTCGTCTGATTGCCGATCCTCTTATCACCAAATGCCTTTGATTGCTGATCGCCAATTGCCACACTCTTCTTATCGTCCCCTCGACCTCATAGCAAACGAGTCTATTTATAGAGGTCCTAGGGGGTGAACGTGCCTCCCTAAAAATGCTCCACGATGAGGGGCTGACCTCCCCGCTATGTGGGCGGCGACTGGCCCCATAACCAGGGCGGTTATAACTGAGACGCGGGTGTCAGCCCACGCGCCTTGAGGTTGAGACGCGGGTGTCGAGCCCACGCGCCTTGAGGTTGAGACGCGGGTGTCGAGCCCACGCGCCTTGATGCTGAGACGCGGGTGTCGAGCCCACGCGCCTTGATGCTGAGGCGCGGTGTGTTGAGCCCACGCGCCTTGATACTGAAACTCTGCCTTTTAATGGCTTGTCTATTAGTGATTTTTAGACAGCCTACAGAACCCCCTCCAAAGTTTTCGCTATTCCGCAGTTAACTGGGACGGATTTCGAAATACTTTGGACTCTAGCTGAATTCACCTCTATGACTGGACTGTTAATGCTCCGGGTTTGATCTTATCTGGAGTTGGTCTTCGTGAGTGTACTGTTGAACTCTTTGAGGCCACCAGAGTTGATCGTGTTGAGTGTCTAGATACACAGTCTAAACCTCTCCGATTGCTTTTAGTCTGTCATGGACGCGCTTTAAGCCAAGAGTGGACGATCGTCTGCTTGTGCCAATGTACTGTTGAAACTGATTTGCAGAAGTAAGGACTGAACGTCAGTTCTTTTTGAAGAGCAGAGATAGTACTACTTTAAAGACGCGACTTTCATGGGGTGCGTCCTTTGGAAATGGAAACGCGGCTGATATTCCATAAAGCAGACGGGATGTTCAGCCGGGCTGGAAAGGCGCGAACTTCTTAGAGAGACGCGACTTTTTGAATGCATTTATTGCGGTGATGACGGGGCACGTCCATCGAAGAGACGCGTCCGTTGGGTGCGAATCTGTGCCATGTCATGATTGCGCTACCAGTTGGCCTGGGGAACCGGCGGGATTTCACCTTTTGGCACGTGGACTTCCGGTTCATTAAATGATTTGCTCCACGTGTCAAGCGATGACTCGCTGCAGGGCTATGGTGCGCGATCTTCGCTGCAGAGAAATTGATTTGCTCCACGCGTCAAGCGATGACTCGCTGCAGAACTAATCGAGCCACGCGCCGCGTATCTTCGCGAATCCTTGTGCCTATAAAAGGCAACAGTCAGAGAGATACCTCTTCTTCTCAGAGCGTACTTGTTTAGGGTTTTCAAGAAAAAGAGTTCTTCTTTCTCTGTTCATCCCCATTACTGGATTCTTAATCACCAATGGCACCCAAGACCAAGTCAACCGCATCCTCCTCAAGAGCGGCCGTCGCCGAGGCCCAGAGGGGCGGTTCCTCCGCGCAGGCATTCTCTTTCCCAGGTATAACGCCGCTTAGGGTTGAACTTTCGCCATTACTGGAGGCTCATGGAACCATCAACAGAATCGTCAACACAGAAAATAAACCGTGTTTGATTCTCAGACGCGGTCTCAGACGCGGTCTTTGAGTTGATAACCAAGGCGTGGGTTTGATGACCCGGTGACAGTGAGTCCTGCATTTCAGATTCTTCACTTAGAATATTTCTAATTGTGAAGAGTTCGGACGCGGACTTGAAGTTTTTCCATCAGGTGCAGGTTTTTGATGAATCTTGCACCTGAGCCCAAGTACTTAGAGAATTTTCATAAGTCTTGGTTTGCAAAACGCGGACTTGATCCTGGCGTTCTGTGACATCAGGTGCTGGTCTTTATGAATCTGGCACCTGAGCCCAAGTACTTAGAGAATTTTCATAAGTCTTGGTTTGCAAAACGCGGACTTGATCCTGCTGGTTTTACGCCTGGATGCGGATTTGTAGGTCTGGACGCGGATTTGATAATTCCTGCGCCAGTATTTCTTCTGCGTCTGGACGCAGATTCGCAGGTCTGGACGCGGACTTGATAATTCCTGCGTCCAGTATCTCTTCTGCGTCTGGACTATAGACACTTAACATTTTTTCTGATAAGTGTCTAATTAAAGGTCCTTTTCTTTTGCAGTGCCACACCCTTCTGCCCCACTCGCCAAGAAGCGCCACTTTGGACATGTAGGTGGTGCTGACCGTGATCTGGCCTTTGTGCTACAAAGGACAGTACCTGTGACTGCTGACAAGTCACAGGAGCGCCAGAAAAGGCTCTCAAATGTTGATATGACGACCCTTTGGGTGCTTATGACCGATGCAGCATTCACAACGGATGATCGCGTCAAGCTGGAGAAGCCTGCCTTCTTCTTCGGAGATCGTATCGGTGATGGCAGCTATTCCATGTATGACGAAAATTATAGATGGCTCCGTCAGATAGGGGATAGGAGATTCTTTCTTCCAGAAATGGAGAGGATGTTCCCGCTTGAAAATCACCTAGAGGGGGGGGTGAATAGGTGATAATGCTAATCAAGGGCCAAATTAAAAATATGAAGCAATGAGCAACAAATATAGAGATGAATGCAAGTGAATGATGCAAGTCACAATCAATAGCAAGAAGTAATAGCAAGTAAAGTAAACCAATCGCAAACACAAGGATATGTTATCGAGGTTCGAGCACCCAGCTCTACTCCCCGCCTTCCCCAGAAGGATTCTAGCTACTTTCACTATCACAAAGATCAATTACAAATGGAGTACCCAACTCCTACAATTTCAGCACAATACAATTTCTAAGTAATCAAAAGATCACAAACTCTCTCTTTCAAATATCTCTTCCCTTACAAAGGTCCTTAGAGAATATTGAGAAGGAATGAAGCTCTTGTGTAAGTGAAGAAAGAAAATCAAATTCAGAGAGTATATCAAGAACACTTCTGAAAATGAATGAGAAATATCAGCACAAAAACAAGAAATAAGCTCTTTTGTAATATCCCAAACTTTTGAATTTTCTCTTGAATAAATGTTGTAAAGAAACTCTCCCCAAACACCCCTATTTATAGGAGAGGGCTAGGGTTTAGGTTTAGGAATTAATTACTGAAGATTAGGAAGTAATTAGTTCCAAATATACCCTCCAACGGATATTTAATTTCAAAAATCAAGTTAAAACAGAATTAAAAATATGCCCGTTTACTGTTCAACGGCCATATCGGTCGACTGGCCCGGTCGACCGATAGTTCAAAAATTTGACCGTTATGAACTATCGGTCGACTGGTACAGTCGACTGCTCCTGACTGAGACTTTGAAAAATAACCGGTCGACTAACGGTAGCCAGCCGGTCGACCGAAAAGCTAAAGGTTGAACTATCGGTCGAAGGCCGGTAGCCCACCGGTCGACTGGTCAGATCCAGAGAGCAGACTAAAAACTTCGGTCGACTACCGGTAGCCTACCGGTCGACTGACAGACGTGCACACGGATACGTGCACTCTGCCAGAACTCCGGTCGACTGGTGGTATATAGCCGGTCGACCGGCTCAGGTCAAAAATTGAAATACAAAGGGAATTTTGAGAGGAAAAATTTTGATCAAAACTATTTTGAATATGAAATCAATATACAACATAAAAACAGATTTGTAGGAAGAAGAATTAGTGTTAAAATATTTTTGTATATTTTATAGGAAATAAACTTGGAAAAGGCATACGCGTGAAAACGTGTGTGTTTGAGCTTCAAACCTACTCTCTATTCTTTAACATGCTATAAAGCTATAAAATAACTCCTAAGGACCTCTGAAGCAATCTTTGAGCCATCCAATGCCTTGCAATTGCCTTCTCTTCTATGATCCTTCCTTGATGTGCAATTTGCCTTCATTGCTATGTGGAACTTAGAAGTTTTTGCAAAAGCGAAGCGAATGAGCTCTAAACATGGTACAAAACCTGAAATTCATCTAGATCAAAACATTAGTACCAAATAGCACTTATTTGGTTTGTTATCATCAAAACACAAAACAATGGAGAGTGTAACCTCTTGGGCCAACAATCTCCCCCTTTTTGATGATGACAAAACAAATAGGCTATTTACAAAAATATGGGGAGGAGAAAACTCCCCCTCAAATTATGCTATATTTAAACATTATAAATATGCTCTAAATACCAATAATTGAAATGATAAAAAGAAATGATGCACCAATTATTGAAATCAACAATACAATACAATGAAACCTTAAAATTTGTACTTGATACCAAAAACACCAAAAATCAAAAATTTGCTTCTTGATACCAATTTATACCAAAATCATAGAGATTAAAAAAAATATAAAAACTCATAAAACTCATAAATTCATATGGAACCAAGACCAAATGAACTTATTTTTGTACATGTAACTTATTCTCCCCCTTTTTGTCATACATCAAAAAGGGTTATGAAAAACATGTTTAATCAATAATACACATATTTAATTCTCCACAAATAAACGAAAATCTAGCAAAATCAAGTGGTTTTGTGAAAATATCGGCTAGTTGAAAATCGGTGGAAACATAATCAATATCAATATCACCTTTCTCAAAATGATCTCTAAGAAAGTGATATCTAATCTCAATGTGCTTGGTCTTACTATGTTGATTTGCATTTTAGTTAAATGAATAGTACTAGTATTATCACAAAATATTTTAATATTTTTATAATGCAAATCATAATCAAGGAGAGTATGTTTCATCCAAAGGACTTGTGCACAACAAGCCCCCGCGGCAACATACTCCGCCTCGGCGGTTGATAGAGCTACGGAATTTTGCTTCCTAGAGGACCATGAACAAGACAATTACCGAGAAATTGACATGTCCCACTAGTACTCTTTCTATCTACTCTACAACCCGCATAGTCGGCGTCCGAATAACTAGTCATAGAAAAATCTATAGTTTTCGGATACCAAAGACCTAATCCAATCGTTCCCTAACATAACGAATAATGCGTTTTACGGCAATTAAATGAGATTCTTTGGACACGATTGAAATCTAGCACAAAGACACACACTAAACATGATATCCGGCCTACTTGCCGTTAAATATAAAAGACTACCTATCATGCTTCTAAACAACTTAATATCAACATTTTTACCTGTTCGTCCTTATCAAGCTTGGTTGTAGTTGCCATGGGAGTGTTGCAAGTTTTAGCGTCTTCAAGTCCAAACCTCTTCACGAGTTCCTTTGCATATTTGGCTTGGCTAATGAAGTTCCCATCTTGCAATTGCTTGACTTGGAGTCCAAGGAAGAAATTGAGTTCACCCATGGAGGACATTTCAAATTCTTGTTGCATTACCTTTTCAAACTCCTTGCATAAAACTTCATTAGTAGAACCGAAAATTATATCATCAACATAAATTTGGACAATCAAAATATCATTATCAACATGCTTAGTGAATAGAGTAGTGTCTACTTTGCCTTTAATAAAATTGTTTGAAATAAGAAAACTTGAAAGCCTTTCATACCAAGCTCTTGGAGCTTGTTTTCAAACCATATAAAGCCTTATCGAGTTTGAAAACAAAATCGGGATGAACATGATCAACAAAACCGGGAGGTTGAGCAACAAAACTTCTTCATTTAGAAATCCATTTAAAAATGCACTTTTTACATCCATTTGAAAAAGTTTGAAATTTTTAAAAGATGCATAAGCTAGTGTTATCCGTATGGTTTCAAGCCGTGCTACGGGTGCAAAGGATTCCTCAAAGTCGATTCCCTCAACTTGAGTGTAACCTTGGGCCACTAACCTAGCTTTATTCCTAATGACATTTCCGGACTCATCCAACTTATTCCTAAAGATCCACTTAGTACCAATTATTGGTCTATCGTGGGGCTTAGGAACAAGGTGCCAAACTTGGTTGCGCTCAAATTGATTGAGTTCCTCTTGCATGGCAAGCAACCAATATGGGTCCGTCTCGGCTTCGAGAATGCCTTTGGGTTCAAAATGAGAAATGAAAGCAAAGTTACCACATAGGTCATGGAGTTTGGAGCGCGTTGTGACTCCTTTGGAGGCATCACCCAAGATGAGCTCCTTTGGATGATTTGTAGCATATCTCCAAGCTTTGGGAAGTGGTTGCGCACTTTCCTCATTATCCTTTTGAACTTCACCTAAAGGTTCTTGCTTTTCTTCTTGCGTGGGTGAGTCCTTCAAGGATAGTTTCTCCAAGCTTTCACCTAATGGTTCAAACTCTACAACATTCTCAACACACACATTAGATTCTTCAAACTTAACATGCATGGTTTCTTCAATAGTAAGTGAAGATCTAATGAAAACTCTATATGCTTTGCTAGTAGAGGAATATCCTACAAAGATAGCCTCATAAGCTTTAGCATCAAATTTACCCAAATTCTCTTTAGTGTTCAAAACAAAACATTTGCATCCAAAAACTTTGAAATAGGAAACATTTGTTTTTTAAAATGATACATTTCAAAAGAAGTTTTCGAAGAATTTTTGCATAAATAAATACGATTCGATATATAGCATGCGGTGTTTACGGCCTCGGCCCATAAATATTGAGGAGGTCGTATTCACTTATCATTGTCCTAGCCATCTCTTGAAGTGTTCTATTTTTCCTTTCTACAACTCCATTTTGTTGTGGAGTTCTAGGACAAGACATTTCATGCTTATTCCCTTTTCATCACAATAAGTCATGAAGAGTTGGTTAACAAACTCACCACCTCTATCACTCCTTATTCTCAAAATCGGAAAACCTTTCTCTTTTTCAACTCTTTTTCTAAAAATCTTAAAGTGAGAAAAGTTTGATCTTTATTTTGCAAAAAGAAAACCCAAGTAAATCGAGAGAAATCATCAACTAAAACAAATGCAAATCTACTTCCATTTAAGCTTTTAGTTTTAGTTGGTCCAAATAAATCCATATGAATTAATTCTAGAGGTCTAGTTGACTGATATCCTTGATTGGTTTAAAGGAAGACTTGGTTTGTTTCCCAAGTTGGCACGCACTACAAATGCGGTCTTTCTCAAAACTCAAGCAAGGAATACCCTTCACCAATTCCTTTGAATTAATTCTAGAAATATGTTCAAAAGATGCATGTCCTAATCTTCTATGCCAAAGCCATGAATTTTCATCAAAAGCATTTAAACACTTAGTAGAACACTCTACATTAAGCATGTCAATTATATAAACATTGTCATCACGAAAACCGGTCAAAATACAATCATCGATTTAATATCAAAAATCTTACAAGAAGTATCATCAAAAACAACTTTAAGACCACGATCACAAAATTGACTAATACTAAGTAAATTATGCTTCAAACCATCAACTAAAACAACATTCTCTATAATAGGAGATGAACCAACTTGAATGTTACCTATACCAATTATCTTGCCTTTGGAATCATCCCCGAAGGTGACGGAGCCACCTTCCATGTACCTTGATAGGGTTGTGAAGTTGTTGATATCCCATGTCATGTGCCTTGAACAACCACTATCAAGGTACCACCGCTCCCTACGTCTTGGAGCCTTGGTGTGTACCTACATCAAACATTTTAGGACTTGATTTTGGTACCCACATTTTCTTGGGTCCATGAGGGTTTAGAACCATTAACCCAAACAAGATTATTGAGCTATGCAATTATCATAACAAAATTTAGCTAAATGTCCATTTTTGCCACAATATGTATCATCTATAAACTCTACCATATTTAAATGCATAATGGGTGTGTGTTTTGTGAGCATTGGCATTGTGAGCATGAAAAGACTTAGCATGAGAAGCATTTGAAGTATGAGCATGTGGAATCTTATCATGAGAAACTTTAGCATGAGATGTATGTTTTTTGGAAAATTTTTCTTCAAGTTTCTTTGTATTAAAAGCACAATCTTTTAAAACTTTTTCAAAATCACTCATTTTAGCTTTAAAAGAAGAAATTTCATTATTATCAACAATAGGGGTTTTATCCTTACAAGAAATCTTATAAGAATGAAATTCATTTTGAATGGAAATAAGATTAGAAGAAAGATCCTCTTTTTCTTGTGAAATCAAAGCAAGTTGAGATTTAAGAAAAGCAACTTCCTTTTGTAGTTTAAAACACTCCATTTTCTTGTTATCATAAGTTTCGGAAAGTTCTACAAAAGCATGCACTAGAACTTCCTTACTTAAATCATCATCATTATCATCTATAGATTCAAGAGTTTGAGGGGTTACCTTGGGTGTGTTTGCCATGAAACACATGTTTGCGGTGTCCGCCTTTTCTTCATCTTCGGACTCGCTTTCCGAATCCCAAGTGGCCTTGTAAGCCTTCTTTTCGTCTGCTTTCTTGGCTTGAAGGAGGAAGTCATTTTCTTCTTGAATTCCGGGCAATCGGCCATGATGTGTCCGGGCTTGCGGCAATTGTAGCAAATGATCTTTCGCTCCTCTTTACCTTCAAACTTTCTCCGGAAATTTTGCTTGTTCTTCCGGTACATCCTCTTGATGTTGCGCACGAGGAGGGAGAGCTCCTCATCTTCTTCTTCATCTTCATCTTCGTCTTCAATGGTGGAGGAAGAAGACTTGAAAGCGATAGACTTCTTCTTTGTTGGAGCCGCCTCTTCTCTTGCTTTCTTCTCCATCTCATAGGTTTTGAGGTTTCCTATGAGACTTATGATGTCCATCTCGTCTTTGTCGTTCAATTCCTTCAAGGTAGTAGACTTGATCTCCCAAGATGGAGGAAGAGCCCGTATCACCTTGCGTACCTTTTGGTCGTTGGAGATGATGTCACCTAATGAAGAAAGACCATTAGTGATTTTTGTGAAACGAGTAATCATGAAATCAATTGTTTCATCATCTAGCATCTTAAATGATTCATATTGAGACCGCAAGAGATCTACTTTGGCTCTCTTGACTGTGAGGTCCCTTCATGCGTGACCAATAAGTGTTGCCACATCTCATAGGCGGATTGGCAATGAATAACACGTGTAAGGTCATCCTCATTCAAGGCGGTAAGAAGGGAGTTTTGGGCTTTTGAGTTAGCCTCATACATCTTAAAGTCAAGGTCGGTCCAAGTGCCCTCATCACCATCGGGTGCCTCATAGGGTTTGGTCAAGGATTTGGCAACTAAGCTACCTAGTGATTGCAAAAATATAGTCATCCTAACCTTCCAAATAGGGAAATTAAGGCCATCAAATTTAGGTGGGGATTTAATGTTGTCGGCCATGTTTACTAGTGTATGAATGGATGAATGAAAATGTTGATTAGCAATATTTTAGGATCTCTCTAAGGATGTTAAGCCAAACCTAGAGTCCAAGCTCTGATACCAATTGAAATCACCTAGAGGGGGGGGGGTGAATAGGTGATATGCTAATCAAGGGCCAAATTAAAAATATGAAGCAATGAGCAACAAATATAGAGATGAATGCAAGTGAATGATGCAAGTCACAATCAATAGCAAGAAGTAATAGCAAGTAAAGTAAACCAATCGCAAACACAAGGATATGTTATCGAGGTTCGAGCACCCAGCTCTACTCCCCGCCTTCCCCAGAAGGATTCTAGCTACTTTCACTATCACAAAGATCAATTACAAATGGAGTACCCAACTCCTACAATTTCAGCACAATACAATTTCTAAGTAATCAAAAGATCACAAACTCTCTCTTTCAATATCTCTTCCCTTACAAAGGTCCTTAGAGAATATTGAGAAGGAATGAAGCTCTTGTGTAAGTGAAGAAAGAAAATCAAATTCAGAGAGTATATCAAGAACACTTCTGAAAATGAATGAGAAATATCAGCACAAAAAACAAGAAATAAGCTCTTTTGTAATATCCCAAACTTTTGAATTTTCTCTTGAATAATGTTGTAAAGAAACTCTCCCCAAACACCCCTATTTATAGGAGAGGGCTAGGGTTAGGTTTAGGAATTAATTACTGAAGATTAGGAAGTAATTAGTTCCAAATATACCCTCCAACGGATATTTAATTTCAAAAATCAAGTTAAAACAGAATTAAAAATATGCCCGTTTACTGTTCAACGGCCATATCGGTCGACTGGCCCGGTCGACCGATAGTTCAAAAATTTGACCGTTATGAACTATCGGTCGACTGGTACAGTCGACTGCTCCTGACTGAGACTTTGAAAAAATAACCGGTCGACTAACGGTAGCCAGCCGGTCGACCGAAAAGCTAAAGGTTGAACTATCGGTCGAAGGCCGGTAGCCCACCGGTCGACTGGTCAGATCCAGAGAGCAGACTAAAAACTTCGGTCGACTACCGGTAGCCTACCGGTCGACTGACAACGTGCACACGGATACGTGCACTCTGCCAGAACTCCGGTCGACTGGTGGTATATAGCCGGTCGACCGGCTCAGGTCAAAAATTGAAATACAAAGGGAATTTTGAGAGGAAAAATTTTTGATCAAAACTATTTTGAACATGAAATCAATATACAACATAAAAACAGATTTGTAGGAAGAAGAATTAGTGTTAAAATATTTTTGTATATTTTATAGGAAATAAACTTGGAAAAGCATACGCGTGAAACGTGTGTGTTTGAGCTTCAAACCTACTCTCTATTCTTTAACATGCTATAAAGCTATAAAATAACTCCTAAGGACCTCTGAAGCAATCTTTGAGCCATCCAATGCCTTGCAATTGCCTTCTCTTCTATGATCCTTCCTTGATGTGCAATTTGCCTTCATTGCTATGTGGAACTTAGAAGTTTTTGCAAAAGCGAAGCGAATGAGCTCTAAACATGGTACAAAACCTGAAATTCATCTAGATCAAAACATTAGTACCAAATAGCACTT
>JAVJIF010001211.1:0-76834 GCA_038442645.1 Agave tequilana
ATGACATAACCGATGAGACGCCACCAAGCTTCAAAAATTGGTGATACTCGTCTTTTGTAAATGTCAACGAGTATCGAGACCTGTCTTTTGTAAATGTCAACAGGGCTCGGAATTGAGACTTAGCTGTCTGCTGGTTCAGAGGTCGCAATGACATAACCGGATGAGATGCCACCAAGCTCAAGGTTGGTGATACTTATCTTTTGTAAATGTCAATAAGTATCGAGTTTGTAGTGGAATTTGGGAGAAGTTTCGTTTTCACGGGGAGAAACAAGGGAATCACTGTCATAGGTTAATGTTAACGTAACAGCGAAATGTATATGTGGTCTTACCATTCTATGGATGAGAATTGGTAAGTGATTTTGGAGGTCTCATTCTCACGGGGAGAAACGAGGGAATTGCTGTCATAGGTTTAATGTTAACGTAACATCGAAATGTGTATGTGGTCTTACTATTCTATGGATGAGAATTGGTAAGTGATTTTGGAGGTCTCATTCTCACGGGGAGAAACGAGGGAATTGCTGTCATAGGTTTAATGTTAACGTAACAGCGAAATGTGTATGTGGTCTTACCATTCTATGGATGAGAATTGGTAAGTGATTTTGGAGAGGGAATCAAATGGGAACAGGCCCCTTAGGATTTTTAGCAAATTCTCAGCTGTCAACGGGTTGATATGCCTTTACCAACTACCGTTTGAATTGGGCTAGCCATGCTATTCCCCTCAGCATGATGAGTTGTCGAGGACTTATGTGGGCTTACAGGCCAACATTTTCCTCTAACCTTAATCGTTAAGGATATTGGATTATCGGGTTAATGTCTGCATAACCCTGATTCCTCTCTAGGATAACCGGTGCACGGCCAGGTTCCTGTTGGTTTATGGCTGTATGATCTCACTTGGAGGAAGAGAAAGGTTCTCTTCGTGTGTGCTTCGGACACGGAGATCTTGATCAGAGGTATAGTGTTAACTTGATCAAGAGAAGGATCCTTGATTAAGGATAATACTTCTTAAGAACTTGCCATTGATCGGCATCATGAGTAGGTCGCCCTCTGCAGTCGTGTGAGGCGGTATGCTCCGTTTGAATAGACTGTTTCTATCACAAACGGTCCTTCCCATTTAGGCTGAAATTTGCCTTTGGTCTTGTGTGTCATAATCATCGGTCGTCTGACGGCTAAGACCAGGTCTCCTTTCTGGAAGACTCTCTGTTTGACCTTCTTATTGAAGGCTTTTGAGATTCGAGCTTGATATAGCTCGATATGCTGCTGAGCTTGTAGTCGTTTCTCGTCCAAAGCTTCGAGCTCTTGAAGGCGTAGGCGATCATTGTCCTCTGATGTGGTTTTAGTAATCAGAGCTATACGCAACGATGGCATCTGGATTTCCAATGAGAGGACTGCTTCGCACCCATATACCAGGGAGAAAGGCGTATTGCCTGTCGATGTCCGAACCGTGGTTCGGTAAGCCCAAAGGCATTCACCAAGCTTTTCGTCCCAATCTCGCTTGTTCGAGGAGACGAATTTCTTGAGTAGCTTGATGATCGTTTTGTTGAATGCTTCCGCCAAGCCGTTAGCGGTGGGATTATAGGCAGTTGAAGCCACATTCTGAATTCGGTATTTATCGCAGAATCGATAGAATACCTGATTTATGAATTGGGGACCATTGTCATGGATGATCCGCCTAGGGACACCAAATCGATGAATGACATGGTGTTGATGAAATTAACCACATTAGAGGTTTTGATTTCAACCAGTGGTATAGCCTCCGCCCATTTTGAAAAGTAGTCGGTTATTGCTAGGATAAACCGGTGACCTCTTGTCGAAGAAGGGCTGATTGGCCCTACGACGTCTATTCCCCATGCTTCAAATGGCCATGAAGCAACAGTCGGGTGGAGCAGCTCCGAAGGCTAGTGTATGAAGTCCGCATGAATCTGACATGCTTTACACCTTCGTGTATATTGGATGGCGTCGGCTATCATACTTGGCCAATAGTATCCCAACCTATGCAACCTGTCTTTAAGCTTTGGACCTGGCTGATGAGCTCCACAAGTGCCATCGTGCGCTTGTTGAAGCGCTTCCTGTGCCTCTGAATTAGAAAGGCAACGGAGGAGGACACCGTCATATGAACGACGGTAAAGTGTCTTCAGAGTCGGATCGTAGTAAAAACGGGGAGACCTTCGTCTGATAGATGCCGCTTCTTTAGGATTGTCTGGAAGCAGACCGTGCAGAACATAGTCGATGAGAGGAAAGCGCCAATCTCTCGGCTCAAGATCCGTGGAGACATTATAGACTTCTCGAGTTCTTAGCATGTGCTCGGAGTATACAAGATGTCGAGTTGCGACTGTGAGGTGATACTCGGTGTCGGCTGGTAAGGCTAGTGTTGTAGCTAATGCAGCAAGAGCGTCCGCCTTGGTATTCTGAGATCGAGACACATGCCCGATGTAGAAACCTTCAAATAGGTTAGCCAATTCGATGGCTGTATGGTAATAAGGCACCAAGTCCTCATGGCGGACTTCATATTCGCCTTTAACCTGATTGATGATCAATTTTGAATCGCCATAGGCTTCGAGGTAGCTATCCCCATTCCATGAGCGAGCTGAAGACCAATGAGCAGAGCATTATATTCTGCTACATTGTTGGAGCACGATTCTGTCAGAGAAAATGCTCTGGGCAAGACATGATTCTGTGGGGAGATAAACACAACCCCCACTCCGGCAATAATCTTGCCTTTAGGGCCCATTCGCGATGCTCCATCAAAGAACATCTGTCACACTTCCTCTTCTGAGGTTGCATAAGACTCGAAGACTTCGTCAGGGATATCTTCGTGAAGTTTTGAATGCTCCGGAACCGGATGAGCAGCCAAGAACTCTGCAAGGGCCTGGCCTTTAACCGCCTTCTGAGGCGTGAAGATCATGTCGTATTGAGACAATAAAAGTGCCCACTTAGCCAATCTTGAATTCAATGATCCTGGCTTCGTCATAAGAAGACGCAATGGGTTTACTCTGGAGATGACATGTATGGTTTGGCCGACCAAATAATGTCGTGTCTTCTGAACAGCGAAGACGAGAGCTAAACACTCTTTCTCAATAGGGTTGTAGCGAGATTCCGCTCCTATGGGAGTTCTGCTCAGATAATAAATGGCCTGCTCGTGGCCATTGTCGTCCTTTTGAGCGAGGAGGGCACCGAGGGAGTAGTCCATAGCCTTTACATAAAGCAAGAATGGCTTCCCTGATGTAGGGGCCACTAAGACTGGAGGCTTTGTGAGGTACCTCTTGATGTCTTCATAAGCTTCCTGGCAAGCTTGATCCCATACGAAGGAAGCACATTTTTTCATGAGTCGGGTGAACGGCTGACAGCGGCCTGAGAGATTTGCAATGAATCTTCTGATATAGGCCAGCCTGCCTTGCAAGCCTCTGAGCTCTTTGAGATTCCTCGGTGGATGCATGCTCTGAATGGCTTTGACTTTGTCTGGGTCAAGATGAATTCCTTTTGATGTGACGATAAACCCAAGGAACTTGCCACTCGACACTCCCAAGAAGGATTTTGTCGGGTTCATTTTCAGTTGATGCGCCCGCATTATGTCGAACATCGTTATGAGGTCGCAAAGATGTTCATTCTTGTTGCGGCTTTTGACGGCAATGTCGTCGACATAGCACTCCACCGTTTTTCGGAGATGATCGCGGAAGATTGTGCTCATTGCCTGCTGATAGGTTGCTCGGCGTTCTTCAGTCCGAGGGCATTACAGTGTAGCAGTATACCCCCAATAGTGTTCGGAACGAAGTATGCTTCTCGTCGTCGGGATACATCTTAATCTGGTTGTATCCTGAAAAGCCGTCCATGAAAGACATCCTTTCGAACCCGCATGTGTTGTCGATCATGACGTCGGTGATGGGCAGTGGGAATTCGTCTTTGGGACATGCCGTATTGAGATCACGGTAGTCGATGCAGATCCGTATTTTCCCGTTCTTCTTGAGGACGGAGACGATGTTAGCCACCCAATCTGGATGTTGCTCCTCCCGGATAAAGCCACATGCAATGAGCTTGTGAACTTCGGCTTCAATAGCTTCCATAATGTTCGGCGAAACCGACGTTGTTGCTGCTTGACTGGCTTGACGTCAGGCTTGATGTTTAGACGGTGCATAGCGACCTGTGGATCAAGTCCGGGCATGTCTTCGTAGCTCCATGCGAAGACGTCTATATACTCTCTTACGAGTATTATCAATTCTTCCCTTTCTATAAGTGATAGGCTTTCACTTATAAAGATGGGCTTAGGGTGGTCTTGACTACCCAAGTTGACCTGCATCACCTTGTCTTCAGTGGGTGGCTCGCGCAGTTCGAATCGCTTTTCCCATTGAAGGTCTAATTGCTGGGCCCATGGTTCCTCATCAGTGGCTTCTGCGGGCTCCAATTGACTGCTTGAGGTCATATTAACAGTGAGGTTTTCGAACATCATTCCCACATTAACGTCTGAGTCCCACTCGGAGGACGAGGCTGAATGTGATGGAATTGGTTCATCGTCTTTGACTTGAACGGTTGCTGACGATGTGGGTGTAACGTATCCTAACCCCTTGCGTGTACTATCATAGTAATTTGTAGGCTTCCCTTTAGGCACAAAGTTCCGCATCAAATCGCGCCTTCCTTTTCTGAAATTCAGGCCTGCTCCATGCTTCAAGTCGTACCCCATTTTCTTCATAATATGGCGTGCTGCCGCACGTAATGAAAGAATTGTGGAGTGTCTGAGTCTGAACTTGAATCTGCGACCGCAGGTCCCCGCGGTTGGGTTCTACCGAAGATTATCGGTAACTGACCTTCTTTGGATGGCGGGATCACCAAGACGGCTCCTTCTGCGGATTCCATGGGCGTACTGGATGCACTTGGCTTATGTAAAGCATGTGTAGGGAGCTATCCGTAATGGATTCAAATGGCCCAACACTCGCGGGATAATCAAAAGAAATATTATCATTAATTACCCATTCACCTTCATCCTCTGAAGGAGTATTACATAGGGGATTATTGAGACATGCTGTAATTGGTTCACCAATCAGAATGGCTGGCATGCCTGTTTCGGATTCTGAATCCGCCTCGTTGCCACTTTCATCATCGTCCGGCAACGGTTCTTTGAGTGCTCCACTGGTCTCTTGATACAGGAGAGCGTCAGTGAAGTAATTTTCCACCCCTTTGAATGGTTGCTTCTCAGCAAAGACAGTTCGTACTGTCGCATCATCTTCAACATATTTGAAGCACTGGTGCAGAGTAGAGGGAACGATCCAGTTAGCATGGATCCATGGCCGTCCCAGCAGCAGATTATATGATGTGTCAGCATCAATGACATAGCATGTCACTTCTGACTTCAGGCTCCCGATTCTGCAACGGAGTCGAATTTTCCCCAGTGGACGACTGCTTCCGGCGTTAAAAACCGTATATTGTAGTAGTGGTTGCGGAAAACTGTACAATGGTATGCCGAGGAAGTAGAGAAGCCTTTTGGGGATGATGCTGAGTGCAGACCCCGGATCGACTTGTATTCTCTCAATGCTCGTTGAACCGATATATCCGGTGTAGTACAGAGGTCGATCGTGCTTGTTGTCTTTGAGAAGCATATCTTCCGCCGCGAATGTAATGGCATGCACCTTTGGTTGTGTATGATGACATTCTGGGCAAGGAGACTGAACGTCGTCGTTAGGGATTTCAGGCACGCATGTCAGAAAGGATTCTGAATTGGCTAGCGCATCCCTGAGTGCTTCTCTTGTCTCTTTTGAGAGGCGAAGGACCTCGTGTATAGTGATACAAGCTGGGATATTGGCCAGCTGAGCCAATATGTCAAACCGAAAGGGCGTATCAAAACCTTGGCCTGGTGGTTCTTCAACACGTGGTCGAATCGTACCTCCTTAGCCCTCTTTTTTCCCTTGGTTGGGATTGGAGTGGATGCTGGTGCTTGTACTGACGTCGTTTGCTGTTGTGTCTCGTCAGTAGACTTTTCATACTGCCTTAAGTATGATTTTCCGGATCGGGTGCCCGTCTGTTGAGGCGCATCGGCTTATGCCGTGCAAGCAAGCTTTCTCCTTCTGAATCACTGAGAGAAGCCGATGTAAGATTGCTGTCGTCTGGCAGGATGGAGATGACATTGCAAGACTTGCCCTTTGAGTTGGGCTTCTTTGAATCCCACTGCACGTCTTGGACAAGGTCTGGGTGTATCCACATGACTTCTCCTGTCTCCAATGTTAAGGGAATAAGACCCTTATTATGTTGAGCTGTAGCTGGAGGATGCTTGACTTCCAACCGTGGTGCAGGGACTGAATAAGTCCCGTCAGGAACTGTGACCTTCGGAGCTTTGCCGAACTCAAGAGTCACCATATTGGCAGTGACTTTCTTCTGCTCCGTCTTCAATGTCAGAACCCCGGCATCGACCAGGGCTTGTATTCTGTCCTTGAGGACATAACACTTGTCAGTAGGATGGTGAATCATCCTATGGTAGAGGCAGTATTTAGGGTCATTTGTGCGCCCTATCTCATTGGGACGCCGAGCATCTGGCAGCTTAATTTTGTTCCCTTTGTGGAGCAGATGAAATATGGTGACCACCTGATCGTCTTTGAAGGAGTACTGCTTTGGAGGGAACTTGGGTTCCTGATTGTTGAAGCCGCTCTTCTTGGCTTTTGACTGCACATCTCCGGATAACTCCACAGACATAGTCTCTTTGCCTTTAGCTTGAGAAGATTGCGGTAGGTCGCTACGCCCTTTGTTGTTCGTCCCCCATTTACCTCTAGGGGCGGATGGTTCGAACTTTTTAGCCGACTTCTCGGCTATCTCAGCTTGTTCGACCAATTCTTTCCAAGTGTGGGCTTTAACAGCCCCCATGCGAACTTCCACTTGGTCTTGGAAGTTGTGTCTGCATGTCTGTAAGAGCATAGGTAATGGCATCCCTGCTGGGCACATCAAGGATAAGTTTCTGAACCGTTCAATGTAGTCACGGACAGATTCGCCCTTCCTCTGCACAGTGGAGAGGAGCTTGTCTATGGTTACTTCGGTATCATCCTCATAGAAACGAGAGAGAACCGAGTTTCAGGTCGATCAGGAGTTGATAGAGCCCGGAGGGAGACTTCGGAACCAGTCAAATGCTATCCCCTTAAGGTACCAATGAATAGCCTAGCCATGATGGCGTCATTGCTTATAACATTACCAGTCTGAGACCGGAAATAGTAGATGTGCTGATTTGGCGAGCTCTTTCCATCATAGGTATGCAGCGTTGGCGGTTTGAACTTCGGTGGATATGGCACCGAATCCCACTCCAGCGGATAAGGACGGACTGCCCCTACCTTCTTTAATTCATCCCTTTAAGCTAGGGATGCGATTTGAGCCTGGAGGCCCTTAAGGACTTCGGCGTCTAAGGAAGAACCCTCTTTGGATTTCTCCATCTTTGGCTGCTCATTGCTGAAATGTTCCTCCTCATCGTGATTGCTCCCGGCATCATTGTTATTCCGGTTATTGAGGAGTTGAGCGAGCATCTGTTGAATATTATCCAGAGCCTCTTGCTGAGTCCTGGAAGTTTGCTCCTGAGCTTCCAGGCGCCGACGAAGATCGTCGTTGACGTTATCAGCCATATTGACTGATGCTCTGTTTGTTCGTACCGAGCTAACTGTCGCCGAAGAGGCGTACCCACTATCTTCACCTTCTTCGTCCGATGATTGGAGTGATCTCCTGGGTTCTGGCGAGGCTAGGGCCGTCGAGGAAGAAGGCTGTTCATAAGTGCAGGGTATCGCCGCCCTGGATCTGGTGTTCCGGAAAACACCTTCTTCATGCACCAAGACTTCGCCTAAGCCTGGGCTGTAATCTGGATCTGGGGAGCTGTAGGGGGTGTCGTCAGATGTTTGTCTTCCCCTGCGCAGCTCCCGTCCTCTCCCAGTCATGTTGACGGATGCGGAGGGGAGATCTCGCAAGATACTCCTTCTGCGATGCTTCATCGGGGGTTGTACCGATAGTCGATCAAAAACTGACCGTCGTCTTGGAGGCGTGGCGGGGATTGGTCCCAGCGGCAATGGACCGAGTGGAGTGTCACCAGCTGACATCCCACTTGTCGACAACAGGGGGAAGAGGTTTGTCTATCCGTCAACAATTTCCTCAGATCGGACCCGGTTGGGTCTCTGCAATCGAGCGCAAAGGCTCTTTTGGGTCGCACATAGGATGACGTCCAGCTTCTTTTATCCCTGCAGATAGGATTAGCACTGAATAGTGCTTTGGTTCTAGCTTCTCCATAAAGCGAGAGCTTAGTGCTTGACGCACTGGAAAGCGGAACGCGCTGTGGCGCTTTACCCGCTATGCTGCTGCGAAGGCAATTAGTCTTAGATAGTACTTTGGCTTTAGCTTCGCGGTCATGGACCCTGCGCGTACGCTGTGGTACAGTAGCTTCGCTCGTGAGAACGAGGCCGGCGCGAGGCATTGCTGCTCTTAAATTGGACGACGGTATGATTGCCGTCGTAACTTTATGATTGGAGCAGACAGGCATCCTGCCTTTTTCTTCGCGAGAGAGGCGCGGTTTAGGCGTAGCTACGCCTGAAGCTTCGGTCGGAGACTTCTGTTTAGGCTTCCATATCCGCCTTGGCAGAGGAGACTTAGGTTCGCAAGGAACCTGATTAGTCACACACGAGGCTGAGGGGTGTTTGCAGAACTCTGCTTCCGGTTTCTGATTTGAAACCTTGGTCGTGGAAACCCTCTTATGCTTCCGTGCTCGAAGCATTGGGCAACCCCCAGAGAGGACTTCTTCAAATCTTCCTTGATCGAACTGAACCACCAAGTTCTCACAAGTAAAGGAATCAGACTGCGGACGTGCCTCCTTGTTGCGCCAAATAACCGCAGTAGGTTCGTAGAGAACCTTTTCAGTCTCCGCAGAGACTTTCCTTGAAGATTTAGCCAGAAAGGCTCTGGCTGCACCGGCTCTTCTGAATTCAGAGTTAGACCGAAGGTTTGTTCGTCGCATTGCGACACTTGATTCTCGGCAGTGGAGAATTTGGTCCCCAGCGGAGTCGCCATCTTGTTTTCCATTATGTTTGCAAAGGGGAAAAACTTACAATAAGGAAGGTGGGCAAAATGTTCCACAAGAAGGGTAGACAAAGCAATTCCGAAGAGGGAAACCTCAAGGGAGATTTGAAAGAAAAAGAGAGGAACCGAGTCCTTGTTATCATTGCAAGAAGACGGGACACCTCATAGCCGAGTGCCCCTCTCTACAAGCTACTACCTCCAAGAACGAGCCAAAGAAGAAGGCGATGGTCGCCACATGGGATGACACAAAGTCAGAATCCGATGAGGAGATCGACGCCGCACACATGTGCTTCATGGCACAAGGTGAGGAAGCTACCAAGGTATATCTAGAAAACTCTATAGATGATGATGATTTAACCATGATGAGCTTGCACATTTTTTGAAGAGCTTCAAAGTAGATATGAACTTTCACAAGCTCAAAATAAGAAATTGAAAAAGGAAAATGATTCTTTGAAAATTAAATTTGAACATGTTTTGCAAGAGAAAAATGTTTTAACAAATTCTTTTGAAAAGATGAAAAAGGATTTTGAAAATTATAAAATAGCTTGTAAAGGAAAAACTCCTATTTCAACTTGCAACAAAAATGAATTTTTGGAGATTCAAAAACGTGTTGAAAGTTTTGAACTCAACTTTAAAGAAGTATGTTTTTGATGTATCCAAACTTGCATCTAGATTTCCAAAGGATTATCCCAAGGGAAACACTCTCATCATTCTCATGCTTCTAAATCACAAAAACATGCACACACACAAACATGCTTTTATGTATAGTAGTGGTAGAATTTACACTTGCACTCATTGTGGCTGCAAAGGCCATTTAGAAAAATTTTGTTATGCTAAGCTAAACATTTTAAATAAAAATATTTGGGTTTGACAAGATACTAACACTATAGGACCAAAAAGATTTGGGTACCAAAAGACACACCGAAAATAATTGATACAGGTGGGTCTTCATCCTCCAAGACTTAGGGGGAGATGGTGCCCGGGTGGTGGATGCATCAACACTCAACGACCATATAGTCGCTTGCATCACTATCATGGAGGCACCCATTTTTGGAGAATGCCTTGGTTTGGTAATCTCTCCACATAAAGATCTTATTTTTCATATATAGGATATGCTAGTTTACTCTTGTATTATTATGATATGTGTTATTGTAGACTTGCATTTCTATTTTGTTTGTATCTATGCCATGTTATCAAGTTTCTATGCCATATTATTTTTGTCCACATGTCTAGATCTTGTTTATATGAATTTTGTCAAAATAAAGATTTATTTTAAAACAATTTATTTAAAGCAAATAAATAGAGATGGCAATTGAGCACCTCAACTCTTATCCAGAGGAATGACGAGGAGAAGTTCAGAACCCTTAACGGGGTATTCGGCTTCAACATCTCACTTTTATTGCCTAATTTATAAATAAAAATTTCTTGATAATAAAAATTAATAAGTGAATATTATAAAATTTGTATTGTGTTTTTCATGTCAAGTAGTATTTTCAAACATTCTTGTTAAGAGAAATATTTGTTTTGATTAAAAGAAAAATCAAATTAAAAACCCAACTTAAAAACTGTTTTAATTCTGTTTTCAGCATGACCGGTTGACCTGCCCGGTCGACCGATCTGGCCTGGCATAGGCCGGGTCGACCGACCCGGTTGCCCGATATTGCCTGGAAACGCAGAAATTTTTTTTTTCCCGTAGCCGGTCGACCGCAGCGGCCGACCGACTGAAAGCCCAGTGCTCTCGGGTTCCACCGGTCGACCGACCGGTCGACCGGGCGACGGGTTCACAGTTTTTCAACCCGATCTTTATAAAGCCCTCATCTCTCCTTTTCTCTCATTCAACCGCCTCTTCCTCTTCTACCTCATCTCTTCCAAAACCCTAACACCCTCCAACCTTTCTCCCACTCTCCTAAACCCAAATCCTTCCATAAAATTCCTATAATTTGCAGTCTCAGGCCTGGATCTTCATTCTCTCAAGGAAATTTTTGGTTTTTCTCCATAATTTCAAGGTAAAAATTTTCTTTTCCTAGATCTTTCAATTCCTTTGTTTATCTTCAGTTCCTTCTCTTAGATCTAGCCATAAAAAATTGTTTTTCACTTCATCATGTCGAAGAGAACACATTCAGAGAAAGGTAAAACTGCTCAGTCCTCTTCACATTCATCCCTCTTTGTTTCATCTCAAGCTTCATATAAATATATGTAATTTCTACTAGACATGTTAGCTCTGGGCGATCTGTGGTAATTAATGATTTTGAACATCTCAATTTAGCCCCCATTTAAGAGCTAACTCTTTGAAAATTATCTGTCTATTAGGGAGCCAGTTTACTCATCTCTAGTTCAATATTTCTATTCTAACCTTTCTTTTGAGTCTAATCAGATTAGATCTAGAGTCTTGGGGAGGGATATAGACATATCTCTTCAAGAATTTGCTCATCATCTTCACCTCTCCTGTGAGGGTGAAGACATTTTCAACCTAGATCTCCATGACTTTGTTTCCCCGGACGGTGAGTCTGCCCTCACCGCTTCCACATTTCTTCACTGGGATGACAACCCTGGCTTGGTTAGGAATGAGGAAGTTAAACGATACACTCTTATTGCTCAAGTCCTAGCCAAAATAGTTTTCTATAACCTCCTGCCAAAATCGGGAGAGTATAGTCACGCCAGGGGATCTGCTCCACTGCTCATCTATTGCCTTCTGCGAGGCATTAGAGTCAATATCCCCAGGCTCATCATCAGCATTATGACCTCGGACCATCTCCTTGTCCCCACTCGGCATTTGCCTTTTGGATGGTCATCACTTATCTGCTAAAGCAACTCAATTTCAATCTCTCCTCTGAACAATCTGTAGAACCATCTGTTGATCTGAACAGCACCCTTCTCAAGAGGATGCGTCCTAGGGCTCCTGCTCCTCAGCCGCCTCCTGTCCATCCTACTGTTCATTTGCCTGGCTCCTCTTCTGGCTCGTCTGCTCCTTCTGATCTTTATACTGTCTTATCCACTGAGATGCGGGAGCACCATGAGCAGATCACTGCTGAGATCACTGCTCATCGTCAGCAGCTTTCCGCGGAGATGACCGCGCACTACCAGGGCCTGCGAAATGACATGGGCTATATTTGTGATTCATCCGCTACTTGGAGTCACATCTTGGCGCTTTCTTTCTGAAGCATGAGTTGCCGGCTCCTGTTCCCACTGCTCATGCGAGGCCGCTTCCTCCTACCGGCCCTCCTTTTCTAGCCAGGACTCCTTCCTCTCCACCTCAGCCTGCTGCTGCCCAGAATTCGGATGAGGATGTTTCGGATGAGGATGATGAGGATGCTTCTGATGAGGATGAGGAGTGACCCCCTCTTTTGATGATGTCAAAAAGGGGGAGAGACTTTTGGGCTATTTTGCTTTATGTTATTTTGGGTTATTTTGTGTTTCTTCATGTATTAGTGTTTGATTTGGTGGACATGTACTATGAACCACTTTATATATGGACATGTGTTTTTATTATGGCAGTTATGTTCTATGGCATATGTGATTGATTGTGACTTGTGCTTATGCTTTTATTACCTCATTCAATTAGTTTGGAGGTTGGTGGTATTGGATGGATGGAGGTAACCATGTATGCATACACCTATAAATTCTGTATTTTTGGTATGCATGGTGGTTGGCATGTGTATCAGTTTCATATCCTATATGCCTGTGTTTTGCATATGTATCTCTTTTTGTGATCATTTTATATATGCATGTATTAAGGGGGAGCTTCACTTGAAGACTCCACCCAAAATATTTGTGATAACTCTATATGTTTTGTCATCATCAAAAAGGGGGAGATTGTTGGCCCAAAGGCCATTAGCCCGACGTTTTGATGATAACAAACCATATATAGTTATGTTTTAACAATTTTGTTTTTAAATGAGTTTCAGGTTAAAAATCCTAGTTTGTTTGACGGCTCCAACACAAGACTCACACTTTTGGAAGCCGCAAAGATTTGGATCCTAGAGCCAAGCACATAGGAGAGCTCCAGGATCAAACAAGATTGAAGACAAATTCAAGATTTGTATTTTTCATTTTAGTTAAGATTTTTAGTTCATTTTGTCAAAATCTAGATGATAGAGGTAGATTATTTTGGGATTGTCACACACACACTTTTCATATTGCTTCATGCCTACAAACAAATTTTCATATCAAGATTTCTAACCTAGTTTTGGAAAATCAAAGTTTGGAAAAATCATTTTTGAACAACAAGTTTTTGGAAAAACAGTTTTTATTTGGAAAAAGGATTTTTGTCAAAATATAGTTCAAGTCTTTTTGGTGTTGGTCTATGATCACACCCTGATTTTTACAAGTCCTATAACTCTATTTTGTAGTCCCCTATCCAAAGAATTTTTATCAAAATTTACCATCTTCAAAAAGCCTTTGGGAAAAACAGTTTTGGCCTTGTCCGGTCGACCGGCCCAGTCGACCGACAAGCACCGCTGTGCATGTGTGCACATCGGTCGACCACCCCGGTCGACCGGGATCACTTACAGTGCTCTCTGTTTTTTCCCGGTCGACCGGACCGGTCGACCGACAGAGAGACTTGCTCTCTGGTTGGGACTTCGGTCGACCGCTTCAGTCGACCGGCTTATCAACGGTCGGAAATCCGACCGTTGACGGTCGACCGGCCCGGTCGACCGGCTTCAGTCAGAAAGTTCTGATAGACTCCAACAGCTATATTTTTTTGACCAGTTTTGTGTTGGGTTTCTCCCCAATGACTCTTTTGACCTTTGTAAGTCATTTTCCATCCCCTATAACTAGTGGGAGGTTTCTTCAACCATTGACACAAGATTTACAAGCAAAAAATCAAAGTTTTCAAAAGCTTAGCCTTTAGCAAAAGATTTTCAATTGAGCCAAAATTTCCAACCCTTTTCTTGAAGCAATCCTCTACTTCTCTCTAGTCTTTGTGCATTACACAATCCCAAAGTATCATCTTATCATCTTGGTTATAGCGTTGTGCAAGTGAGCATCTTTGTTTGTGATCAAGTGTTCGATCACCATTCTACATTGTGAGAAGTTGTAGAGGCAACGGCCTCAAGCGAGCAAGTGTTGCTCCGAGTTGGTGTTGCGGCACCGTGAGAGATAGGACAAGTGTCTCCTTATATTGACGATCTAGTGGGATCACCAATAGTGGAAATCCTTCGTGTGTCGAAGGCAGGGACGTAGAGCGTGGCTCGAACCTCGAAAAATATCTTCGTGTTTGCGATTGTCCACTTTTCTCTAAACTCTATCTCTTCTTTACTTGCTTTATTACTTGCCTATTTACTTGCAAGTTCTTTTAATTGTGATTATTGCTTAAATAGTTTTTAAATCCGCAATATTTGACCATTAGTATAGCCATCACCTATTCACTCCCCCTAGGTGATTTCAATTAGTATCAGAGCCTAACCCTAACTTTTGGTTTAACCACCTTAGGGAGATTCTCATATTTGGCTATATCTATTTGTTGCATTTTTATTTGTTATGCATTTTATACTTGTATTCATGGCATCTGTTGATTTTTCTAGCATCAAGTCCCCACCTAAATTTGATGGCTTGAACTTCCCCATTTGGAAGGTCAAGATGAACCTTTTCCTTAAATCCCTAGGAGTTAGAGTTGCTAGGGCCATCACCAAAGAATTTATTGAACCCCTTACTGATGAGAGATCATGGTCCAAAGATACCACTAAGGACTATGAGGCCAATGCTAGAGCCCAATATGCATTAACCCAAGCTTTAAATGAAGATGACCTCTCACGCATCATAAATTGTAAATCGGCATTTGAAGTTTGGAATGTTCTCATTGTAACTCATGAGGGAACGTCTCAAGTCAAAAGATCCAAAATTGACTTGCTTCGTTCTCAATATGAGAATTTTTATATGCTTGAAAATGAATGCATTGATGACATGCTCACCCGTTTCACCAAGATAACTAATGCTCTATCTTCTTTAGGTGACCCGATTGATAATGAGCAAAAGATCCGGAAGGTCATTCGAGCTCTTCCCAAATCTTGGGAAGTGAAGACAACCACCCTCAAGGAGCTCAACGATAGGGAGGAGATGGACTTCTCCGGCTTCATCGGCAATCTCAAAACCCATGAGATGGAGATGAAAGTTAGAGAAGAAAGGGAGGCACCAAAGAAGAAAGCTCTCGCTTTCAAAGCCGTTCCATCCACCCATGATGAGGAAGATTCATCGGAGGACTACGATGAAGATTTTGCCATGCTCATAAGGAAGGTGGGCAAAATGTTCTACAAGAAGGTAGACAAAGCAATTTCTGAAGAGGGAAACCTCAAGGGAGATTTGAAAGAAAAAGAGAGGAACCGGGTCCTTGTTATCATTGCAAGAAGACGGGACACCTCATAGCCGAGTGCCCCTCTCTAAAAGCTACTACCTCGAAGAACGGGCCAAAGAAGAAGAAGGCGATGGTCGCCACATGGGATGACACAAAGTCAGAATCCGATGAGGAGATCGACGCCGCACACATGTGCTTCATGGCACAAGGTGAGGAAGCTACCAAGGTATATCTAGAAAACTCTATAGATGATGATGATTTAACCATGGATGAGCTTGCACATTTTTTTGAAGAGCTTCAAAGTAGATATGAACTTTCACAAGCTCAAAATAAGAAATTGAAAAAGGAAAATGATTCTTTGAAAATTAAATTTGAACATGTTTTGCAAGAGAAAAATGTTTTAACAAATTCTTTTGAAAAGATGAAAAAGGATTTTGAAAATTATAAAATAGCTTGTAAAGGAAAAACTCCTATTTCAACTTGCAACAAAAATGAATTTTTAGAGATTCAAAAACGTGTTGAAGTTTTGAACTCAACTTTAAAGAAGTATGTTTTTGATGTATCCAAACTTGCATCTAGATTTCCCAAAGGATTATCCTAAGGGAAACACTCTCATCATTCTCATGCTTCTAAATCACAAAAACATGCACACACACAAACATGCTTTTATGTATAGTAGTGGTAGAATTTACACTTGCACTCATTGTGGCTGCAAAGGCCATTTAGAAAATTTTTTTATGCTAAGCTAAACATTTTAAATAAAAATATTTGGGTTCGACAAGATACTAACACTATAGGACCCAAAAAGATTTGGGTACCAAAAGACACACCGAAAATAATGATACAGGTGGGTCGTCATCCTCCAAGACTTAGGGGGAGATGGTGCCCGGGTGGTGGATGCATCAACACTCAACGACCATATCGTCGCTTGCATCACTACCATGGAGGCACCCATTTTTGGAGAATGCCTTGGTTTGGTAATCTCTCCACATAAAGATCTTATTTTTCATATATAGGATATGCTAGTTTACTCTTGTATTATTATGATATGTGTTATTGTAGACTTGCATTTCTATTTTGTTTGTATCTATGCCATGTTATCATGTTTCTATGCCATATTATTTTTGTCCACATGTCTAGATCTTGTTTATATGAATTTTGTCAAAATAAAGATTTATTTTAAAACAATTTATTTAAAGCAAATAAATAGAGATGGCAATTGAGCACCTCAACTCTTATCCAGAGGAATGACGAGGAGAAGTTCAGAACCCTTAACGGGGTATTCGGCTTCAACATCTCACTTTTATTGCCTAATTTATAAATAAAAATTTCTTGATAATAAAAATTAATAAGTGAATATTATAAAATTTGTATTGTGTTTTTCATGTCAAGTAGTATTTTCAAACATTCTTGTTAAGAGAAATATTTGTTTTGATTAAAAGAAAAATCAAATTAAAAACCCAACTTAAAAAACTGTTTTAATTCTGTTTTCAGCATGACCGGTCGACCGGCCCGGTCGACCGATCCGGCCTGGCATAGGCCGGGTCGACCGACCCGGTTGCCCGATATTGCCTGGAAACGCAGAGAAATTTTTTTTCCCGTAGCCGGTCGACCGCAGCGGCCGACCGACTGAAAACCCAGTGCTCTCGGTTTCCACCGGTCGATCGACCCGGTCGACCGGGCGACGGGTTCACAGTTTTTCAACCCGATCTTTATAAAGCCCTCATCTCTCCTTTTCTCTCATTCAACCGCCTCTTCCTCTTCTACCTCATCTCTTCCAAAACCCTAACACCCTCCAACCTTTCTCCCACTCTCCTAAACCCAAATCCTTCCATAAAATTCCTATAATTTGCAGTCTCAGGCCTGGATCTTCATTCTCTCAAGGAAATTTTTGGTTTTTCTCCATAATTTCAAGGTAAAAATTTTCTTTTCCTAGATCTTTCAATTCTTTGTTTTATCTTCAGTTCCTTCTCTTAGATCTAGCCATAAAAAATTGTTTTTCACTTCATCATGTCGAAGAGAACACATTCAGAGAAAGGTCAAACTGCTCAGTCCTCTTCACATTCATCCCTCTTTGTTTCATCTCAAGCTTCATATAAATATATTGTAATTTCTACTAGACATGTTAGCTCTGGGCGATCTGTGGTAATTAATGATTTTGAACATCTCAATTTAGCCCCCATTTTAAGAGCTAACTCTTTGGAAAATTATCTGTCTATTAGGGAGCCAGTTTACCCATCTCTAGTTCAATATTTCTATTCTAACCTTTCATTTGAGTCTAATCAGATTAGATCTAGAGTCTTGGGGAGGGATATAGACATCTCTCTTCAAGAATTTGCTCATCATCTTCACCTCTCCTGTGAGGGTGAAGACATTTTCAACCTAGATCTCCATGACTTTGTTTACCCGGACGGTGAGTCTGCCCTCACCGCTTCCACATTGCTTCACGGGGATGACAACCCTGGCTTGGTTAGGAATGAGGAAGTTAAACGATACACTCTTATTGCTCAAGTCCTAGCCAAAATAGTTTTCTATAACCTCCTAACAAAATCGGGAGAGTATAGTCACGCCAGGGGATCTGCTCCACTGCTCATCTATTGCCTTCTGCGAGGCATTAGAGTCAATATCCCCAGGCTCATCATCAGCATTATGACCTCGGACCATCTCCTTGTCCCCACTCGGCATTTGCCTTTTGGGATGGTCATCACTTATCTGCTAAAGCAACTCAATTTCAATCTCTCCTCTGAACAATCTGTAGAACCATCTGTTGATCTGAACAGCACCCTTCTCAAGAGGATGCGTCCTAGGGCTCCTGCTCCTCAGCCGCCTCCTGTCCATCCTGCTGTTCATTTGCCTGGCTCCTCTTCTGGCTCGTCTGCTCCTTCTGATCTTTATACTGTCTTATCCACTGAGATGCGGGAGCACCATGAGCAGATCACTGCTGAGATCACTGCTCATCGTCAGCAGCTTTTCCGCGGAGATGACCGCGCACTACCAGGGCCTGCGAAATGACATGGGCTATATTTGTGATTCCATCCGCTACTTGGAGTCACATCTTGGCGCTTTCTTTCTGAAGCATGAGTTGCCGGCTCCTGTTCCCACTGCTCATGCGAGGCCGCTTCCTCCTACCGGCCCTCCTTTTCTAGCCAGGACTCCTTCCTCTCCACCTCAGCCTGCTGCTGCCCAGAATTCGGATGAGGATGTTGCGGATGAGGATGATGAGGATGCTTCTGATGAGGATGAGGAGTGACCCCCTCTTTTGATGATGTCAAAAAGGGGGAGAGACTTTTGGGCTATTTTGCTTTATGTTATTTTGGGTTATTTGTGTTTCTTCATGTATTAGTGTTTGATTTGGTGGACATGTACTATGAACCTCTTTTATATATGGACATGTGTTTTTATTATGGCAGTTATGTTCTATGGCATATGTGATTGATTGTGACTTGTGCTTATGCTTTTATTACCTCATTCAATTAGTTTGGAGGTTGGTGGTATTGGATGGATGGAGGTAACCATGTATGCATACACCTATAAATTCTGCATTTTTGGTATGCATGGATGGTTGGCATGTGTATCAGTTTCATATCCTATATGCCTGTGTTTTGCATATGTATCTCTTTTTGTGATCATTTTATATATGCATGTATTAAGGGGGAGCTTCACTTGAAGACTCCACCCAAAATATTTGTGATAACTCTATATGTTTTGTCATCATCAAAAAAGGGGGAGATTGTTGGCCCAAAGGCCATTAGCCCGACGTTTTGATGATAACAAACCATATATATTTATGTTTTAACAATTTTGTTTTTAAATGAGTTTCAGGTTAAAAATCCTAGTTTGTTTCACGGCTCCAACACAAGACTCACACTTTTGGAAGCCGCAAAGATATGGATCCCAGAGCCAAGCACATAGGAGAGCTCCAAGATCAAACAAGATTGAAGACAAATTCAAGATTTGTATTTTTCATTTTAGTAAAGATTTTTAGTTCATTTTGTCAAAACCTAGATGATAGAGGTAGATTATTTTGGGATTGTCACACACACACTTTTCATATTGCTTCATGCCTACAAACAAATTTTCATATCAAGATTTCTAACCTAGTTTTGGAAAATCAAAGTTTGAAAAAATCATTTTTGAAAAACAAGTTTTTGGAAAAACAGTTTTTATTTGGAAAAAGGATTTTTGTCAAAATATAGTTCAAGTCTTTTTGGTGTTGGTCTATGATCACACCCTGATTTTTACAAGTCCTATAACTCTATTTTGTAGTCCCCTATCCAAAGAATTTTTATCAAAATTTACCATCTTCAAAAAGCCTTTGGGAAAAACAGTTTTGGCCTTGTCCGGTCGACCGGCCCAGTCGACCGACATGCACCGCTGTGCATGTGTGCACATCGGTCGACCGCCCCGGTCGACCGGGATCACTTACAGTGCTCTCTGTTTTTCCCCGGTCGACCGGATCGGTCGACCGACAGAGAGAATTGCTCTCTGGTTGGGACTTCGGTCGACCGGGTCGACCGGCTTCTCAAGGGTCGGAAATCCGACCGTTGACGGTTGACCAGCCCGGTCGACCGACTTCAGTCAGAAAGTTCTGACCAGTTTTGTGTTGGGTTTCTCCCCAACGACTCTTTTGACCTTTGTAAGTCATTTTCCATCCCCTATAACTAGTGGGAGGTTTCTTCAACCATGGACACAAGATTTACAAGCAAAAATCAAAGTTTTCAAAAGCTTAGCCTTTAGCAAAAGATTTTCAATTGAGCCAAAATTTTCAACCCTTTTCTTGAAGCAATCCTCTACTTCTCTCTAGTCTTTGTGCACTACACAATCCCAAAGTATCATCTCATCATCTTGGTTATAGGGTTGTGCAAGTGAGCATCTTTGTTTGTGATCAAGTGTTCGATCACTATTCTAGATTGTGAGAAGTTGTAGAGGCATCGGCCTCAAGCGAGCAAGTACTGCTCCGAGTTGGTGTTGCGGCACCGCGAGAGATAGGACAAGTGTGTCCTTGTATTGACGATCCAGTGGGATCACCAATAGTGAAAATCCTTCGTGTGTCGAAGGCGGGGTTGTAGAGCGTGGCTCGAACCTCGGAAAATATCTTCGTGTTTGCGATTGTCCACTTTTCTCTAAACTCTATCTCTCCTTTACTTGCTTTATTACTTGCCTATTTACTTGCAAGTTCTTTTAATTGTGCTTATTGCTTAAATAGTTTTTAAATCCGCAATATTTGACCATTAGTATAGCCATCACCTATTCACCCCCCTCTAGGTGATTTCACAATCAACCATGATTGGATAATTATAGAATCGATTATGTTGATACTGGTATAAGCAGAATCTGAAGTTGATATTAGAATTGAACTAAGCAAATGAAATTAGAAATTATCTTCGAGTAACTTGATGTAACCGTGATATAGAAAACTTTGTTAAATGGGATATATGTAATTAATGCAGTATGATAGAAATAGCGTACTGATTAAACTATTAATGATTTTGTTAATATTGATAAGTCGGATGGGATCAGGACATTTTGGTGAATTAGCAACTGTGAACGTGAATCGATAATGATGGAACTGATCAAAGTAATTAATAATGAACTGAATTAGAGCGACTGAATTCTAGCACTACCAGACATGCTTGATAAATAAATTGAACATCAGAAGTTTATTATTAAGTAAGTACACGGGATACTCAAATATTATGTAGTATGTTGAGTATTGATCTTGCGAATACTGTTTTCGTATTTGTTGTGTTTCATGATATATATATGTGTGTGTGTGCTTATAATATGGTTTTGTGTATCAACTAGCACACTTGAGGCAGTAACGGTCAGCTGATGGTCTACATATTTATATATATCAATTAAATTGTTAACCGGTAGCAACTAAAGCAATTTGATGGATAAATAAGTAAGATTCATCGAACCTGATGAGAGGCGGATAAATAAAACCTTTGAAGCAGAACTCATAAGCAGACATTGTACTTTTAGCGATTAATGATTATTAATGAAAAACTACTGCATAAGATCAAGTCTGATGATTATCAGATAATGGGTGACCGGTGATGGTGTATAAGTATCAAGTGAGTAATTAAACTGGTGAAAACCAGTTAGAGTCAGTATTGAGTAAATCTGACAACTTAACATTAAGTATATCGATTATGATGGATAATTCGATATCAAAATACTGATAGCATTGAACTAGTATTTTGGTATGCTTATTCTATACACCGGAGACTTTCTGGTATCCTTATAATTGATTTAGTAGAACATCAGAATCTTCTATTAAGCTTGGAAGTCACATCTTTTTAGTGACACCGATTATATCTAACTGGTAAGAGTTAGATAATTACCTTAATAATTGAAAGTTTGTGATACGGATAAAAGATTGAGCGTCACGTCAATGTGATTAGAAATCCAGTGTTAGTAAGTGATATGCGTATAAGTATGTATCCATATGTTGTGTGGTTGAATTCACATGTGAATGTAGAGGATGATTTGGCTAGTAATTAACAGAAATAAAGAAAACTGTGAATCATTAACTATATAACCAGCAATGGTGGAATTTGGGGTTAACCTTGGGCCGTACCAAGTAAAAGTACTATATTCAGTCTTTGATTGAAATAAAGGATAATTATAATATCGAAAATGTTAATAATTCATGTGATATCAAAATTGTCGTGTAACTATCACTTGTACCAGAAGTGATGAGAAAATTCTGAATTAAATCAAGTTGTAACCAATAGGTAGTCTATTTGAGGATAAAAGAGGCAATTGATGATGAATCTCAGATGTTAACTAAATGATAAAAGGTGAATAAGTATTATGATTAGGAAAAACGAATACTGGTACTACGAATCAGAACTTGACCGGTGCGATATTGAGGATCATTAAGTTGAATGCATTTTGTGTGCGTTTGGTACCTCTTAAATATGATAAGAATTCCTCGAAACTAACGAATTAAGAAATGAAATCGCATGAACTTGACCGTGTGACACATCGGTATGTATGTGAATGGCTTTGTGATAAGAAATGTGCATAAGTATGTATATGATGTCATGTATTGTATTGGAGGAAGGGACTGATTGTTATTCATTTTTGCATCATTTCCCACTTCCATATCATGCTTTATATAAATAAAAATGAGGTTTTTTATGTTTTTCTCTCTAAAATTGCAGGTCCACATTAATGGAGAGGAAGGCCCATAATCAAGGATTTATCAAGAATTAAAGGGATTAATTAAAAGTAAAAAGAAAAGCCCAAAAGTCTAGTCCAGATCTGGAGTCATCCACGTATACACTCAGCCTTCTAGAAGATCCACGTGGCCAACAGACTCCAGCAGAACGGCAACAGAATTTGTTGGCGCAACGGCCAAGATTCTGCCGCGGAAACGCGGCTCTGGCCGCGGATCCACGGCAGGAATCTGGCCGTTGAGCCAGCGATCTGATCCAACGGTCTAGATTTGGGAGCCTCCTCTTCTGAAGCCTATAAATAGACCACCAGGGCCTCTGCGAGAAGGGAAGAGAGACTTGGAGTGTGAGAGCTTGTATTTTAGAGAGAGTTGTAGGGATTTTCTCTAGTCTTTTTAGTGCTCTTGTAATCTCCTTCTTCCTCCTAGAAATTCTGCAAAAGAGAGAAAGAAAGAGTGTGAGAGCTTGTAATCAAAGGGGTGACAACTTGAAGCAAGGATTTATCCATCTCTCTTCTCATCTTTGCAATTTCTAGTGCATTACTTTCTTGCTTTACTTTCTTCAAGCTTTACTTTCATTGCATTTTTATTCTACTATGAATTGTTATTTTCTTTCCATGGCAATGTCTAGCTAAACTTCTAACATGACTAGCTAACCACTAACTTTGCTAACTTCTAACTCTTGGGTGATTGCTAACTTTTAATCTTGCAAATTTTTAGTCTCTTTCATCCCCAATGAAGTTGAGTTACTTTCATTCTTGGCAAGTGCTTGTTGTAATTCCATATGATTCATGTGAGCCTCATTTAGAGCCTTGTCTTTAGAACAAGTGCCTTGATGGAACATGGAGATGGATCACCTAACTTTGCTATTGGTTTGTAGTACAATTTTCTTACTTCAATGCTAGCTTGAGTATGGCCTTGAATGACTAATGAATCTTGTATCTTACTCCTTAGCACTACCTTGAGTGGCACTCCTTGATTCCACCATTGAAATTCTATCTCGGGAGCCGATGAATCAATGAGGCTACAAGCCAAGACCGAGAAGAACACTCATCTTCCAAGTGGGAAAGTAATTTGACCAACAAGCAAGACAAACCCTCGCCGATGAATCAACATGAGGCATGCATCACCATAATGAGATTAGTAAGTTAGCAAATTAGAAAGGTTAGCTAGTCATGGTTTCTTTCATCTAAAAGTTTTTTCTTTAGCAAGTTTTCTTTTCAAGCAAGTCTAATTTTCCAAGTTCTTTTCATTTTCTTTTACATCGCCTTTCTTTTCATGAAACCAAACCACCACGAATTCTTCCTTTACTTTTTCATGTTGTTTTATTTCTTTTGAACATAGAAGAATCTTCGTTTTCTCTCTTCAACACTTAACCGTTAAAGCTTCCATCGCGAGCTCTCCCTGAGGATCGACCCGTAATAGTTCATACTACTACGGTGATTCGGAAGGAGTACATAAAAATTGTGAATACATTCTTGGAGTTTTGACCATTACATTCGAACAAAGAAGGTTGACTCTAAACCCTCTATCTCTGAATTGAGTACACTCCTCCCTTCCTTATCAAATTTTTGGCGCCGTTGCCGGGAAGAGCAACGGTTTACATTTAATTGAAGAACTAAACGAATTTTCTTTTCTGTTGCAGGTTACAGGTTGAAGAAACAGGAGACAAAGCATTGCAGTAACATATAAGTGGTCTTGGGCCTCTGCTCTTGAAAGTAGAGACCAAGTACCCTCGGATTTGCCGCGTTTTCTCGGCAAAAGCCGCGGATCCGCGGCAATGATGAGTTGACTACTAATCTGTTTTTGTGCAGGGTTGCTTGCTTTGCAAAAATACAGCTGCTGCAATTCTAATTTCTTGTATGCTTTCACCAAGATCCTGCTAATAAAATCAACAGTAAAACATTTGTTGTAAAGATAAAAATTGATTAGACGTTTGCATTTTTGGGCACGTGTCTTTTCAATTGTTTACTTTACTGTTGAAGAGTGCTGGAGCAAGGTACGTTCGCATTGCATATCGAATAGGACTCACTTCTTGGTTGATTTACATCGCTTTGAGTGAACCTTGTTTGCATATACTGTACACTTGCACAAAATTGATTTTAAGGGCATCACCCAATAAATAAGATAAGGTGGGGATTTTATCACCCTTTCCTTGGCCCAAAAATCATTTTCCAAGCACTCACAATCCCAAGCTTTTTAATAAAATCTGATAGACGTTGGCCCTAAGGACATCTGGACTCAGTAGGAGATCGGCTGAAGTTGGAAATTGATTTTGATTCATACTCCGGTCAAATCAGTGTCTAAGGCTGGGGATTAAGAGGTTAAGCCTCGAAAATACCGTGGTTTGACGTAATTAAGGCCCGTTGCTTACGCACGAATACCTCCCACCGTATTTTGCCCCTACCTGGCTGATTAGTTGTGGTCTGATTCAAGCAACAACCTTCTTTGGTTCATCGAACAGTTAGGAGTCGTCTAGGTCCAGGTATCCTAGATAGCTTGTGATTGATTTTTCTTTTCTTGTTTGTTACTTTCATTTTTTCTTTCGCCTTTGTGATCGGTGAACGTTGTTTGTGATTGTATATGCAAGAGTGGTATCGTGATCCAGATTCTGCAAGACTTGTTAGAATTTCTACACTTGCACAAACACCACCACTTGACACAATCCCAATCATGGCAAACAACACTTCGCTTCAAGATAAATTCTACCCGATTCGCACTTCACTTCCATCATGCATTCTTCTCCCTGTGACCAATGAAAATAATTTTGAGCTGAAGCCACAATTCATAAACACTCTTCCCCGATTTCATGGCTTAGAATCCGAGGATGCGTATTTCTTCATTCGAGAGTTTGAAGAAGTATGTGTAATGATGAGAATTTCCCATTGACTGAGGACGCTGTTAGACTAAAGTTCATACCTTTCGCGCTGAAAGATATAGCTAAGAAGAAATGGCTTTACAATCTTCCCGCCAGTTCGATTTCTTCATGGGATGATTTTGTAAGAGTCTTTCTTAAAAAAATTTATCCCATTCACAAGACAGCCCTCATGAGAAAGAACATTATGCAATTCAAGCAAGAATCCAATGAACCATTCTGAAAATATTTTGAGCACTTCAAAGACTTACTAGCCCTTTGTCCTCATCACGTCATAGAGAAATGGCGTCAGTGCCAAATTATCTATGACGGACTTGATTACCAAACGAAGACACTCCTTGAAACCATGTGCCAAGGGAATTTTTAAAGAAAGATGAGAATCAGGGGTGGGATCTCTTTGAAGCCTTAGCTGAGAAAACAATTCAGTGGGAGTCATGCCCAGATAAACCCACTCCCACCACTTCCAGAACCGGTATGCATTCAATAGAATCCTCTATAGCGGCTGAGGCTAAGATCACACAATTAATGAAGAGGATAGAATTGCTTGAATCGAGGGAACATTCTGCTGTCAACCAGGTCAACCCATCACCTGTGGTCAAACCGGTTTGCACCTATTGCCATGATCTCAATCATATATTTGAGGAGTGTCCTGTATACCAGTCTCAAATGTGTCAGGAGAATACGAATGCTGCTTTCACTAGACCCCACCACAATCTATACTCCAATACGTATAATCCGGGATGGCGAAACCATCCAAATTTTTCTTGGAGTCAGTCTGGTCCTGAGCAACCTAGGCCACCATTTCCACATCAATATCATGCTCAGCCTCCTCAACACAGTTTCAACCACAATCCACAAAATTTTCACTCATATCAGAGTCCACCACAATTCCAATCTTATCGGAGTCCACCACAATTCCAATCTTATCAGAGTCCACCACATGTCCCAACCAATTTCCAGCCTCCATATCAACAACATCAACCCCAGAGTAATTCAGACAAGAGAATATCTGATTTGGAAAAAATGATAGAAACCCTATCAAAGACCCAGCATCAGGATATGAACAAAATACAGGTCTAGATTGGGCAATTGGCTAATTCTTTAAATGAAAGACAAAAAGGAATGCTTCCAAGCCAGCCAGTGCCCAATCCCAAAAATCACTTCCCTCTGCATGAAGTTGAAGACATGGGCCCCAGTCAGTGCAACACTATTCATATTGCGATCCGGGAAGCGGGTAGATAACAAGGTTTCTAATCAACCCCAAATCAGTGTCAAAATCAGTGTTGTCCAAATCAACACCTCATGTCCCAGTACAACCAACTCAAGACAAACCATCTTCCAGTTCTGATCCATCAACTTCCAAAGATAAAGGGAAAGAAAAGTTAGATGAGCAACCATATAAGCCTGTTGTACCATTTCTAAATAGGCTAGCAAATCACAAGCTGAATGCTCATATGGAGAAAATTAGAGAAATGTTTAACCAGGTCCAAATCAATGTACCTCTTTTGGATGCAATACAACAAGTCCCATCATATGCAAAATTTTTAAAGGAAATGTGCACCAAGAAGAGGAAAACACAAGTCCCTAAGAAAGTCTTCCTAGCTTCAAACATCAGCGAGTTGCTCACTGGGCCAATTCTTGTGAAATACAAGGACCCAGGGAGCCCGACCATCTCTTGTATCATAGGACAGACTGCCATCAATAGAGCATTACTTGATTTAGGAGCCAGTATCAATCTCCTTCCCTTTTCCGTGTATCAACAACTAGGGTTAGGCGATCTTCGTCCTACCAAAGTTACGATACAACTGGCAGATCGTTCTGTGAAGATTCCCAAAGGGGAGATCAATGATGTCCTTGTCAGAGTTGGGGAGTTTATTTACATGGTAGATTTCATAGTTCTTGAGACACAACCTGTGTCTAACACCAATCATCGAGCTCAAACTCCTGTTATCCTGGGGCGATCATTCCTTGCTACTGCAAATGTCATCATCAATTGCAGGAATGGATCTATGAGGTTAACTTTTGGTGACATGACGAGAGAAGTGAATGTCTTCAACATAGACAAGCAACCTCGTAAGACAAGAGATTACATATGAGGTAAACTTTGTCGAAAACAATTGTGAGGAAGAGAGTGAAGAATCAGAAGATGAGTCGCTGTTTCTTAATGAATTATTTCAAAATGAACGCGATCATCTTAATGTGAAAAATCCTAATGTTAGAGTACCCTTTCAAAAGGGGAAAATTGATTTGGATATCTTCACTTTCAGTGAGCCAACCGCGAATGTATCCCATGAGGATATAATTCAAGAACCCCCGATTGACATACCTTTTGAAGACCTCTTCGCAGACGAACTCATGTGTCTGGATGAGCCAACTCGGGATCTGTTAACTAATTGCACATCTCTAGGGGAAAATGTTGACCTAAGCTTTGAGGAGCTGTATGGAGATGAGTTGAAATTTCTCAACATTAGGAATAAAGAAATTCAAAATGAGAAAAGTGGTGATATAAAAATTTTTAGTGAGGATTATAGTGACATGAGAGATAAACAACTAAAGCAGTTGAAACTGGGGATGCCAAGGGCTCCAATGACAATTCGATGGCATGGCATCCCAATTGTGCCCGATTAAACATACCCATTGGAACGATGGGAAACGGGCTAGAGGAATACGACCAAAAGCAGTCTTTGGTGGTGGAGATATTTTTTCCCTGTAAATACTTTTGTACATTTTCCCTGTAAATAATTTTGGGACCCTTTTTGTAAATAAAACTAGAAATATTCAAAAATAATAATAATAACTTCAAAAAAAAATCTGGACTTTGGTGCTAATTGGCACCAAGAGTCCCACTTCTTCATAACCCCTTTTCAAATAACCCTAGTTTGTAAATATTCAATTTCACCTAGGGTTATTTTTGGACTTCTACCTTTCAACTCCCTATAATTTCTTTCTACCCTACCTTTTTCCTCTCAAACTGAAAACGCTTCCCAGATCTCAAAACCCCTCTTCAAGCGCCGCCCTCAGCAATTTTTCTCCTTCCCAGCTTCTGCCTGTCTGCCGCATTTGCGCGACAATTGCCGCGGATCTGCGGCAGTTCTTGATCTTCTGGAGCGCCGCCAAATTTTCTGACCGTCGATTTCCTGCGCTGGTAGCCGATCTGGTGACCGATCATCAGACTTCCTGATCCTGTGCCCTCTGCAAACCCGACTTTGAATTCCCCCCACGAATTCCGGGGGCGGTTTGATTTTCCATCTTCTGATCTATTGTTTTACACTGTTAAGCATGGCACCAAATCTGTTTGTTGAGAAGGATTTTGCTAAAATTCTCTGTGATCATAATGGGTACAGGCACATTTTTCTTGATAGGATTCATGCCTGGGATTGGTATTCACTTGTCTATGATAACTCTGCTAATGATGCATATTATTGTCCTGACTTAGTCACATCATTTTATAATACAATTGACCATGCATCAGTTAATTTTGAGACATACCAATTCACGGTCCATATCCCTTAGGTGACATCTTCATCACGATTCCTCTTCTTGAGGAAATTACTCATGTCCCTAGTTACCCCCAGCATAGCGACCCCCTTCCACTTTTAAATTACATGACCATTATGGGGGCTCGCTGCACTGAGCAAGACCGCGAGCTAAAGGCCAGTACCACTTTTCGCAATGTACATTGCGTTAGACGATGGATCCAACGCAACATTCTAGGTCTGGACCGTACCACATCGTTTAACCGCCCCGTGTTGCAGATTATTCATGTCCTAATGACTAGGCAACACACGGTCTGTCTCAACAAGACCATCTTCCATGCCATAATTACCAACTCCTCATGCACCCGGGGTGCTAAACACTCACATGCTACTCTGTTTACGCGTCTGTGCAGGACTTTCCTACCGGACGTTGTCTTTGACTCTTATGACTAGGTGTTTGTTACACAAGAGAGACCCACTAGTTCTTACAACAGTTGCTTACATGCGGTCTGGACCCCTAGTGTCCAGCCGGAAGACGTACCGGTGGAGTCCTCTTCTGAGGAAAGTTTAGAGGAGGAAGATGAACCTGCATTCTGGCATCAGGACTCCCCTACAGACTCACGTGCATTCATGTCCACCATATGGTTTGCTCCCTCTAGTGAGAGGTGGAGTTTGGTTTGTAAACCCTCTTCGGTAGAGGTGTTTGTTGTTGTATTGGCTACGGGCCTACCCCTCGGTTGTGAGGTGGTGTTTGAGAGAGGAGTTTGGTACTCCTTGTGTTGTAACAAATCCTCTTCGGTAGAGGTTCCCTCGGTGGGAGATAGTGGATTAGAAATCCTACACGGTAGTGTAGGCGGGGATGTAGAGCTGGGTGCTCGAACCTCGAAACATATCTTTGCCTTTGCGTTTGATCCATTGTCTCTCATCTCTCTCTCTCTCTCATTTATTTGTGCATAGCATCATTCATATCATACATATCTATTTGCTTGTGTTGTCCTTGCATTGATTCATATTGCTTATTCATTATATGCTTGGATTGCTTGTGTGTGTGCCTCACTTGTACTTAACCACAAGAGCTTCACATAGCACCTCAACCCATTAAAGGGGAATCAAGAGGAGTTAGTCCAGAGCCCTTCACGGGGAATTCAGCTACACTTGTTGGTTGTACTAAGTGTGTTTGCAAAATTTGCATTAGCTTCCGCATTTAGTTCATTTAGTTTCTAGATTAGCAAGTACACCTATTCACCCCCCCTCTAGGTGCTTTTCAATTGGTATTAGAGCCAACGCTCCTGATACTCAGGCTTAACATCCTAGGAGTGAGATCCATTTGTTTGCTAATTTTGTTTGCATTTGCTTGCTTGCACACATATAGTTTGGACCCATGGCCTTCATGACCCCACCTATGTTTGACCCTTCCAACATTCTTGTTTGGAAGATTAGGATGACCGTTTATTTACAAACCCTAGGACATAAGGTTTACCTTGCCATTACCAAGGAATCCTATCTTAGTGATAGCAATCATATAGGGGCCAATGCACAAGCCCTTGAGGCCATTAGAAGTACATTATCTAAAGATTATCTCTTGAGTGTTTCTAACCTTGATTCCGCTTTTGCAGTGTGGAACAAGTTGACAACAATCACCACCTCCAAGCTTCAAACGCCTATCCAACAAGAAGAGGAATCTAGTGGAGATGAATCCGAGCCACAACAATGCTATATGGTCCAAGGGAATGACTCCCTTGAGGTACTTTCGGAATCTCAACTAGATAGTGATGATTGTGCTAGTTCTTCAAATGATTTTGTTGATCCCCATACTTTAAATGAAGAACTATCTATTGTTTGTGAAAAGCTAATAGAAAAATATAATGTTTTGAAAAGGAAAAGTCTAGGCATTAACAATGAAAATAAGAATTTGATTGCTAGACTTGATATTGTTTTGCAAGAGAAAGAAGAGATTGCTAATGAGAGGGATTCATTAAAATCTCAACTTGAGCTTGCACTTAAAGAAAATGAGTTTTTAAAATCTAAAAATGATTGTGAAACTCTTTTGAAGAAAAATGAAAATTTGTCTTCAAAAGTTGATTTTGTTTTAAAAGAAAATAATTCTTAAAAAGAGAAATGACTTTATTTCAAAAGAATTAGAAATTTGTTTAAAGAAAAATATTGTTTTGAAAAATGATTTAGATGCAAATGTTTGCCATGCTAGTGTAGCCTCTTCATCTAGTCTACCTATTGCATGCACCTCTTCTTCTAAGATTAATGATGATTTTTGTTTGTTGAAGAAGAGAGTGGATTGTTTGGGCTCCACTTTGAGCCATTGTGCCAAGAGCCATACACGTTTGGAAACTTTGTTTCGAAAGAAACAAGTTCTATCTTTTCATGCACACCCTCCACGGCATACACATGCTCCTCACGGACACACCCATCACATGTATGCTCATGTGTACACTTGTACACATTGTGGACGTAAGGGCCACCTTGCTAAATTTTGCTATGATAGAATACATGTTGTAAATTTAGCAAATAAATTTGTTTGGGCTAGAGAAGGGACTAACCCCCATGGACCCAAAAGATTATGGGTACCAAAGACCACCCCTCCTTTATTTGATGTAGGTGTAGGCTCTCACTTGACGTGAGAGTTGCCGTACCTTGGAATGGATGCGTTCAGTGCTTCATGGAAATCAATTGGATGCATCACTTTCAAGAGATGTTTGGTGGAGAGGACCACCATGTTTTGGAGACAAGGAGAGTTGCCTTCTAGGTTTTGGTAACGATTCCTAACTCCTATTTATTGTTTTCATGCTTTTAATATTCATTGTTTATAGCATGTTTCATTGTTTAGTGATTAGTATGAAAATGCCATGATAATTAGATTCTTGACATACATGTATAGTATTTGAGACACCCATGTTTAATATGGATTATTATTTTGTGTTCTCGTATTTGATTAGCTATCATGTACATCATAAATCTAATAACATGTGGATATTCATAATAATCATGTTTATATTTATCATGTTAATTTTATCTTGTTTTGATGCTTCATATCTTGATTACTAGTTTAAATGTTAGTTTTTATTAAGACTATATATATATTTGTGCATATAGTGGGTCACAAATAAATCTATATATGTTTGTACTTGAATGCTTATTTGAACCCATTAGATGTGCTAGTATAGTCTAGTTTTGATGATTCATACATTTTAAACTTGTATTCCTATTTTTGGATTTGTTTTATGTTTATGTGTTTTCATTTCATGTATATGTCTATTTTGCCAAACTTTAAGATATACATGAATACCCCTTGAGTCATTTGCCTTTCATGCAAATTTATACATATAGACTCAATTGTATTTAGGGATATGTATGTATATTTTTTGTATTGACAAATCATACATATACCTTGAAATAAAATTTGTTTTAATGAAAATTTAGTTTTTCATGTTTCCATGTGTTTATGTTTAACTTCATGTATATGTCCATTTTATCCAAATTATTGTTTATACATATACATCCTTTTGAGCCACGTGCCTTCATGTCTATATCTTTGTGGACTCGTTGTGTTTGGATATATATGTACACTTTAATTTGTATAGGACATACATATACCTTGAAGATTAAATAAGTTTTAATGATTTTCGTGTTTTCTTGTTTCAAGGAATTTTGAGCTTAATTAGAAATTTCATAATGCCATGTCACACATTACTTGTACACTCACCATTTTTAAAATATTTCTCATGAGTATGTTTTCATGAGCATGTATGGACTTTATTGAATATTGAGTGTTTTTAAGTGCTATGTGATTTACATGTGTTTTATGAAAATTATTTTTAGTTTATTCCTTACTTGAAGGATTTCGTACTAGTTTTTCAAATTATTCATATAATTAGTTACGGTATTCTTCATTTTGGTAGAGTTTTTCAAACAAAGCTTATTTTCAAATCTATTTTTGAAAACCCCTACCTTCCATGGGAGGTTGGATGGGAGATCATGTTCATGTATGCTTTAAAATGAAAATCATTTAAAACTTGAACCATGATTGGGAGGCTAGGTAATATGAGATATACATTTGATCTTATTGTTGTTTTCAATTGGTATCATTGAATTCTTTCAATTGGTATCAATCTTGACATTTCTTGTATACTCATATATTTTGTATGTATGTATGCTTTCAATTCCAAGAATATCAATTTCAATTCGTATCTATTTTTCATACATATATATGTTTTATTTGTGCTTATTATATCCCTATATCTTTAAGCACAAAATCCTGTTTATGCTAGTGCTTGAGCTTCAATTTTGTTTCAATTGATTACTTTTAAATTGGTATCAAGCCTACGCATTGTTTTAGTTGGTATTTCATAAAGGGGGAGAAAATTTGATTTTGTCTTTCAATTGGTATTTGATTCCCACTCCCTTACTTTATGATAGAAAATAAATTCAAATTTGGTATCATATGTTCAAAATGAAAATTATTTACAATTGGTATCAAAATTTTGTTTAGACATTCAAAATTTATTGTGTTTAATTTCAATTGGTATCAAGATTTTCATGTGTTTTGCTTAAAATTGGTATCAATATTTTTTTTTATTTGTTTCCTTTCAATTGGTATCAAGATGCTATTCTTTGACATATTTTCAATTGGTACCTTAATTGATTGTCACCCCTAATTGACTTTGTTTTTGTTTTAGACAAAAGGGGGAGAATATTGTTTTTCTTGTTTCCAACCTTTTATTGATTTTTTTTGTTTCGAACAAAAAGGGGGAGAAAGATTTGTTGATTTAGTTTTTTTTTTTACCCCTCATCGAAGGTTGTTTCTTTATATTAAAAAGAGGAGAAGATTTTGTTTTGTTTTTACCCCTTTATTGATGATTGACAAAAAGGGGAGAAAGATTTTGGTTTATATATGCATGTTTATGTTTTGCATATATTTAGTTTAATTTAGTTTAATTTTAATTGGTTTCTAGAGCATGTTTTGTTTTTAAACATTTCATTGGTATCTAGAACCTTTTATTATTTATGCATATACATGTGCATTTATGTTTTAAGAGCCTTCATTGCATATTCATTATGTTTATTTGTTTATGCATGAGTTAAGGGGGAGCTTCTTTGAAGCTTAACTTTAATCCATGCATATATAACTCCATGAGTTTTGTCATCATCAAAAGGGGGAGATTGTTGGCCCAAAGGCCTTCCACCCTAGTTTTGATGATGATTAACTCATATAGTTATGTTTACTAATAATCTTGTGATTCTAGTTTCAGATCATTAAGCAAGATATTAGTTGGTGATTGCTTCAAAAAGAGGAGTTTGGAAGCCGTCACATGGTGATTCCCGTGCCCGAGCATCAAGATCATACCTTTGCACTCGGTGGATCACGTTTGGGATCAAGTCTACTTGAAGATGGAGATCGTCAAGAAGACTTAGTTATCCTAGTGTTTAGTGTGTTTAGATCCATTTGTAAAGATATGTATAGTTGATATGCTCAAGTGCACAACACACACAAGTTTTATGTTTGGATATTGGTTTTTCGGTTTTTAGTTTAACCGATATGTGTTTTCATGAATAGATTGATCAAAACAAGTTTACATGGTTTATATGTATAGTAGATGTATTCTAGTTATACATACATGCTTACACTTCCTATACAAACTTATTTTGACTATCTTATTCATGTATTGAAAAATCAAGTTTGATAAAAATACAAGTTTTGGTTTTTGGTAAAAATGATAAGACACAAAAATAGTTCATATTGATTGATATTTGAGCCAAACTTTTTATCACATGTTTATATATCAATGCAAAATGATAAAACTATTTTTGGGTATTTTTACAAGACTTAAAAAGATTTTCTAAAATATTTTTAACATGTGTTTCTGTCTCAGTTTTGTGGCTGACAGGCCAGGTCGGTCGACCGCAGGGGTCGACCGCACCTAAGGCCGGTCGACCCTTGCGGTCGACCGACGTGCACAAGCCTGTGCACGTTTGGCAGACACAGGGACGGTCGGCCGGGCGGCCGACCGTACCAGAGAGCTCTGCTCTCTGTTTATTTGGGTCGACCGAGCGGTCGACCGGGTTTGCCCAACGGTCATATTTCTGACCGTTGGCGGTCGGCCGGGCCGGCCGACGGTAGCCTGTCAGGCTGCCAGATCAGCCTAACGGCTAGTTTTGTTTTGGGGCTATAAATACCCCATCTCTTCATGGTTTTATCTAAGATTTTAAGAGCCAAAATTTCTCTGATATACAAGTGTTTTAAACAAGTTTTCAAAAGCGTTTTTGGGCTTTAAACTTCCAATCTTATTTGTTTTAGGTTTTTGGAAAAATCAAAGAAAAGAGTATTTTGGGAGATTTGTGTTTGTTCTTCATTTCCATTATCTTCAAGAGTTTTCTCAAGATTATTTCTTTGAGTTTTTGTTTTCCAAATACCTAGTTTTTCACACTTGAGCTTATCTTCTATCCTATTCAATAGGATCTTGTTTTTATGGAAAAGAGAGAAGAAAAAGAGATTGTTTGAGGTTGATTGAGCCTCCAAGTTGTACACCCTTGTATTTGTTGTATCCCTCTTTGGTAGAGGTTGATCGGGTGATTGGTTTGCTCCCTCTTTGGTAGAGGTTGAGTTGGTTGGTTTGCTCCCTCTAGTGAGAGGTGGAGTTTGGTTTGTAAACCCTCTTCGGTAGAGGTGTTTGTTGTTGTATTGGCTACGGGCCTACTCCTCGGTTGTGAGGTGGTGTTTGAGAGAGGAGTTTGGTACTCCTTGTGTTGTAACAAATCCTCTTCGGTAGAGGTTCCCTCGGTGGGAGATAGTGGATTGGAAATCCTACACGGTGGTGTAGGCGGGGATATAGAGCTGGGTGCTCGAACCTCGAAACATATCTTTGCCTTTGCGTTGATCCATTGTCTCTCAACTCTCTCTCTCATTTATTTGTGCATAGCATCATTCATATCATACATATCTATTTGCTTGTGTTGTCCTTGCATTGATTCATATTGCTTATTCATTATATGCTTGGATTGCTTGTGTGTGTGCGCCTCACTTGTACTTAACCACAAGAGCTTCACATAGCACCTCAACCCATTAAAGGGGAATCAAGAGGAGTTAGTCCAGAGCCCTTTACGGGGAATTCGGTTACACTTGTTGGTTGTACTAAGTGTGTTTGCAAAATTTACATTAGCTTCCGCATTTAGTTCATTTAGTTTCTAGATTAGCAAGTACACCTATTCACCCCCCCTCTAGGTGTTTTTCACTTATTTCTTTATGAATTTTGTGGGTGCAATCCGCTGAAAACCCTCAGGAGACAACACTCCTCCTCTAGGGTAACCTAGAGGTTTAACGGCTTGTTGCACGTGCTCAGTGCAATCGTGTCACCTACGAAAGTGGTTTAATAATTTAGTTAGGATTTTTTTTTTTGCTCGGGGACGAGCAAAAGCTAGGTATGGGGGTGTGATTGTTATTCATTTTTGCATCATTTTCCACTTCCATATCATGCTTTATATAAATAAAAATGAGGTTTTTATGTTTTTCTCTCTAAAATTGCAGGTCCACATTAATGGAGAGGAAGGCCCATAATCAAGGATTTATCAAGAATTAAAGGGATTAATTAAAAGCAAAAAGAAAAGCCCAAAAGTCTAGCCCAGATCTGGAGTCATCCACGTATACACTCAGCCTTCTAGAAGATCCACGTGGCCAACAGACTCCAACAGAACGGCAACAGAATTCGTTGGCGCAACGGCCAAGATTCTGCCACGGAAACGCGGCTCTGGCCGCGGATCCGCGCAGGAATCTGGCCGTTGAGCCAACGATTTGATCCAACGGTCTAGATTTGAGAGCCTCCTCTTCTGAAGCCTATAAATAGACCACGAGGGCCTCTACGAGAAAAGAGGAGAGACTTGGAGTGTGAGAGCTTGTATTTTAGAGAGAGTTGTAGGGATTTTCTCTAGTCTTTTTAGTGCTCTTGTAATCTCCTTCTTCCTCCTAGAAATTCTGGAAAAGAGAGAAAAAAGAGTGTGAGTGCTTGTAATCAAAGGGGTGACAACTTGAAGCAAGGATTTATCCATCTCTCTTCTCATCTTTGTAATTTCTAGTGCATTACTTTCTTGCTTTACTTTCTTCAAGCTTTACTTTCATTGCATTTTTATTCTATTATGAATTGTTGTTTTCTTTCCATGGCAATGTCTAGTTAAACTTCTAACATGACTAGCTAACCACTAACTTTGCTAACTTCTAACTCTTGGGTGATTGCTAACTTTTAATCTTGCAAATTTTGAGTCTCTTTCATCACCAATGAAGTTGAGTTACTTTCATTCTTGGCAAGTGCTTGTTGTAATTCCATATGATTCATGTGAGCCTCATTTAGAGCCTTGTCTTTAGAACAAGTGCCTTGATGGAACATGGAGATGGATCACCTAACTTTGCTATTGGTTTGTAGTACAATTTTCTTACTTCAATGCTAGCTTGAGTATGGCCTTGAATGACTAATGAATCTTGTATCTTACTCCTTAGCACTACCTTGAGTGGCACTCCTTAATTCCACCATTGAAATTCTATCTCGGGAGCTGATGAATCAATGAGGCTACAAGACAAGACCGAGAAGATCACTCATCCTCCAAGTGGGAAAGTAATTTGACCAACAAGTAAGACAAACCCTTGCCGATGAATCAACATGAGGCATGCATCACCATAATGAGATTAGTAAGTTAGCAAATTAGAAAGGTTAGCTAGTCATGGTTTCTTTCATCTAAAAGTTTTTCCAAAGTTTTCTTTAGCAAGTTTTCTTTTCAAGCTAGTCCAATTTTTCAAGTTCGTTTCATTTTCTTTTACATCGCCTTTCTTTTCATGAATCCAAACTACCACGAATTCTTCCTTTACTTTTCCATGTTGTTTTATTTCTTTTGAACATAGGAGAATCTTCGTTTTCTCTCTTCAACACTTAACCGTTAAAGCTTCCATCGCGAGCTCTCCCTGAGGATCGACCCGTAATAGTTCATACTACTACGGTGATTCGGAAAGAGTACATAAATATTGTGAATACATTCTTAGAGTTTTGAGCATCACATTCGAACAAAGAAGGTTGACTCTAAACCCTCTATCTCTGAATATTAGTGCACTACTTCCTTCCTATCAAAATTTTTGGCGCCGTTGACGGGGAAGGGAACGGTTTTGATTTCACGTTTTTGTTAACCTTTTCTTCTCTGTTTTGGTGTGCAGGACAATCTTTACAAGTGCTTAACATTGCAGAATAAACACTAGCTTTGCATCTCCCTGCTCTAGAAAGCAGGGACCCAGCTTCTAAAGAACCGCCGCGCCAACGCGACTTTTGCCGCGAAAACGCGGCCATTTTGTAATCATTGTGTATCTTGTTGTGCTGGGATGTGTTCATTGTAATAGCTAGTGGATCTGTATTATTTCTTTTTTGCTTTGATTGCCTACACACCACAATAAACTAAAGAACTAAAATACGGTATTTGGACGTTTTTAAAATGGTTTAGACATTTGCATTTAGGCACGTGTCAATTCAATTCCAAATTACTGTATTTTGTTCTGTTGCTGTGATCTGGATTGAGGTGTACATATGGCATTGCATATAGCATAGGACAAACACGTGGGTGATTTATCGCTTTGTGTTATATTCTTGTCTATATTGCATACTTGCACGAATTGAACTTATGGGCAAAACCTAAACAAGATAAGGTAGGATTTAATCACCCTTCCTTAGCCCAAAACCACCTCCCCACTCACACAACTCTAGCCCTAATAAAATTTTATAGACGTTGGCCCTAGGGACATCTAGGTCTAGGTCAACCCTACTATAGGCTTGGTTTTGATTTTTTCTTTTTGATTGTTGTTTGATTTTTCCTTTTTGTTTGTGATTGTTTGTGAAATGGAATTCAATAATAACAATTCTTTCAATCCGAATATGAATCCATATTTCACACCAACCCATTTGATTCGGATAATTCCAACCCGGCGTTTTACAATATGCATTAACCAAATACACCGGGTTGGCCTTATCCTAATCAATACAACCCATACCCACATTCTTATGACTATAATTTTCAAAATAATTTTAACTCGTCACAGAGTCAATGAGGATTCACTTCCCCGAGTTTAATTTTCAACCTCCTTGTCCCCCATGTCCACCTTGTCCACAATTTACACAATATTCATTCCCCGATTTCGCTTCCTATACTCCTTTTTCTGGACCTCCCATTGAAGAAAAATCTGAGTTACAAAAGAGTATAGAAGCCAATCTACAAGAGGTCGAGCAACAACTTCAGAAAACATTGACCTCTCCAATTCCACAACATTTTTAAGATTCATACTCAGTTCCACCAGTCCAGAATAGAAAATCATAAATTTTGGAAATGAGTATGCGTGAGTCCAAACAACAATCACAAAATCTGATGGACTCATAATTTCACCACCAATTCCAAAACAACACTTCATCTTTTCAACAAAACGATGAACCTATCAATTATGTAAAGATGCTTGAAGCCATGACTCAGGCTCAAAACGCTCGTAATCGTGACATAGATATGATGATCCAAACTCTACCTTCTCATCGTTTGACCATTTCTGAATTCACTAACCATTCTGTCAGAGCCAAAGAGTCATGTTGTTTTGAAAATAAAGATTCAATTTCAGTACACCCATCTGAACTTGTCCAAACTTCAAATGTTAAAGATCCCATTGACATTTTGGCAAGTTATCCTTTTCCTGAAATTGAACTTGAGCATGAATATGATCATGAACCTCAAATTAGTGATTCAATTCTACTTCCTAATTCAATTATGACTCCGGTGTCTTCACCTGATTTCAATCCTTTTCCCGAGTCAGTATTGGATCCAGTGCCAGTCCATTGTGAAATTGAATCATCAATCATTCATGATGTTCATATTGAACTTGACCAATTTTATATTTTTGAAAGTTCCATTGATAAATTGGCAAGTTCTAATTTTTGTGGAATTGAACTCAATGAGGAATGTGACTTTGATCCTCAAATTTGTGATCCAGTTCTAATTCCTGAATCACTATTGACTCCTGTTTTGTTACCCAATTTGAGCAACATTTTAGAGTCAGTTTTGATTCCCATACCTGTCATTCCTGAACTTGAATCACCAACCTTAGAAAGTCACATTCCATCATGTGGAAATGATTGTGGACTTGAGTTTCAACTTCTTGATTTGGACCCACTTCCTGAACCGATCTCGACTCCCGAACCTTTACTTGACTTAAGTCTTTTTCTGAGTCGGTATTAGTTCCTATATTTCCTGAGTCCAAATCAATCATTCCATTCTGGGACAAGGGTGTTGATAAATTTGACTCCGAAATTATTTTGAAAATTTGGAAATTAGATGGGGTAAAACTCTTAATAAAAATCATCATACATACATCTTTCTAGTGGGTTGTATCATGGAAGTCTCTGGTGGGTTCCTCCGGACTCCACGCAAGTTAGATTGGGCCGCATTCCGTGGACCAATCAGACCGCCACTGGAACCACCACCTTGAGGTGATTTTTTCTTCCCTCTCTATTTGTTTCATGCATACATATATCACGATGCATTGAGGACAATGCATGAGATAAGTGTGAGGGAGGGTTTACTAACTTAGAGTTTTTAGATTTTCTTTCTTTTACACTTCTTTTAGGATACTTTTAGAAATCTTCCCTTTTGTATAGGAATTTTCTCTTTCTTTAAAAACTTTTTGAAATTTTCTCTTTCATTAAAAACTTTTTGAAATAAGAGACAAAGTTTTGATCTATTTTTAAGAAAATTAAGATGATCTGAGAAATTAAGAAACCTTAATTATGACATCTTAAACCTAGTTGAAATAATGGATCTTGTTTAAAATTATAGGCTAAGTAAGATAAATTGGAGAGATAATTTTATCTTGAATTTTTGCCTTAGATAATATACACTTCACACTTACACATTTTTGGGATGGAAACAAAGACCTAAAATGCCATAAAGCAAAAAATAAATAAAAAGAAAAATATATATAAAAAAAACATCACTTATTAAGCTGGATAACTATGCCTCAAGAAGTATGATTATTCACGCCTAACGGTGGTCAAAAGAATTAAATAATCCCCCTTAGTTTTGTGGCCTTGTTTACTTGAGTCCTTAAACCCGAGGGATGTTTTTTCATCTGGTGCCCTAAAACCATCTGGTCTGGGAGTCATCGGTTATAGGCTAGCTACATGGGTGAACTAGAAAGCCTAAGAAAACCAAGGGAAGAAGAAGAGAAACAAAAGAAAAGAAAGAATATATATATATAAATAAATGGCTTGATGGTTAGAGTTGAAATCCCAGAAATCTTCACTATCACAAAGTGCATATTATCTAGGTTTTATGAAAGATAAAATATTCAATCCAATTTTGAATGCTTACCTTAATTAAAGATAAGATCTTGCATAGAGACTAAGTTTAAGGAAGAATGATTTTTGGTGGACTTATGACCTTAGATCGCTTATATTTTTGCAAAAATATTTCATAAACTTGTCTCTCTTTCAAAATGTGTTTTTTAAAATACTAACATTTGTCTTCTTTCTTTATAGATTTTGTGGGTGCAATCCGTTAAAAACCCTCAGGAGACAACACTCCTCCTCTAGGGTAACCTAGAGGTTTAACGGCTTGTTGCACACGCTCAGTGCAATCGCGTCACCTGCGAAAGTGGTGTAATAACCTCTGTAGTATAGTTTTTTCTTTTCTTGTTTTGCTCGGGACGAGCAAAAGATAAGTGTGGGGGTGTGATTAGTCTACAATTATGCATTATTATATCGCATTTCCCACCGATATATGAATAAATTGTTGGTCTAAACCGTGTTTTGGTCTCTATTGCAGGTAAAGCAAGAGTTCAAGAGCAAAGGAGTAATAAGAGCCTAATTAATCCCAATTTATGGTAATTAATCCCGCATTACTTGGAGGCCAAGCAAGGAATTATCTAGAAGATATATCGAACCAAGACCTTTGCTCATGTCAGGCGAATATTCGGACGAAAGTACCAGAAACGGGATATACCATGAACATTCTCGAAGCCAGAGGGACGTCCTGACAAAAACCAGGGACTTAAGTCCCTGGTATTGCCGCGGAAACGCGGTAATTCCCGCGTTTCCGCGACAATAGTACGGAGCCACGCGTCGATTTTCGACGCGTGGCCCTGTCTCGTCTTCTGGAGGCTTCCTATGCCTATAAATAGCCCTGCATAGGGCCAGAGCGCGAGCAGTTTTCATTTTTAGGAGTAGGTTTTGATTTTCTCTATGTTTTAGGCTAGTATAGGTAGGTGCTTTTCATTCCATTTATCTTGTATTTTCTCTTCTTTTTAGATCATTGTAGTAGGGCTGAGAGATTCAGAGAGAGAGAGATAGAGAGGGATTGATATAATAGATAGTGACAGTCTATGTAATGGTGCCTCCTTTCTCCTCCATTGTAATCTCCTTCATCTTCTACATGATGCTTTGCTAACTTTTCTTCTCATGGCAATCTAACTACTAACCACTAACCATCTAACCACTTACTTGATAATCCACATGAATCAAGTAGCCTCTACTAAGGCCTTGCTCTTGCAAGAGCCATTGATGGCTCATGATGATGGGTTCTAACATCTAACTTGCTAACCAAGCTAACTCTCTCTTATTTCATGCTTCCTTCTAATGTTTGATGATTTAATGTTTGTATTAGCTTGCTCTTGTTGCAAAGTTTTTGAATGTGATGAACCATCTATGTGCCATGCTTTATATCGTCTCTTGAAGTCAAGGATTAGTGATGGCCGAGGATCAAATGTGAGGCAACTATCAAGAAGAGGTTAGCATGGTTAGTGGATCAACTAGTAGTTAGTAGCCATGAGTTTTATTTTCTCTTGTTTTAGAAATCAATTTCCAAAATTCTTTTTATCATTTTCATTGTTGTTTCACCGCCTTCTTAGTTTACCTTTGTTCCATCTTCGTTTTTATTTATTTTCGAAACCACGTATCTTTTGTTTCCTTCGCCGTTTTCATCGCCTTCTCCACCTACCACATTCTTGTTTTCCTTTTCTTTTTCTTTTCACTTTCTTTTTCATTCTTTTAACAAAGAAGAATTGTTAACAAATAACGTGAATAAAAATTGTTATGCTTCTATCGCCTCCCATCCCTGTGGATTCGACCCGTTGAGCCAATGCTATAACGGAAGTATCGAGGGTACATTGATTTCACAAACTACACATTTTTGAGGGTACATTAGCACTCAAGATAGGTATGGGGGTGTGATTGTTATTCATTTTTGCATCATTTTCCACTTTCATATCATGCTTTATATAAATAAAAATGAGGTTTTTTATGTTTTTCTCTCTAAAATTGCAGGTCCACATTAATGGAGAGGAAGGCCCATAATCAAGGATTTATCAAGAATTAAAGGGATTAATTAAAAGCAAAAAGAAAACCCCAAAAGTCTAGCCCAGATCTGGAGTCATCCACGTATACACTCAGCCTTCTAGAAGATCCACGTGGCCAACAGACTCCAACAGAACGGCAACAGAATTCGTTGGCGCAACGGCCAAGATTCTGCCGCGGAAACGTGGCTCTGGCCGCGGATCCGCGGCAGGAATCTAGCCGTTGAGCCAGCGATCTGATCCAACGGTCTAGATTTGGGAGCCTCCTCTTCTGAAGCTTATAAATAGACCACCAGAGCCTCTGCGCGAAAAAAGTGAGACTTGGAGTGTGAGAGCTTGTATTTTAGAGAGAGTTGTAGGGATTTTCTCTAGTCTTTTTAGTGCTCTTGTAATCTCCTTCTTCCTCCTAGAAATTCTGCAAAAGAGAGAAAGAAAGAGTGTGAGAGCTTGTAATCAAAGGGGTGACAACTTGAAGCAAGGATTTATCCATCTCTCTTCTCATCTTTGCAATTTCTAGTGCATTACTTTCTTGCTTTACTTTCTTCAAGCTTTACTTTCATTGCATTTTTATTCTACTATGAATTGTTGTTTTCTTTCCATGGCAATGTCTAGCTAAACTTCTAACATGAATAGCTAACCACTAACTTTGCTAACTTCTAACTCTTGGGTGATTGCTAACTTTTAATCTTGCAAATTTTTAGTCTCTTTCATCCCCAATGAAGTTGAGTTACTTTCATTCTTTGCAAGTGCTTGTTGTAATTCCATATGATTCATGTGAGCCTCATTTATAGCCTTGTCTTTAGAATAAGTGTCTTGATGGAACATGGAGATGGATCACCTAACTTTGCTATTAGTTTGTAGTACAATTTTCTTACTTCAATGCTAGCTTGAGTATGGCCTTGAATGACTAATGAATCTTGTATCTTACTCCTTAGCACTACCTTGAGTGGCACTCCTTGATTCTACCATTGAAATTCTATCTCGGGAGCCGATGAATCAATGAGGCTACAAGCCAAGACCGAGAAGAACACTCATCTTTCAAATGGGAAAGTAATTTGACCAACAAGTAAGACAAACCCTCGCCGATGAATCAACATGAGGCATACATCACCATAATGAGATTAGTAAGTTAGCAAATTAGAAAGGTTAGCTAGTCATGGTTTCTTTCATCTAAAAGTTTTTTCCAAAGTTTTCTTTAGCAAGTTTTCTTTTCAAGCAAGTCCTATTTTCCAAGTTCTTTTCATTTTCTTTTACATCGCCTTTCTTTTCATGAATCCAAACTACCACGAATTCTTCATTTACTTTTCCACGTTGTTTTATTTCTTTTGAACATAGAAGAATCTTCGTTTTCTCTCTTCAACACTTAACCGTTAAAGCTTCCATCGCGAGCTCTCCCTGAGGATCGACCCATAATAGTTCATACTACTACGGTGATTCGGAAGGAGTACATAAATATTGTGAATACATTCTTGGAGTTTTGAGCATCACATTCGAACAAAGAAGGTTGATTCTAAACCCTCTATCTCTGAATATTAGTGCACTACTTCCTTCCTATCAAAATTTTTGGCGCCGTTGCCGGGGACTAATACTCAAAAATGATGAGACATACCAATTCACGGTCCATATGCCCTTAGGTGACATCTTCATCACGATTCCTCTCCTTGAGGAAATTACTCATGTCCCTAGTTACCCCCAGCATAGCGACCCCCTTCCACTTATATATTACATGAGCATTATGGGGGCACGCTGCACTGAGCAAGACCGCAGGCTAAAGGCCAGTACCACTTTTCACAATGTACATTGCGTTGGACGATGGATCCAACGCAACATTCTAGGTCTGGACCATACCATATCGTTTAACCGCCCCGTGTTGCAGATTATTCATGACCTAATGACTAGGCAACACACGGTCTGTCTCAACAAGACCATCTTCCATGCCATAATTACCAACTCCTCACGCACCCGGGGTGCTAAACACTCACATGCTACTCTGATTACGCGTCTGTGTAGGACTTTCCTACCGGACGTTGTCTTTGACTCTTATGACCGGGTGTTTGTTACACTAGAGAGACCCACTAGTTCTTACAACAGTTGTTTACATGCGGTCTGGACCCCTAGTGTCCAGCCGGAAGACGTACCGGTGGAGTCCTCTTCTGAGGAAAGTTTAGAGGAGGAAGATGAACCTGCATTCTGGCATCAGGACTCCCCTACAGACTCACGTGCATTCATGTCCACCTTTTGGAAGGGCATGAAAAAGATTTTTAGGGGACAGGTTCGTTTGAGGAAGAAAGTAGAGGAGCAATCCTCTAGGTTGGATCGTATTGAGTATGGGCTGCGGCGTTCACAGTCGGCTGGACCTAGCACCACAGCTGGTCCAAAACGACGAAGGGAGTGATTTTGTACTTTTGCCTATTTCGTGCATATTTTATCTTGCATACATTGAGGACAATGCATGAGATAGGTATGGGGGGGTAGATTCTAACTTAGGATTTTCATTTTCTTTCTAGGATTTTTTTTAGATTTTACCTTTCTTTGTAGATTTTTCATTTTCTTTCTTTGTAGATTTTTTCATTTTCTTTAGATTTTACTTTTTCTTTTTAGAAAAAAATAATAATAATAATAAATAAAAAAAAGAGAAAGAAATTTTTGATCCATTTTTAAGAATCAAACTTGACTTTAGGGATTAAGGAAACTCTTAACTATGATTTCTAATTATAAGTCGAAAAGAGGAGTTTTGTTAGATTTTTAGGTTAAGTAAAAAAGGATAAGAAAGATAACTAGATTTTAATTCTTTCTTTAGGATATATACATTAAACATATTGAGGGATTAATCAAAGACTTTGTGACTTTATTTACATATATATAATAAAATAAAAAAAGAGAAAAAAGAAAAAAATATATATAAATAAATATAAATAACTAAATAATTACAGCCACTAATTAAGCTGGTTAGCCGTGCCTTAAGAAGCATGGCCAGTCACGCCTAAAGGTGGTTAAGTCCTTAGTATTCGTGGCCTAGTTTACTCGAGTCCTTGAACCTGAGGGATGTATCTTCATCTGGTGCCCTAAGACCGACTGGTTTGGGAGTCATCGGTAAGAGGCTCGTTACATGGGTAAATTAGAAAGCCTAAGGAAGCTAAGGAGGTGTAAATAAATAAATAGATAATAATAAAAAATTTTGTATATATTAGTAAATAAATGATCTTTAGTCTAAGAAAAATCCTTCATATTTATAGATGTATATATACTAGGTTAGATGCAAAATTCGGTCTTTGCTCTATTCCTTAGAAACTTAACCTAAGTTGAAGACAAAACTCTAAATAGACACTTATAAAAAGAATGAAGAGTTTAGGGTAACCTTAAACCTATAGATCAAGTAAAGTTCTTGAAAAATATGGATCAAAAATTTCTCACTAACATTTTTCTTATTTCTTTATGGATTTTGTGGGTGCAATCCGCTGAAAACCCTCAGGAGACAACACTCCTCCTCTAGGGTAACCTAGAGGTTTAATGGCTTGTTGCATATGCTCAGTGCAATCGTGTCACCTACGAAAGTGGTTCAATAATTTAGTTAGAATTTTTTCTCTTTTTCTTTTTGCTCGGGGACGAGCAAAAGCTAGGTATGCGGGTGCGATTATTATTCATTTTTGCATCATTTTCCACTTCCATATCATGCTTTATATAAATAAAAATGAGATTTTTTATGTTTTTCTCTCTAAAATTGCAGGTCCACATTAATGAAGGGGAAGGCCCATAATCAAGGATTTATCAAGAATTAAAGGGATTAATTAAAAGCAAAAAGAAAAGCCCAAAAGTCTAGCCCAGATCTGGAGTCATCCACGTATACACTCAGCTTTCTAGAAGATCCACGTGGCCAACAGACTCCAACAGAACGGTAACAGAATTCGTTGGCGCAACGGCCAAGATTCTGCCGCGGAAACGCGGCTCTGGCCGCGGATCCGCGGCAGGAATCTGGCCGTTGAGCCAGCGATTTGATCCAACGGTCTAGATTTGGGAGCCTCCTTTTCTGAAGCCTATAAATAGACCACCAGGGCCTCTGCGCGAAAAAAAGAGAGACTTGGAGTGTGAGAGCTTGTATTTTAGAGAGAGTTGTAGGGATTTTCTCTAGTCTTTTTAGTGCTCTTGTAATCTCCTTCTTCCTCCTAGAAATTCTGGGAAAGAGAGAAAGAAAGAGTGTGAGAGCTTGTAATCAAAGGGGTGACAACTTGAAGTAAGGATTTATCCATCTCTCTTCTCATCTTTGCAATTTTTAGTGCATTACTTTTTTGCTTTACTTTCTTCAAGCTTTACTTTCATTGCATTTTTATTCTACTATGAGTTGTTGTTTTCTTTCCATGGCAATGTCTAGCTAAACTTCTAACATGACTAGCTAACCACTAACTTTGCTAACTTCTAACTCTTGGGTGATTGCTAACTTTTAATCTTGCAAATTTTTAGTCTCTTTCATCCCCAATGAAGTTGAGTTACTTTCATTCTTGGCAAGTGCTTGTTGTAATTTCATATGATTCATGTGAGCCTCATTTAGAGCCTTGTCTTTAGAACAAGTGCCTTGATGGAACATGGAGATGGATCACCTAACTTTGCTATTGGTTTGTAGTACAATTTTCTTACTTCAATGCTAGCTTGAGTATGGCCTTGAATGACTAATGAATCTTGTATCTTACTCCTTAGCACTACCTTGAGTGGCACTCCTTGATTCCACCATTGAAATTCTATCTCGGGAGCCGATGAATCAATGAGGCTACAAGACAAGACCGAGAAGATCACTCATCCTCCAAGTGGGAAAGTAATTTGACCAACAAGCAAGGCAAACCCTTGCCGATGAATCAACATGAGGCATGCATCACCATAATGAGATTAGTAAGTTAGCAAATTAGAAAGGTTAGCTAGTCATGGTTTCTTTCATCTAAAAGTTTTTTCCAAAGTTTTCTTTAGCAAGTTTTCTTTTCAAGCAAGTCCAATTTTTCAAGTTCTTTTCATTTTCTTTTACATCGGCTTTCTTTTCATGAAACCAAACCACCACGAATTCTTCCTTTACTTTTCCATGTTGTTTTATTTCTTTTGAACATAGAAGAATCTTCGTTTTCTCTCTTCAACACTTAACCGTTAAAGCTTCCATCGCGAGCTCTCCCTGAGGATCGACCCGTAATAGTTTATACTACTACGGTGATTCGGAAGGAGTACATAAAAATTGTGAATACATTCTTGGAGTTTTGACCATCACATTCGAACAAAGTAGGTTGACTCTAAACCCTCTATCTCTGAATTGAGTACACTCCTCCCATTCCTATCAAATTTTTTGGCGCCGTTGCCGGGGTCAAAAATTGATGATCAGGAGCGAAACTAGCACTCAAAAACGCGTAGTTTGTGAAATCGATGTAAAAGCTCGTATGTGCTAATTTACCCTCGATACTTCCGTTATAGCATTGGCTCAACGGGTCGTATCCACAGGGAAGGGAGGCGATAGAAGCATTGACAGTTTTTATTCACGTTATTTATTAACAGTTCTTCTTTGTTAAAAGAATTAGAAAGAAAGTGAAAAGAAAAAGAAATCCAGAATGGGGTAGGTGGAGAAGGCGATGAAAACGGCGAAGAAAAACAAAAAAGAAGTGGTTTGTAAAACAAAGGTGAACTAAGAAGATGAAGCTTGTGGTAAAGAAAATGAAAACAAAGACAAACAAAGAAGCGATGAAAACAACAATGAAAAGATACTTTTGAAAAATAGTTTCTAAAGCAAAAAGAAAACTCATGGCTACTAACTACTAATTGATCCACTAACCATGCTAACCTCTTAATGATAGTTGCCTCACATATTGATCCTCGGCCATCACTAATCCTTGGCTTCAAGAGACGATACAAAGCACGACAAATGAGATGGTTCTTCACATTCAAATAATACATCCATACCACATAACAAGTTGCAAACTACTATTACATCATCAAAACCGGTTAGAGGTGAGTATGAAATAAAGTTAGCATTTGCGAGTTAGCAAGTTAGTGGTTAGGTGTTAGAATGTTAGAATGTTAGAATCCATCATCATGAGTCATCAATGGCTCTTGTAAGAACAAGGCCTTATAGAGGCTACTCGATTCATGTGGATTATCAAGTAAGTGGTTAGATGGTTAGTGGTTAGTAGTTAGATTGCCATGAGAAAAAGAAAAGTTAGCAAAACATCATGTAGAAGATGAAGGAGATTACAATGGAGGAGAAAGGAGGCACCTTTACATAGACTGTCACTATCTATTACATCAATCCCTCTCTATCTCTCTCTCTGAATCTCTCAGCCCTACTACAAGATATAAAAATGAAATAGCATAATAAAATACAAGAAATGAAGAACACCTACCTACACTAACCTAAAACATAGAGAAAATCAGAACCTACTCCTAAAAACGAAGAGCTACCTCGTTCTGGACCTATGCAGGGCTATATATAGGCATAAGAACCCTCTGGAAGACGAGACGGGGCCACGCGTCGAAAATAGACGCGTGGCTCCACTACATTGCCGCGGTTTAACCGGAGGTGATCAAAAGGGAATATTGTTGTTATTTATTATATTGGAGGAAGGGACCGGGTTTAACCGGAGGTGACCGAAGGAGAGTATTGTTGTTATTTATTGTATTGGAGGAAGAGACCGAGTTTAACTAGAGGTGACCGAAGGGGAGTATTGTTGTTATTTATTATTTCGGAGGAAGGGACCGGATTGAACCGGAGGTGATCGAAGGGGAGTATTGATATTATTTTATTGAAGTATGCTTGAATATATGTTTATGATATCTGGTATATGGATATGACTGTCTATGATATCCGAATTATGGATGTTAATAGGTATGCACCTAGTATATGCATATGATTGTTTATGACATCCGGTATATGGATATGATTGTTTATGATATCCAAATTATGTATGTTAATTGGTATGACACCTAGTATATGCATATAATTGTTTATGATATCCGGTATATGGATATGATTATTTATGATCTCCAAATTATGGATGTTAATAGGTATGTCACCTAGTATATGCATATGATTGTGTATGCATATAGTTGTCTATGACATCGGGTAAATAGATTGTTGTGACATCCAGTATATGGATGTGAGTATCTCGTATTTCTTCATGTATGAAAACATAGTTATAATTGGATACTATCATGAGTAGTGTGTAATATCATATGTATATTGGGGTAGGTGCAATATTGAACTGTAACTAATCTAGCGAGTAAGATTAGGCTCTCAAGAGTTGTGTTGTGACCATGACTATATATGAAATACGAACATGTTACAAACTGGAAACAAGAGAGGTGATTATAAGAGACCAACGAGTAGGTCAAGTATTGTAAAATCATTGATATTATATGTTAATGAAATATTGGTCACGTGTACCCAGAAGAATACATATAGAAAGTATCAGATAATAGAAAGAATTTATGATTCATAAGCTGCAGTATCAATCATAAGTAGAAAGTATTGAAACTGATTTTGCATTGCTCAACTGCATAATACTTGAAGTACAAGGGTAGCATAATACAAACTCTATTTTGACTGATTTCACTCACTGAGCTGTTGAGCTCACCCCCACCACAGATTGATATTTTCAGATCTCGCAAGGCGAAGGTCCGACTTAGAGCTGAAAGGATGTCCTCTTGAGACATTGCATGTATTTTATGGTAGAATGTGATTCCCTTTTTGTAAACTCTGATCTTCTTAGTAATTGTGAGTTAGTGCTAGTGACAGTAGATGGTGTTACATTTTGATAAAAGAGAATTAAATATGACGATGTGCAGTTTGTATATTGAGTTGAACAGATAAATGGGTTGGATTAGAACATATATATCAAGGGAGATTTTCTTATGTATATGTTATTTGATTTACTTTGAGATGAATTATATGATGAAATTTTGAAATTATAAGTAGGCTAAAGTTAGCCGAAATCTAAATTATTGTATTGAGATGGAGTCTATATTTCAGAGGGGATGCTACCGAAATTTCTTTAGTATATTCTGATTAACGAGCGATAAGGTTGATTATGGATTTTGAGGTAATTAAACTTGGGACCATTACAGTTGGTATCAGAGCTTAGGCTTAGAAACTTGGAATAGAACTCAGGTGTAGATCTAAGGCAGTATTAGCCTAGAGATTGATTTAAGTCGTTGATTCAGGAATAACATTGATTGTTATAATGAATGTCTGTGAGTGTGCAGTTTGTATGAATGAATGAATGTGTCATGATGTAAGAAGTCATGGGTGCAAATCACCTAGAGGGGGGGATGAATAGGTGATAATGCTAATCAATGGACAAATTAAAAATTAAGATGTAACAATCACCACACAAGATTCACAAGATGAATGAAAGCAAGTAAATATAGCAATGATGAAGATAAGCAAGTAATAAGTGCAAGAAAAGTAATGTAAAGGAGTGCAAGAATGTAAACCAATCGCAAACACAAGGATATGTTATTAAGGTTCGAGCACCCAGCTCTACTCCCCGCCTTCCCCAGAAGGATTCTAGCTACTTCCACTATCACAAAGAAATCACAATTACACCGGAGTACCCAACTCCACAATCTCAATTACAAGCAATATCTGAGTAGTCAAAAGACCACAAACTCTCTCTTTCAAATGTCTCTTCCCTTACAAAAGGTCCTTAGAGAACAATGAGTAGGAATGAAGCTCTTGTTGTAAGTGAAGAAAGAAAATTAAATCAGAGAGTATTTCAAAAACCACTTCAGAAAATGAGAAAGAATTTCAGCACAAAACCAAGAAACAAGGCTCTTTTGAATGCCTTAAACTTTTGAATTTTTCTTGCAAAAATTGTTGTAACCAATCTCTCCCCAAACACCCCTATTTATAGGAGAGGGCTAGGGTTTAGGGATAATACAAACTTAAGGTTAATTAAGTCATATTAGATTTGAAATATATCCCTAAATCAAATTTTAAACACAAGAAGACAAAATAAAACAGCTCATTAAAAACTGCCCGTTACTGTTCAACGGATAGTTCGGTCGACTGGCCGGTCGACCGTACGTCCAAAATTATGACCGTTACAGGCCAGCGGTCGACCGCCCGGTCGACCCAATCTATCCGAGAGCAGACTGAGTTACAGTCGGTCGACCGTGCGGTCGACCGCAAAAACGTGCACACTGATACATGTACACCCAGAACTACAGTCGACTGGGCCGGTCGACCGGCCAAACCTGTCATAGGTCCGGTCGACTGGCTCAGGTCAAAAACCAGGTTTTGGACAGAAAATTAAAAGGGATTTTGATTTTGACAAAAATACTTTTGAATAGGGATTAGCATAAAACATAAATATGTATCTGTAGGCAAAATCTTGTATGCAAAATATTTTTGTATAAATTATAAGAAATTATTTTGGATTAAGTATGTGCGCAAAAACGTGTGTGATAGAGCTTCAAACCTATCCACTATTCTTTAACAAACTATAAAACTAAAAACAAAATAATTAAAGACTTCTTGAGCAATCTTCAAGTCTTTGAGCCATGCTATCCTTGCTAGAGCCTTCTTCTTCTATGATCCTTCCTTGATGTGCAATATGCCTTCATAGCTTTATGAACCTAGAAGTTGTTGCAATAGCAAGCAATGCCCTCCAAACATGGTACTTATCCTGAAACTTATCTTAAGCAAATTCATTAGTACCAAATAGCTCTTATTTGGTTTGTCATCATCAAAACACAAAACAATTGGAGAGTGTAACCTCTTGGGCCAACAATCTCCCCCTTTTTGATGATGACAAAACAAATAGGTTATAAACAAAAATATAGGGGAGGAGAAAACTCCCCCTCAAATTATGCTATATGAAAAACACAAGAATTTATTGAAAACAACAAAACAAAAATGCTCTTGATACTAATTGAAACCAATTGAAATAATACCAATAAAACACAAGAATTCACAACCTTATAAAACACAAAATTCATAAAAACAAAAACAAATAAATTCATATAGAACCAAGACCAAATGAACTTATTTTTGTTCATGTAAACTTATTCTCCCCCTTTTTGTCATACATCAAAAAGGGTTATGAAAAACATGTCTATTCAATAACACAAACATTAAGTTCTCCACAAATAAACGAGAATCTAGCAAAATCAAGTGGTTTAGTGAAAATATCGGCTAGTTGTAAATCCGTAGAAACATAATCAATATCTATATCTCCTTTCTCAAAATGATCTCTAAGAAAGTGATATCTAATCTCAATGTGCTTGGTCTTACTATGTTGATTTGCATTCTTAGTCATGTGTATAGTACTAGTATTATCACAAAATATTTTTATATGATCAAAATGCAAATCAAATCAAGGAGAGTATGTTTCATCCAAAGGACTTGTGCACAACAAGCCCCCGCGGCAACATACTCCGCCTCGGCGGTTGAGAGTGCTACGGAATTTTGTTTCCTAAAGGACCATGAAACAAGACAATTACCAAGAAATTGACATGTCCCACTAGTACTCTTTCTATCTACTCTATAACCCGCATAGTCGGCATCCGAATAACTCGTCATTGAGAAATCTCTGATTTTCGGATACCATAGACCCATCCCAATAGTGCCCTTAATATAACGAATAATGCGTTTTACCGCAATAAGATGGGACTCTTTAGGACACGATTGAAATCTAGCACAAAGACACACACTAAACATGATATCCGGCCTACTTGCCTTTAAATATAAAAGACTTCCTATCATGCTTCTATATAATTTAATATCAACATTTTTACCTTGGTCATCTTTATCAAGCTTGGTTGTAGTTGCCATGGGAGTGTTGCAAGTCTTTGAGCCTTCAAGTCCAAACTTCTTTACAAGTTCCTTTGCGTACTTGGCTTGACTTATGAACGTCCCGTTTTGCAATTGCTTGATTTGGAGTCCAAGGAAGAAATTGAGCTCACCCATTGAAGACATTTCAAATTCAAGTTGCATGACCTTTTCAAAATCCTTGCATAAAAGCTCATTAGTAGAACCAAAAATTATATCATCTACATAAATTTGCACAATTAATATATCATTATCAACATGCTTAGTAAATAGAGTTGTGTCTACTTTGCCTTTAACAAAATCATTTGAAATTAGAAAACTAGAAAGCCTTTCATACCAAGCTCTAGGAGCTTGTTTCAATCCATATAAAGCTTTATCAAGTTTGAAAACAAAATCGGGATGAACATGATCAACAAAACCGGGAGGTTGAGAAACATAAACTTCTTCATTAATAAAACCATTCAAAAATGCACTTTTCACATCCATTTGAAAAAGTTTAAAATTTTTGAAAGATGCAAAAGCTAGTGTCATCCATATGGCTTCAAGCCGTGCCACGGGTGTAAAGGTCTCCTCAAAGTCAATTCCTTCAACTTGAGCGTAACCTTGGGCCACTAACCTAGCTTTATTCCTAATGACATTTCCTGACTCATCCATCTTGTTTCTAAAGATCCACTTAGTACCAATTATTGGTCTATGTGGGGCTTAGGAACAAGGTGCCAAACTTGGTTGCGCTCAAATTGATTGAGTTCCTCTTGCATGGCAAGCAACCAATATGGGTCCGTCTCGGCTTCGAGAATGCCTTTGGGTTCAAAATGAGAAATGAAAGCAAAGTTACCACATAGGTCATGGAGTTTGGAGCGCGTTGTGACTCCTTTAGATGCATCACCCAAGATGAGCTCCTTAGAATGATTTGTAGCGTATCTCCAAGCTTTAGGAAGCGGTTGAGAGCTTTCCTCTTTATCCTCTTGAACATCACCAATAGATTCTTGCTTTTCTTCTTGAGCAGGTGAGTCCTTCAAGGATAGTCTCTCCATGTCTTCACCTAATGGTTCAATCTCTACAACATTCTCAACAACCACATTAGATTCTTCAAACTTAACATGCATGGTTTCTTCAATAGTAAGTGAAGATCTATTAAAAACTCTATATGCTTTGCTAGTAGAAGAATATCCAACAAAGATAGCTTCATAAGCCTTAGCATCAAATTTACCCAAATTCTCTTTAGTATTTAAAAAAAACACTTGCATCCAAAAACTTTAAAATATGCAACATTAGGTTTTCTAGAATGATACATTTCAAAAGATGTTTTGGAAGAATTCTTACACACATAAATACGATTTGAAATATAGCATGCGGTGTTTACGGCCTCGGCCCATAAATATTGAGGGAGGTCATATTCACTTATCATTGTCCTAACCATCTCTTAAAGTGTTCTATTTTTCCTTTCTACTACTCCATTTTGTTGTGGAGTCCTAGGACAAGACATTTCATGCTTAATTCCCTTTTCATCACAATAAGTCAAGAAGAGTTGGTTAACAAACTCACCACCTCTATCACTCCTTATTCTCAAAATCGAAAAACCCTTTTCTTTTTCAACTCTTTTTCGAAAAATTTTGAAATGAGAAAATGTTTGATCTTTACTTTGCAAAAAGAAAACCCAAGTGAAACGGGAAAAATCATCAACTAAAACAAATGCAAATCTACTACCATTTAAACTTTTAGTTTGTGTTGGTCCAAAAAGATCCATATGAATTAGTCCTAAGGGCCTAGTAGTCATGATATCCTTAATTGGTTTGAAGGAAGACTTGGTTTGTTTCCCAAGTTGGCACGCACCACAAATGTGGTCTTTCTCAAACTTCAAGTAAGGTATACCCTTTACTAAATCCTTAGAATTAATTCTAGCAAGATGGTCAAAAGATGCATGTCCTAATCTTCTATGCCAAAGCCAAGAATTTTATCAAAAGCATTCAAGCATTTAGTAGAACAATCTAAATTAAGCATGTCAATAATGTAAACATTATTATCACGAAAACCGGTAAGAATACAAACCTCGGATTTAACATCAAAAATCTTGCAAGAAGAATCATCAAAAACAACTTTAAGTCCACGGTCACAAAGTTGACTAATGCTAAGCAAATTATGTTTCAAACCATCTACTAAAACAACATTCTCTATAATAGGAGACGAACTAATTTGAATGTTACCTATACCAATGATAGTTCCTTTGGAGTCATCCCCGAAGGTGACGGAGCCACCTTCCATGTACCTTGATAGGGTTGTAAAGTTGTTGATATCCCACGTCATATGTCTTGAACAACCACTATCAAGGTACCACCGCTCCCTACGTCTTGGAGCCTTGGTGTGTACCTACATCAAATAATTTAGGACTTGATTTTGGTACCCACATTTTCTTGGGTCCTAGGGAGTTAGTTTCATTAACCCAAACAAGATTATTTGATCTATTAACTTGGTCATAGCAAAATTTAGCTAAATGTCCATTCTTACCACATTATGTGCATCTATATACTCTACCATATTTGAAAGCATAATGAGTGTGTGATTTGTGAGCATGAGAGTTGTGAGCATGAAAAGATTTAGCATGTGTAGTGTGAGCATGAGTAGACTTAACATGAGAGGTGTGCTTTTTAAAAAACTTTTCTTCAAGTTTCTTAGTGTTAAAAGCACAATCTTTCAAAACTTTTCAAAATCATTAATTTTAGATTTAAAAGAAGAAATTTCATTTTTATCAACAATAGGAGATTTTCCCTTACAAGAAACCTTGTAGGCATTAAACTCATTTTGAATAGAAATAAGATTAGAAGAAATATCATCCTTTTCTTTAGAAACCATAGCAAGTTGATTTTTGAGAAAAGCAACTTCCTTTTGCAATTTTAAGCATTCAAGTTTCTTGTTATCATAAGTTTCGGAAAGTTCAACAAAAGCATGTACAAGAACTTCCTTACTTAATTCATCATCTTCATCATCATGAGATTGAGGGGTTACCTTAGGAGTGTTTGCCATGAAACACATGTTCGCCGTATCCACCTCTTCTTCGGACTCGCTTTCCGAATCCCACGTTGCCTTGTATGCTTTCTTTTCCTCCGGCTTCTTTGGCTTGAAGGAGGAAGTCATCTTCTTCTTGAACTCTGGGCAATCCGCCATGATATGTCCGGGTTTGCGGCAATTGTAGCAAATGATCCTTCTCTCCTCTTTGCCTTCAAATTTTCTCCGGAAGTTGAGCTTGTTCTTCCGGTACAACCTCTTGACATTCCGCACAAGTAGAGTTAGCTCCTCATCTTCTTCTTCGTCTTCTTCATCGTCATCATTGGTGGATGAAGTCTTGAAGGCTATGGATTTTTTCTTTGAACTATTGGCCTCTTCTCTTGCCTTCTTCTCCATCTCATGGGTCTTTAGGTTCCCAATGAGACTAATGAGGTCCATCTCGTCCTTGTCGTTCAATTCTTTTAAGGTGGTGGCCTTTATCTCCCATGAAGACGGAAGAGCCCGAATCACTTTCCGCACCTTTTGATCGTTGAGATGTCATCACCTAAGGAAGAAAGACTATTAGTGATTTTAGTAAATCTTGTAATCATACTATCAATAGACTCATCATCAATCATTTTAAATGACTCATATTGGGACCTCAAGAGATCTATCTTAGCTCTCTTGACTTGTGAAGCCCTTCGTGTGTGACCAATAAATGTTGCCAAATCTCATAGGCGGATTGGCAATGAATTACCCGTGTAAGGTCATCCTCATTCAAGGCGGTTAATAGGGAGTTTTGGGTCTTGGAGTTAGCCTCATATTCTCTAAAGTTGAAGTCGGTCCAAGTGCTCTCATCACCATCGGGTGCTACATAGGGTTGGTCAAGGACTTGGCCACTAAGCTACCCAAAGATTGCAAAAATATAGTCATCCTAACCTTTCAAATAGGGAAATTAAGTCCATCAAATTTAGGAGGGGTTTTAATGTTATCGGCCATGTTTACTAGTGTATGAATGTATGAATGAAAATGTTGATTAGCAAATTTTAAGGATCTCTCTATGGATGTTAAGCCAAAACCTAGAGTCCAAGCTCTGATACCAATTGAAAATCACCTAGAGGGGGGGTGAATAGGTGATAATGATAATCAATGGACAAATTAAAAATTAAGATGTAACAATCACCACACAAGATTCACAAGATGAATGAAAGCAAGTAAATATAGCAATGATGAAGATAAGCAAGTAATAAGTGCAAGAAAAGTAATGTAAATGAGTGCAAGAATGTAAACCAATCGCAAACACAAGGATATGTTATCGAGGTTCGAGCACCCAGCTCTACTCCCCGCCTTCCCCAGAAGGATTCTAGCTACTTCCACTATCACAAAGAAATCACAATTACACCGGAGTACCCAACTCCACAATCTCAATTACAAGCAATATCTGAGTAGTCAAAAGACTACAAACTCTCTCTTTCAAATGTCTCTTCCCTTACAAAAGGTCCTTAGAGAACAATGAGTAGGAATGAAGCTCTTGTTGTAAGTGAAGAAAGAAAATTAAATCAGAGAGTATTTCAAAAACCACTTCAGAAAATGAGAGAGAATTTCAGCACAAAAACCAAGAAACAAGGCTCTTTTGAATGCCTTAAACTTTTGAATTTTTCTTGCAAAAATTGTTGTAACCAATCTCTCCCCAAACACCCCTATTTATAGGAGAGGGCTAGGGTTTAGGATAATACAAACTTAAGGTTAATTAAGTCATATTAGATTTGAAATATATCCCTAAATCAAATTTTAAACACAAGAAGACAAAATAAAACAGCTCATTAAAAACTGTCCGTTACTGTTCAACGGATAGTTCGATCGACTGGCCGGTCGACCGTACGTCCAAATTATGACCGCTGCAGGCCAGCAGTCGACCGCCCGGTCGACCCAATCTATCCGAGAGCAGACTGAGTTACAGTCGGTCGACCGTGCGGTCGACCGCAAAAACGTGCACACTGATACATGTACACCCAGAACTACAGTCGACTGGGCCGGTCGACCGGCCAAACCTGTCATAGGTCCGGTCGACTGTCCGGTCGACTGGCTCAGGTCAAAAACCAGGTTTTGGACAGAAAATTAAAAGGGATTTTGATTTTGACAAAAATACTTTTGAACAGGGATTATCATAAAAACATAAATATGTATCTGTAGGCAAAATCTTGTATGCAAAATATTTTTGTATAAATTATAAGAAATTATTTTGGATTAAGTATGTGCGCAAAACGTGTGTGATAGAGCTTCAAACCTATCCACTATTCTTTAACAAACTATAAAACTAAAAACAAAATAATTAAAGACTTCTTGAGCAATCTTCAAGTCTTTGAGCCATGCTATCCTTGCTAGAGCCTTCTTCTTCTATGATCCTTCCTTGATGTGCAATATGCCTTCATAGCTTTATGAACCTAGAAGTTGTTGCAATAGCAAGCAATGCCCTCCAAACATGGTACTTATCCTGAAACTTATCTTAAGCAAATTCATTAGTACCAAATAGCTCTTATTTGGTTTGTCATCATCAAAACACAAAACATTGGAGAGTGTAACCTCTTGTGCCAACAATGGGTGCAATCGGTTCTTATGCGTATGATTAATCTCGAAATGCATGATATTTAATTTTTTTATATTCGAATTAAAGTATACCCACATATACTTTGATTCAGATGAGTTCTATTAGGAGTGCGGGCCCTTAGTATGAATTACCGGTAGTATAAAACACTGGAATAAGGAAATGATCAAAAATATCAGGCAAGACAAGATTTAATCAGAATAGAAGAACCACATTGAGTATATGTGATAGACGTATCATCAAGTATGGTACGTGTATGTGCTGATACGATGTGTGATGATATATAACACAATTATCACCAAATGTGATGTGTGTATATGATGCCATATGATGTGTATATCACCAAGTATGATGGTGAATGTAATGATATAAAGTATGTGTAAGCTATATTCTGTGTGAAAGTGATAATATTGGACATAATATTGCATGTTGTGAACACATAAGGAGATGCATGGCCGGAGAGAACAAAATTACTTTATTAGAAGAAAGATTTCATGATATAAAAAAGAAATTGAAAGTATTACTCTTACCTATTATCAGATATGTCAAGTTTCGAGGACGAAACTTTTTCTAAGGGGGGTAGAGCTGTAACACCCGAATTGGTAAACTCTAGGCTAAAATATTTTCATTGGATTAAAAATATTTTCTGTGAGTCTTATGATTATTAAACTATTTGTTCCTGTGTTAAATAATTCTCAGTAATTATTTAATGAAAATTTGGAATGGATTTAAATCTTTATAAATCATACCGGATTAATTGATATGAGAAAACATTGATATTTATATATGTTTGTACGCCAATAAGTGTGTGCAACACTTGAATATCATAAGATCTATTTTATTCGGTATATTTCTACTCTTTCGGATTATACTGATAAGGAGATCAGTAATCGGTATATTACAGGATATTCTTTTGATATTAATTATAATTTATTATGAATAAAAAAATACAGAAAAATATATGAAAATGCACGGGTATATTTACTGCATGAAATACTCGTATAAATACCGGGTATTGGTATTTAATCCTAATTTTTTATTTTATCAAAGGATTTAAGAAATGAAGAAAGAAAGAAAAAGAAAAGAAAATATAAAATAAAAATAATTGGGTATGGGAGGAATGGGAGAGTAGGTGGGGGCAACAGAGAAAAATCTCTCTCCCCCGTTCACTCTCTCTCTCTCACTTTCATTTTCCCTCTCTCTCATCTTTCCTCTCTCTGTGTGGCATGTGATGGCCGGCGGCCTGACTGGCGACCAGGCGCAAGCGGCGCCGTGGGCCGGCCGGCGTGGGGCCGGCAGTGGGGGGAGCACCAGCCCCCATCCCCTTCTCTTTCTCTTTCTCTTCTCTCTCTCCCACCCATATCTCTCTCTCTTTGTGTGTGGGGCCCTCCGGCGGCAAGGGGCCCAGAGCAGCACCGGCGTCGACAAGCTGCCGGGCGGCGGCGCAGCGAGGACAGCAGCAGTGCGCGGCTGCTGCTGAGTTTGGGTGAAAACCCAAACGGGTTGGGTTTTTGGGTTTAACCCAAACCCGACCCGTGTGCACCCAAACCAGACCCGATAAAGGTAAAATTTCATTTTAGCCCCTGTGAGATTAAATTGCTTTGGGGCTCTGAATAATTACAAATAACCCCCTGAAAAATTTCAGTTATTACGTATCTAACCTTTTATATTGGTTTTTTGGTTTCCGAACGATATCTGGGCCATCCGAAGTCGGATTCGGACGATTCTTGAGCCTTGTGATCGTAGAAACGAGAGCTATACATCTTGTGTATCAGTATACGGTATTGGGTGTTTAAAATTTATCGGTATACCTAGTGAGTTGAAGTCCTAACTCAAGTCTGTTTTTTCCCAATTTAGAAAATAATTGATATTGAAAAATATTGATAATATTGATTCATTAGAACTAAGAGATTACATCATTAAAAGATGATTGTGACTATTATTGTAAAGTGAATTGGTGTTATGGAACCGAAATTCAAATAGGGTATCAGATTAATGAATCACGGATATGTTACGTATATGTATGTGAGAACACAACACGGGTATGATACCAAATTGAGAATTGTTATTTAAAGTTCATATAACATGACCATTAAGAGCCTGTAAGAGTATTAAAATGGTTGCACATAGACAAATGCCACATAAGTTATGTGTTTGTGGAATTCTGAGCATCATGTATATGTTGCGAGTATTTACTAGTATTGAGAATCGAACAATAAGTACTGGGTTCTATAGAAATGGTAAAGTATAAATTTTGATTAATACTATCTATCCGTCTGTGATGAATATTGATGTCACTCAACCTGAAAATCATTAAGCGGGTAAAATTTTCCTCCGATTCTATTACAGCCTGTGATTGCAGGTGTATTGACTATTAATATAATAATGATGATAGTTAAATAAAGATTGATATTATATGCAAGTGATGTCCAATCTGTTATGAAAGTAATAGTTATGGGTAATAATAATTGGATGATTGTTTGTTAACACCCGGTATTCCGGTGAGTCGATTAAACAGTGACAACGGGAAATCGATTACAGATCATGAATGTTTATTTCTTAATAGAGATAATTAGAAATCATTAAGATAAATGATCATTTGAGACCCATCACCCATGATTGGACAATTATACAATCGGTTATGTTGATACTGGTATAAGTAGAATTTGAAGTTGATATTAGAATTGAACTAAGCAAATTAAATTAGAATTATCTTCGAGTAACTCGATGCAACCGTGATATAGAAAACTCTGTTAAATGGGTTATATGTAATTGATGCAGTATGATAGAAATACGTACTGATTAAACTATTGAAGGTTTTGTTAATATTAATAATTCAGAAGGGATCGGGACATTTCGGTGAATTAGCAGCTGTGAACGTGAACTGATAATGATGGGACTGATCAAAGTAATTGATAATGAACTAAATTAGAGCGACTGAATTCTTAGCACTATCGGATATGCTTGATAATAAATTGAACATCAAAGCTTATTGTTAAGCTAAGTACACACGGGATTATTTATGTAGTATGTTGAGTATTGATCTTGTGAATACTGTTTTCGTATTTGTTGTGTTTCATGATATTATATGCTTATAACGTAATTTTGTGTATCAACTAGCACACTTGAGGCAGTAAGGGTCAGCTGATGGCCTACATATTTATATATATCGATTAAGTTGTTAATCGGTAGCAACTGAAAGTAATTTGATGGATAAATAATTAAGATTCATCGAACCTAATTAGAGGTGAAAAAATAAAACCTTTGAACCAGAACTTATAAGCAGATATTATACTTTTAGCGATAAATGATTATTAATGAAAAACTACTGAATAAGATCAAGTCTGATGATTATCTGATAATGGGTGACTGATGATGGTGTATAAGTATCAAGTAAGTATTAAACTGGTGAAAACCAGTTAGAGTCAGTATTGAGTAAATCTGACAACTTAACATTAAGTATATCGATTATAAAGATAATTCGATATTAACAAAACAATACTGATAGCATTGAACTAGTATTTTGGTAGGCCTACTCTATGCACCGGAGACTTTCGAGTATCCTTATAATTGATTTAATAGAACATCGGAATCTTCTATTAAGCTTGGAAGTCACATCTTTATATAGACACCGATTATATCTAACCGGTAAGAGTTAGATAATTACCTTAATAATTGAAAGTTTTGTGATACGAACGAAAGATGAGCGTCGTGTCAATGTGATTAGAAATCCAGTGTTAGTAAGTAATATGCGTATAAGTATGTATGCATATGTTGTGTGGTTTGAATTCACATGTGAATGCAGAGGATGATTTGGCTAGTAATTAATAGAAAATAAGAAACTATGATCATTAACTATATAACCAAAATGGTGGAATTTGGGGTTAACCTTGGTCGTACCAAATAAAAATACTATAATCAGTTTTTTGATTGAAACAAAGGATAATTATAATATCGAAAATGTTTAATAATTCAAGTGATATCAGAATTGTCGTGTAACTATCACTTGTATCAGAAGTGATGAGAAAATTCTGAATTAAATTAAGTTGTAACCAATAGGTAGTCTGTCTGAGGATAAAAGAGGGAATTGATGAATCCTGGATGTTATATAAATGATAAAAGGTGAATAAGTATATGATTAAAAAGCGAATACTGGTACTAGACGAATCATAACTTGACCGGTGCGATATTAGGTATCATTAAGTTGAATGCATTATGTGTGCGTTTGATACCTCTTAAATATGACAAGAATTCCTCAAAACTAACGAATTAGAAATGAAATCGCATGAACTTAACCGTGTGACACATCGGTATGTATGTGAATGCCTTTGTGATAAGAAAATGTGCATAAGTATGCATATGATGTCATGTATTGTATTGGAGGAAGGGACCGGTTTAACCGGAGTGATCGAAGGGGAGTATTGCTGTTATTTTATTGTATTAGAGGAAGGTATCGGGTTTAACCTGAGGTGACAGAAAGGGATTATTGCTGTTATTTTTATATTTGAGAAGGGACCGGGTTTACCCGGAGTGACCGAGAGGAGTAATTGTTGTTATTTATTATTTCGGAGGAAGGGACCTGTAACCCCCGCCTCCCCGATGTTATGTATCACATATCAGTACGCGATACGACGTACAAAATTGATTTGACCTCCATGGTAGTCCGATTGAGCTAATTTCAGTTTCAAAATCATTTTCTAATATTTTATATTTTTTTCAGGATTTTCTGGAATTTTTCTGAATTATTTTGAAAAATCTCCGTAGTCGGTGTTGACCGACACCGATAATCAGCTCTCCGATTTTTATTTCACAAATGGAGTAGAATTTTGAAAATTCGCTTCCACCTTGTGTCTTAAAATCATATTTTCTACGCTTTGGTATTTTTGGGGATTTTTCTGAATTTATCAAAAATCGGGCCAAACCGGTGTCGCCCGGTACCGGCGACATCTTTCAGGATTTTTAACTTACAAACCGGATTGAATTTCTGCAAACCGTTTTCATATTATGCCTCAGGATAATATTTTCTATTTTCTGTAATTTTTGGGCACCGTTCGGAGCTGGTCAAATACTGGGCCATATAAATAATAATAAAATATTACTTTTTTTGATCTTTTCTCTTTCTTTTCTTTTTCTTTCTCTTCCTTCTTCTCCAAGCTTCTTCCACCGCCATTGAACCAACAGCCCCCTCTTTAAATCCCCTGTTTCTCTCTCTCCTCACACTCTACCTCTCTCTCTCGGCGTGTTCTGTGGGGCCACCACGGCCGGCGCGCCGCCGGTGGCCGGCGACCCCCCAACCGGAGGCGCCCCTCCTCTTCTCTTCTTTTGTTGTCTTTCTTCTTCTTTTCTCTTCTTTTCTCTTTTTCTCTTCTTCCTCTCTCTCCATCTCTTCCTCTCCCCCGTTCTCTCGTTCTCTGGGAGCCGCCGCCGGCGGCGGGCGGAAGCGCCGGCGGCGAGGCGACGCCGGCGGGGCTGGCGGTGGCCAGCCCCTGCCCTATCTCTCCCTCTCCTTTTCTCTCTGTCTCTCTCTCTCTCCTCATCCTCTCCCCGGCCTGACCTACGGCCGCGCCGCCGGCGGCCGGGACCGCCGCCGGTGGGCCCCTCCTGCCGCCGGCCAGCAGGGCTGGCCGGCTTGCGCGCGCGGCAGCAGCAACAGTTGCTGCTGCCGCTGCTGTTGTTGTTGGGTTCGGGTGGAACCCGAACCCAATAACTAATTGGGTTGTGTTTGATATAAACCTGATAACCCACTACCCTAAACCCAATAACCCGTTACCCATTTCACTTAAGTTACGGGTTTGGGTATTGGATCCAAACCCGACCCGCGAGCTACCCAAACCCGCTTCGAAACCCAATAAAGGTAAAATTACAGAAAACCCCCTGCTACTATGTATTATTTGCATTTAAATATTTTATTACATATTTAACCCTTTTTGTTATGATTTAGTCTTCGGGCGATATCATGAGCATCCGGACTCCGATTTGGACGATTCTGGAACCGTTGCGATCGTGGAAAGAGAACTACCTTCCCATGGCCAGTCTGTGAGTGTTTTTCTTTTATAAATTATATTTTCCCATGCTTTGTGAAATTGATTGATTGCCCACTTAATAAAACTTGATTATCGGTAAATCATTATAATTAAAACATATAGATAAAGATTACCTGAGTTATTATACCATGTATAGGTATATCTGGCTGATTGGTTAGTTAACGCGATTTCTGAAGTTAATAATGTTCATAAGTAAAACTAGTCTCTAAATTGATAATTACAATAGATTATTCTGTTTCATAATTTGGTGGCACCTACCGTATTCAGAATATAGGACTCAATATTCTTATTAGCAGTAGTTAACACTCGAGTAGATGCTATTACCCCAGACGCTAACATTAGTATGACTTGGATATCCTATCACACGGGACACTGTTATATCTCATGCACATGTAATACCGTTACACAGATCCTCTTACACGCAACACTATGTTCCACCGATACATAGATACACCGATTCACTAGACATTGACATTTCATTACTACTACATGCATATTGTCACTCTGTCATGGATACGCGACACTGATAGTTCATGTGCTCGTATCACCGTTGTACAGTTACTGTGATACGTCACACTATTATTTCGTATTCAGGTGCATATATATCTATATATATTGTTATCATCGTTACATGGATTCTCGGCATATCACTGCTACGCATGCATGTATGGTTTCTTTATTCTTGTCAGATGGATCCCCATTCATATTACATGTATTATTGTTCCATGTTACCGTATTCATGTTATATGATTGTTTCCGGTTACTGATATGGAGATTCTCGTTACTCGACACTAGAACTGTTGATATGCGATATGTGGAATCCCACATCTACTGTTCCCGTTTCCCGTTATATTGTTCCTGTTTCCCGTTATCTTGTTCTATGCTATCAACAGAGCTCAGGTCCTGTGATCATGTTACCCGTATCATGTACTGTATTTGCTCTTGTTACATTGTATACTTGACATATCAGATCATTAAGCTAACTTGGGTATGGGGGAGACTTGACGGTTGATTAGATCTTATCGGGTGATGTACTGGATCTATATTGTTCTCCCACTGCAGGGGATGGTAGTGCTGCCTACCAATTGCTCCATGAGCTCTCGTTACTTGTTTCATGCTCCCCTCTTAGCGGAGGGCCCTGGTCTTAGCAGCCAGGGGTTTGTTTAAGGCCGTGATCCCGGGTATGCACGGATACACCTACCTGATAAGAGCTCCTCGACCATGGGTTTTCAATTAACATAATAAAACAGTATACACAATAGTGACGTCGGGAACACTTGTTATTTGGTCACTCTCTCGTTTGGATAATGGTACCCGTAGGCTATGTCCGGATGGGTTCGACTGGAGTGCGGGCTCCAGTATGAACTGCCAGTGGTATGGGACACTGGAAGAGATTGATTATAATACCAGGTGGTACTGATTGCTACTATTGTATAAATAACATGACTTGCCTGATACATGTATTCTGTTGTTTAGTTGTACATGTTCCTGTACCTGATCATTTCGCCGTTATCATGTTACCTGTATATGTTGTTACCTTACCTGTTTCATGCTATACATTCTATGGTGGCATCCTACTCATGTACATGTATAATCTGCATTGCATATATTCTGTCTCCTGTATTCCGTGTAGACATCATTACTGTATATGCACAACACAGTATTTTGGTTATATTGCATATGCCCACCTGCATATTCATATTGCTTATGCCCACCTGCATGTTCACTTCTATTACGTCACCACTAGACAACATTATTTATGATATAAATTGGATACGACCATCGACCTGACCTGATGATAATTGGCTAAGTAGTGATTGTCTTAAAAGATGACCTACTTATATATTTTTACTGCTCACATGTTTATATATTTCTATTGCTTATTATATGGTATCACTAGTACAACATTATGTATTATATATTATTATCGTGCTTGTATTACTATTGTATCTATTATCACCTCCTTCATTTTACCACTCACTAGGTCGCTTTCTGACGACCCTGGGTTTGCGTGCCCAGGTTGGAGAGCCGAGTTACCGTATTCTCAGATAGACCATTGGGTTCATATCGGAGACTCCTCATCGAGACTATTCATAGGTATCTTGGTAATTTATATCCTATTTCTCCCTGTTTTTATATCTGTTATGATCACTAACCCCTTTCTGCAGGTATTCTTGTACTTATTTCCTGCTGGAACTCTTGTGTATATGGAGGCCCTGTCCTGTACTAAGGCTTAACATACTCGTGAGTGTGTTTTCACCTCGCGTATGTACGTCGCCATAACGTCCCCATACCTGCGGGATCGGGGCGTTACAGGACCGGGTTGAACCGGAGGTGATCGAAGGGGGTATTGATATTATTTTATTAAAGTATGCTTGAATATATGTTTATGATAGCTGGTATATGGATATGATTGTCTATGATATCCGAATTATGGATGTTAATAGGTATGACACCTAGTATATGCATATGATATCCGATATATGGATATGATTGTTTATAATATCCAAATTATGGATGTTAATAGGCATGACACCTAGTATATGTATATGATTGTTTATGATATCCGGTATATGGATATGATTATTTATGATATCCAAATTATGGATGTTAATATGTATGACACCTAGTGTATGCATATAGTTGTCTATGACATCGGGTAAATAGATTGTTGTGACATCCAGTATATGGATGCGAGTGTCTCGTATTTCTTCATGTATGAACACATAGTTATAATTGGATACTATCATGAGTAGTACGTGATGTCAAATGTATATTAGGGTAGGTGCAATATTGAACTGTAACTAATCTAGCGAGTAAGATTGGGCTCTTCAAGAGTTGTGCTGTGACCATGACTATATATGAAATACGAAAATATTACAAACTGAAAATAGGTGAGGTGATTATAAGAGACTAACGAGTAGGTCAAGTATTGCAAAATCATTGATATTGTATGTTAATGAAATATTGGTCACATGTACCCAGAAGAATACATATAAAAAGTATCAGATATAAGCCGCAGTATCAACCATAAGAAGAAAGTATTGAAACTGATTTTGACATTGCTCAACTGCATAATACTTGAAGTACAAGGGTAGTATAATACAAACTCTATTTTGACTGATTTCACTCACTGAGCTGTTGAGCTCACCCCACCACAGATTGACGTTTCAGGCCTCGGCAAGGCGAAGGTCCGGCTTAGAGCTGAAATGATGTCCTCCTGAGACATTGCTTGTATTTTATGGTAGAATATGATTCCCTTTTTGTAAACTTTGATCTTCTTAGTAATTGTGAGTTAGTGCTAGTGGCAGTAGATAGTGTTACATTTTGATAAATGAGAATTAAATATGATGATGTGCAGTTTGTATATTGAGTTGAACTGATAAATAGATATGATTAGAACATATATATCAAGGGAGAAATTCTTATGTATATGTTATTTGATTTACTTTGAGATGAATTATATGATGAAATTTTAAAATTTATAAGTAGGCTGATGTTAGCAGAAATCTAAATTATTGTATTGAGATGGAGTCTATATTTCAAAGGGAATGCTGTCGAAATTTCTTTAGTGTATTCTGATTAACGAGCGATAAGGTTGATGATTATGAATTTTGGGGTAATTAAACATGGGATCGTTACATATTGTGCCTCAGAAACCAATGTAATCCCCTGTTGCATTTTGCTATCTTTTTCCTCATTCTAGGTTGTTCCTAGATTTGTGCAATTCTATTGAGTTCCTAAATTTCTGCACACTCGGTTAACTGTATGACCAATAATTTAGGTTTGCTTGTGTTAAAGATCTCCACTACTAGGACAATTTTTGCCAACCTGTTTGAACTACGGTGTTAGGCCTATGCAGAAGTGAAACACTACTTATTGAGATCAGCATGAGGACACGCAGAGAGATTAATCAAAATATAGCAGAAATAATAAACGAAAGAAAAGAACATGAGATTTAACGAGGTTCGACAACTTGCCTATATCCCCGGGGCAGAAAGGAGAACATTTTATTTGATATGTCAAAATTTTCACGTTACAATTAATAAAAAGGATCTCATATTTATAGCCAGAAAAAAGAAACCCAATTACCCAGAATTCGGTTCAAATACAAATACAAACTTCAACCAGAATCAGAATCAAAATTCAGGTCGGATTCACCCAGTTTGCTGTAGAGCTTTCGAAAGCTCTGGGATCAACTTTTGGAAGTTGCCTTCTGGAGAGTTGTCTTATCTCAGTGCTTTCGAAAGCCTTCTCAAGCTTTTGAAAGCTTATCGGCTTTCGAAAGCTTGGTATCGGCTTTCAAAAGCTTCAGATGAGCTCAGACAGTTTGAGCCCGCTGATGCTCCTTTCTCCAGACTAACTCCTATGAGTTTAAAAACTCCAGTTTTGATCTTTTTCCTACAATTCTTCACTTCGGTGAAGATTTCTCAAATCTGAGTCGAACACATCGAATCGCTAATTTCAACCTAGCAAACAGGCTGTACCGTGAGGCCGCCTACGTACCCCCTACCCATGGGATCAATGCACATGTAGTTCATCCAAACGACATTAAAAGGTCTGAACTCATTTAAGAGATACGAAGTAAGTTCTTGCAATGATTGACCTTAGTCCCTGTAATCACCTTGGTAAGCATATCCGTGGGATTATCTTTGGTGCTGAATTTCTTCAGTTCGATATCGTCCTCATCGAGTATCTCACACATAAAAGGAAACCTGGCATCAATGTGCTTAGTCCGGGCATAATAGACTTGGTTCTTTGCTAAATAGATAGCGCTCATGCTATCACAATGGATTTTCAAGAAATCATGTTAGATCCCTAGGTCATCCAATAACCCTTGAAGCCAAATCGCCTCCTTTGTAGCCTTTGTCAATGCCATTTACTCGGCCTCTGTTGTGGATAATGCCATAATAAACTATGAAGTAGAGCGCCAATTCACTGGTGTCTGTGACAATGTGAACACCTATCTTGTGTTGACTGGCGCTTGTTAAGATTTTCAGTGTAGTTAGAGTCAACGTACCCCGTACACAATTTCTTGCCTCTTGTATTTCTCTCAAACACTAATCCAACATCTACAGTACCCTTGATGTACTGTAATATCCACTTCACGACCTCCCAATGTCCTTTTTCAGGATCATGCATGTATTTACTCACTATACTTACGGCCTGTGACAAATCTGACCTTATACACACTATTGTATACATCAAACTACCCATTGCACTGCCATACGACACGTGAGACATGTACTCACGCTCTTCTACTGACTTCGGAGACAATATTGCTGCAAGCTTGAAATGAGGAGCCAATAGTGTACTTATAGATTTTGTATCACTCCAGATATTAAACTTCTGTAGTACCTTTTGCAAATACTCCTTCTGAGTCAGACAAACTTTGTCACTCTTCCTATCTCTCTCAATTCCCATGCCAAGTACCCTCTTAGTTTCTCCTAAATTCTTCATCTCGAACTCGGATGATAATTGGCTCTTTAACTTGTAAATCGTCGATCTGCTCTTCAAAGCTATGAGCATATCATTTATATATAACAATAAGTAGATATATTCTCCATTTGGCAGCCTGCTAAAATAAACACATGGGCATACAGACTTAGTGTGTACCTTTTACTACCCATAAACTTATCAAATCACTTCTACCACTGTCTTGGTGATTCTTTCAATCCATATAGCGATTTCTTAAGTTTGCAAACTATTTCCTGTCTTGCAACTTGGAACCTCATTGGCTGAGTCATGGAGATTTGCTTATCAAGGTCGTCATGGAGAAAAACGATTTTCACATCGAGCTGATCTAGCTCCAAATGATATTGTGCTACCAACACCAATAAAATCCGAATTGAAGAATGCATCACAACAGGTGAGAATACCTCATTGTAATCAATGCTTTCCTTCTAAGCGTAACCATTAACCAACTTGGCCTTGTAGCGAACACTTTCACCATCTTTAGATCCATGTTTCTTCGCAAATACTCACTTACATCCAATGGCCTTCTTCCATTTAGGCAACTATGACAGTTTTCAAGTGTCGTTCTTATGAAGAGACTTCATCTCTTTCAACATGGTATTCTTTCACATCTCTAACTCTGAGCTGATCTCGACCTCCCTATATATGGATGGAATACACTCCTCAATGATTGAAAGAGTTTAGACCAAAATCATATCTAAAGTGAGCCATGCGTGCTTACTGGATTTCTTCTGATTCTCCCAGCTGCAATAGAATCTTGGACTTGACCCATCTTCAATCCTTGATTTTCAACATCTTCAGCATCTTCATCGGCTACATAATCTCCATCCTGTGTCACCTCTAGTGAGAAGTCAAATGATATTGAACTATCTAGGGTATGTGAAATAGCATCACTCTCCACCCGCTGTGATACCTTCTTGATTTGTCCACTCTCCGCTTGTTGAGAGTTGTAGGCTTCATCATAGAAGCCTCATCAAACGTGACACCGACAATCTTCTTGTCTTTAAGGTCTCACAGCGTGTAGCCGTTCACACCTCTCTTGAAGCCTCAAAACACAGCCTTCTTTGCTCGAGGATCCAATTTATCTTCTTTGACATGATAATAGGCTTCCAAATATCCTAAGCATTTCATAATCTTTAGCAGTTTTCTCAGACCAAACTTCCATCGAAGTCTTACCTCCAATCGCAGACGATGACAACCTGTTAATGAGATATTTGCGTAAGTCAAAGCCTCAGCTCAAAACTTTTTTTGCTAATCTTGCATTAGACAATAAACATCGAACATTCTCTAGCAAGGTACGATTCGTCCTCTCAACCACCCTATTCTGCTGTGGTGTTTCTCGAACTGTGAAGTGTCTCTTTGTGCCTTCATTCTGGCATAGCTATAAAAATGAATCACTCTTGTACTCCCCGTCATTATCAGATCCAAGTATCTTGATCTTTCTACCAGTGTGTTTCTCCATACACGTCTTCCGCTTCACAAACAAATCTAGGACTTCGTTCTTGTGTTGCATGCACCCAACTATGCCTAGAATAATTATCAATAAATGACATAAATTAGTGATTACCTTCAAATGATGCAGTCTTGGTAGGTTCCCAAACATCTGTGTGAACATAATTAAGAATTCCTTCCGTGTGGTGAATCGCAATGCCAAACTTCACCTTCGTCTTCTTGTCAATAACATAGTGTTCACTGACCTCTAACTTGCAGGTCTCACATATTTCAACAATTCTTGCTCCGTCAATGCTTGCAAATATTTATCTCCCGTGTGTTTCAGCCTTATATGTCACATCCTGGTGGAATCATTATCTACACCTTCTGAAGCCGTAACTTGTCCTGTCTCTGTACTACATATAGATTACATATAGATTATTCCATCTGACGCCCTTTAGAACAACCATCGAGTCTTTGAGCATCTTGAGAACGCCATCTAAAAGAGTCCCTTTAAGGCTCTGTGCTTTCAAAGCTCCAATAGAGATCAAGTTCTTCAACTGAGGAATGTATCTTACATCCTTCAACTCTCTTACCATCTCATCGAACATTCTGATAAGAACATTACCTATCCCTTCCATACAACGTGTGTGATCGTCACCCATCAACACCAATCTGCCATCTGTTAATCTCACATTAAAGGTGGACCAATAACCTTGATTATTTGTTGGATTCCTAATTAAGGTTAACTGATATTAAGGGTGCCCATATTAAAGTCACATTTATATAGTTTATATAAACTTTTGAGATATAAGGGTACCATGATGGATGGTATTATTTCAAGGGTTTATTTGCAAATGTGCGACCCACTTTTCTCCTCCTGCAAAGAAATACAAAATCGCTCATTTTTGAGACATCCATCGGTAAAAGATTTTCTGGAGGTTTTGTGAAAGGAAAAGGAGACAGAGAAAGAGGATCATTGCATTAGGTTTGCAGGATCAAAAGGAAGGAATCAAGGTCTTCTTCAATCTTCATCCAATCTTCTTCAATGGCTTCAGGTATGGAGATTTAAGTATTAGGGTTTTTGATTATGCATTCTAATTTTGAGATGATATTGATTCTAAAATCTTGGCTGTTAATCCGCATAATAGTTACTCTTAATTCTTACATTTGGTATCAGAGCAATCTTAAGAATCAATACATCTTGGATTAGAGATTATGGTAAATTAGGGTTTTGATTAATGTTTCATAAAATCAAATTTTTTGATCTTTTAATTGTGGAATTAATAGAGGATTACATAACCCTAATGTCATGTTCATACTCCTCTAATTATGCAATTAATAGGGATCAAAATTTAGGATTAAGAAACCCTAATTTTCCCTAATTTTTGATTAAGTCATCGGAACTGCCATTTAATAACTGTTTCGTCGACTATTAGTCGACTAATCATATGTTATAGTCGACTAATTTATTTTCCGAAAGTTGAGAACTCTCTGTTTCTAACAGGAGTCGACTTATATTTTTGATTAGTCGACTAGTAAAGTGTATAGTCGACTAACCATTTTTGCCAAGTCGACTAATATTTAACCGAGAGTTTGCCTTCCAACAGGAGTCGACTAATAATATGTGTAGTCGACTGATAAATTTATAGTCGACTAATTATAGGGTATAGTCGACTAACTTTTCCTTGCCCTAGTCGACTAGACCTAAATGTGTAGTCGACTTGACTTGACTCAAGTCGACTAGTCTTTCCTTGTAGTCGACTAATGGTTATTTATAATCAATCATTAAAGTATGTTACACATTTAAGTTATTGTGTTAATATTGATTGATGTTGGTCAAGTAATAGAATTGAAGTATTATGGTATTACTCAAATAAAAGATTAGAGAATATTATTGGTTAGTTTGGTATTCATATGGTTTATTGATTTAGTAGTTTCCAAAGTGACCTATGTTAGTAAACCTTATGAATATACAACTACATAAAAGACTTGTCAATGTAAGTGACATTAAAGACAATAATACTCTCGATGGCGGTTCTAGTTAGGAGATTGGGACTGGCCCAAAGGAAAGTCTCTTTCAAATAATTATGAACCGGGGTAGGGTAGTGTAATTTATGCAACTTAGTGGTGTAGAAGTGGATACCCAAAGGTAACATGACTTACTGTCTAAGTAGCATAAATTATATTAGACCTACATAGGTGATAAAAGTTCTCACCTAAAGAGTGAACACTAGATATGCTTAGGTTTCGCCCAAAGGAGAAATCAAAGTGATATCAATAGTTCATCTTAATTAAATTAAGGTTATTGTATTGATTCGTGGCCTAATGTGAGCAATGTCTATTATGTTTCAGTGAACGTCCCTACTTCCCTTCACACTCATGCCACTAGCATACCAGCCCTGGATGGTACAAATTTCTCTGAGTGGTTTGAGCATGTACACTTTACACTGGGTGTCCTGGACCTAGACATGGCCCTTTTGGTAGAGAAACCTGATGAAGTGATTGCTGAAAGTACAGCAGAGCAGGTTAGCCATGCCAAAGCTTGGGAAAGGTCGAATAGACTCAGTCTCATGTTCATAAAGATGACCATAGCCAATAACATCAAGACTTCACTCCCACATACTACTAGTGCATCTGAACTTTTATCTGCTGTAAGAGACCGATTTAAGTCTGCAGATAAGTCATTAGCTGGCACCCTTATGGCTGAACTTACCACCATGAAATATGATGGTAATAGAGGAGTTCAACAACACATTCTAAATATGACTGATAAGGCTGCTAAGTTAGGATCACTGGGTATGAAAGTGGATGAATCCTCTTGGTACATTTCATCCTCAACTCACTTCCTCCTCAGTTTGGGCCATTCAAGATTCACTACAACACTCATAAAGATAAGTAGAATTTGAATGAGCTAACTGGTATGTGTGTACAAGAGGAAGTGAGACTGAGGCAAGAAGGGCATCACTCAGCGTTGGCAGTAACTCAAGGAGGTATCCATAAGAAAGGTAAATATGGAAGAGGTAAGAGATTTCCATCAAAGAAAGGGCATGATCATGGGGAAAGCAGCCAAGGTCATGGAAAGGCTTTCACTGTCAAATGCTACTTCTGTGACAGAAAAGGACATGTGAAGAAGGACTGCAACAAGAGGAAAGCTTGGTTCGAAAAGAAAGGTATAAATCTTTCTTTTGTATGTTATGAATCAAATCTTTCTGAAGTACCTTCTAATACTTGGTAGATTGACTCTGGAGCCACAACTCACATAACTAATTCAATGCAGGATTCCTTACAACCCGGAAACTGAAGGAAAGTGAGAGATTCGTCTTTATGGGGAACCGTCTTAAAGTGGAGGTCGAATATGTTGGTACTTATCGACTACTCTTGGAGACGGAACATCAGATGGATCTTGAAGATACTTTTTATGTACCTTCGATTTTTAGGAACTTAATGTCAATATCCAAATTAGATGTTTTTGGATATTCTGTTTTATTCAGTTGTGGAAAACTCAGTTTAATGTATAATTCAATTCCGGTTGGACATGGAATTTTATGTGATGGTTTATATAAAATTTCATTGAATGATGAGTTTGCACAATCTTTATTATCTCTGCATTCGAATGTTGGTATTAAACGTGGCTTAATAAATGAAAAATCCTCTATCTTGTGGCATAGGAGACTGGGGCATATCTCCAGGGATAGAATAATAAGATTAGTGAAGAATGGGATTTTGGATAACCTAGACTTCACTGATTTTGATGTGTGTGTGGATTGCATAAAAGGAAAGCAAACCAAACACATTAAGAAGGTGCCACAAGAAGTAAAGAACTCCTTGAAATAATTCATACAGATATTTGCGGACCACTCTCAATTCCATGTTTTACGGGAGAGAGATATTTCATTACCTTTATAGATGATCTGTCACGTTATGGTTATGTGTATCTAATTAATGAAAAGTCTCAGGCTGTTGACATCCTTGAGGTGTTCATTACAGAAGTCGAGAGACAATTAGATAGAAAGGTTAAAATCATAAGATCAGATCAAGGTGGTGAATTTTATGGTAGATATGATGAGTCAGGACAACATCCTAGCCCATTTGCCAAATTTTTAGAAAAACGTGGTATTTGTGCTCAATACACAATGCCAGGTACGCCTCAGCAGAATGGTGTTGCTGAAAGGCGAAACCGAACTCTTATGGATATGGTTAGGAGCATGATGAGCTTCTCTAATGTACCCATTTCATTGTGGAATGAAGCCTAAAGACTGCTATGTATATCTTAAACAGGGTTCCTAGTAA
>JAVJIF010001212.1:0-81827 GCA_038442645.1 Agave tequilana
ATTTATGGACTTGGTTCCTTCATTTCTAGAGCTTCCAATCTCTTTATAGGTTAGCTAACTTAGCCTCATTAGCGATGGATGATTGATAGAATGGAGACCACCTTTTGAAGAGATGGAGTTTGGATTCTAGAGGTCTCACTAGCAGGTTCCCATTGGATGGTTTTTTCAGCTAGGTTTCATACAAATCCCATCCTTCATTTTCATCCTTCTGCAAGAATCCCCCTTGGCACATACTTTCTAAGAGGGTTTTAATAGAATAGTCTAAACCGTCATAAAGAATTTGGCATTGTCGCCATTTCTCTATTCTATGATGTGGACATTGGACAAGGAGGTCTTTATAGCGTTCAAAGTACCTCCAGAATGGTTCACTCAGTTCTTACTTGAATTGCATGATTGTCTTCCTAATGAGAGCGGTCATATGAATTGGATAGAATTTCTTCAAGAAAACCTTGCGAAACCATCCCAAGATGTGATAGAATTGGCCGCTAAGCTGTAAAGCCATTTTCTTGCTAGGCCCTTAAGTGCGAAAGGGACAAATCTCAACCTAATAGCATCATCTACAAGGTGTGGGATTTTCATCATTAGACATACTTCATCAAATCTCTTATGAAGAAGTAAGCATCTTTGGACTCTAACCCATGAAACTTGGGGAGTGTGTTGATGAATTGAGGCTTGAGCTCAAAATGTATTCACCAACTGATGGAAGTAGGATGCAAGATGGAAGTGAGGTTCTAATGGGGTAGAACCTATCCTGCAATAATGGTGGATGAGCCATTACGGATCTGGTCTTGGTTCAAACTTGGGTGGTGATGTGTTCTAGTCAACCTAGATGAATTAGGGTCTCTTGACCACACTTGCATACACAAACACAATCACAATCACAAACAGTTTACCAACAGTCAACAAGAGTAATCAACCAAGCCTAATCTATGATAATCTCGACCTAGACAACTCCTAACTGGTTGATTGTCCATAGGAGGTATAATGTAGACTTTGACCATAAGCTAATCAGCCAGGTCAGGGCAAGATTGGTGGGAGGTTATTCGTCAAAGACGTTCTAATTAAGTAACCACCAACCTTCGGGCTTTCGGCCCTCAATCCCCTTCCTAGACACTGATTTGGCAGGAGCCAAATTCAACACCTTCCCCTTTAGGATAATCTCTTAGTGAGTTCGAGATGTCCTAAGGCCAACGTCTATCAGATTTTACTTAAGCTTAGGTTGTGCGTGCTTGGAGATGGTTTGTAGGATAAGAAAGGGTAATGACTTTCCCACCTTATCTTGAATTGAGTTTTGCCCTTAGAGTTTATTGTGCAAAGTGTGCAAGATATAGAAAAGTAGCATTCAAAAAAAAATATCACCCAAGAATGTTTCCTAAACTATAGCTATGCATACGTACCTTGTCTCTAGCTCTCTTCAACAGTAATTATAAAATAAAGTAATTAGACAAATGCCTAGAATGCAAGTCTAAACGTTTTTTAAACAATTAATAATCACTCAAATTACGTTGGATTAAAACAGGGATGGTGGATAACAGAAATAGCAAGAATATAACGTCCAAAAACTTAATTTTTTGCGAGCAATATGTCCTGCAAAAAAGAGTTTTAGTAGTCCAATGAAATTTTTAACTTTTGCAACGCAATTTCTTAAAATTCTGTTTCCTACTTTCGAGAGTAGGGGCATAGAATTTGCAAGTCTTTCTCTTGCAAAGCTTGAATGTTAGATCTGAATCTTCAAGTCCTTGAAACAACACACCAAACTTGTAAAAAAAAAATACACCGTTCCCTCCCCGCAACGGCACAAAAATTGATTGCTAAAATGAAAGAACAATCAAGAGTTAAGAAATTACCGTGTAGCTTGTGGCTAACGGGTCGTGTCAACGAGGAGGAATGCGATGAAAGCTTTCGGTGTTTCATTTAATAACAAAGAATTGTGCTTGTTTTTTAATTGAAAAGAGAATGGAAAGAAGGAGATGATTAAAAGAGAAATTGCAACTTTGGAGAAGGCTTTGGAGAAAGTGATTTAAAAAATTGAAAATTGTTTGGTTGTTCTAAATATAAGAAGGAGACATTCTTGGCTCACTATCTCACTACTCAACGTTTATTCTTCTATTGAAATCTTAGTGCCTCAACTTGATCATAGGCAAAACTTAAGGTTGACTTTAGAAAGTTTGAAGTAAGGCATATAAGATGGTTGAAAAAGTGAACTCTTTTCTTTAAGAAAACGTTTTGAATTGAATATTAAATCATCAAGCGCGAAGAAGCAAGTATGGAATAAAAACAGTTCAAGAAACATTCTTAAAAGAAGTAGGAGTTTAAAAATCCAAACCCATCCTTATGTGCCTTTAAGAACACTTTCAAGAAGAAGGCTTTAAGTTAAGCATGCAAATGATTCATTGGGTCTTTTTCATAAAATCAGAAGAGAAGAAGAATGGAGAGAGGTACAATAGTGAGCCTAGAAAACCGATTTAGCTACTCATGGGAAATAAGAAACAATGCAAGTAATTAAGTAAAACATACCGTAAAATGAGTAGAAGAAAATGGAGCTCGACTCTGTGTATTGATGTCACTTCAATCTTCAAGTTACAAGCACTCAATTCCTCTCTCTCACAAGTGTTTGTATTGAACTACAAATTGTAAAACAAAATATAACTTTTACACTATCTAACAAAGAGCCTAAATCCTTAAAGAAATAACAAAAATTCTAATCCTAGTCTTCGCTCCTTTTTGCTCTGTTGAAAATGGTATTTATAGGGAAAAACCAGAAGGGAGGATCCGGGAAGATTGGGGGAGCAAACGCTCCCCCAACCTCTTTAACAAAGCCGCGAAAACGCGGCTAGGGCCGCGTTTCGCGGGTCCTGTGTGGCCAGTTGGCCACACCCAATTGGTGGGAACTCCTGGTTTGGTGATTCTTGTATCTTCTTCTGGTTTCTCGTTTCTGCTCTAGGACTTGACGAAACAGCCTTTGATTGTTGGCTTCAACCGTTTGATTTTGGAGATTCTTTTCAACCGGTTTCAACCTCTCTGATATGCCAAAAATTTTTCCCTGATTCCTTGATTTCGAATTTATTCTGAATTAAATCAGAATTGGTGGGCTTTTGGTCTTGTTTCTCATTCCTTTCTTTTAGCAATTAGGCCTACATTAAACAAAGAAGAAGAAGACTTGTTAATAGGATTTATTAGCTAAAAAAGTATGGTAAGGTGACAATGTATATGCAATATATGTGACTAATCAACACCATGGAGAAGAACTTCAACTTATTTATACAGTCGACAAATCAACTGTTGCAATCTAATCAACAAGTTATACAACCACTCACTTTACAAATGAGCAAGATGTCATCACAAAGGATGAAAGGGAAAGAGGGACCTTTCCCACCAACCTGAGATTAATCCCAAAGACACTAGAGTAAACGTCCAGTCATGCTCAAATCAATGCAATTCATATCTTGCGATCTGGAAAGAAAGTTGACAATCATGTGATGATGCATGACCAAACCAATTCCTCTCTCCCTATGGCTAATCCATCATCTTCTCGCTCAGATCAGTCTGAAGAAAAAGAAACTGAACAAATCACTGAGCCTCCTTATAAGCCACTAGCTCTATTTTCTAACTGATTAAAACCAAAGAAACATACGGCGCAGATGGAAAAGATTCTAGAAATCTTCAAGCAAGTGAAGTGAATGTTCCTCTTCTTGACGCTATAGAATAAGTCCCATCCTATGCCAAATTTTTAAAGAACTTGCGCACTAAGAAGAGAGCACATCAAATGCCGAAGAAAGTCTTTCTAGCAGCAAATATCAGTAAAAATCCAATAGCCAGAATACTAGTAATAAAAAATAAGGACCCTGGATGGATGTCCAACAATCTCCTGTACAATTGGAACTACTGTTATTGACAAGGCGCTATTAGACTTAAGGGTGAAGGTAAACTTGCTTCCTTACTCGGTTTATAAGCAGTGAGGGGTGGGTGAGTTGAAGCCCACAAAGGTCACTTTACAACTAGCTGACAGGTCAATTAAAGTTCCATTAGAAGAGATTGCAGATGTGGTAATTAGGTTGGTGAATTTATCTTTCCAGTTGATTTTGTCATCCTTGAAACTGTACAGGTAGAGAACCCAAGAGGGCAGATTCCTGTGATTTGGCTAGACCCTTCTTAGCTACTTAGCTACTTCGAATGCTTTGATTAATTGTCGTAGTGGGTTGATGAAACTCACCTTTGGCAATATGATAATTGATCTTAATATTTTCAACCTAGGGAACCAACCAAGTGTTCACCCTGAGCAGCCTTTTGATGTCAACTGGATCCAAGGGATACCAAGCGAGCATTTCAAAGATGAAGGATCTGACATCAACTATATTGATCAAAAGTCAGATTTTGATGAAGTAGAAAGTGTTTGATGAGATAAACCAACATGTCAGTCCGGTTTCATTATAATGGCGGGATCGTATCTTGAGCCAAGTTGTGCAGTGTCTGTATCCCGACCTTGTTTACCTGATGAAGAATCATTTGAGTTAGAGTTTGAACCCTCGTTGAATGTTCTTCAGGATAATATGATTCATGGCATGCAAAATAATCATAGTGATGATAACTCCAGGAGGCCAGACTTTGGGAAAATATTTTGAAGTTTTGAAAAAGTCTTTGATGACGATTTCAAGATGTATGAGGAAGCTCAACAAGAAATGCAAATCAATAATGATCATGGCGAATCTGATTTAGCGCACTCAGATATTTGGAATGAAGAGATCAGGATATTTGAAGAATTAGAGCTAGTGATAAATTAAGTGTCTCGACTCATATCTTGAACCTTTCATTAAGGAGTGTGCACCCCAGTCTTATCCACCTGTGGAGGAGCCACCTGAGCTAGAGCCTCTGGTTGGCAATTCTGAGATAAACATGATTCATGGCATGTCTAGAATTCATATTAATGAAAGTCCTACGAGCCACTTCAAGCAAGCTGAGTGGATATTAGACAATGAAAGTTGGTTCTCTGAGAACAAAAACTCTTGCTCAAGCCGCAATGAGAAATGAGGTGGAATAATGACACCAAAGATAATAGTGGAGCATGCGAGGATGATTCTAACAATGATGTGCTGAGTTGGTTAAACATGGAAAGGGGAATGAAAATGATATGGGGCTAAGTGCTTATGTTAAGGGGGTGAGTCCTCTATCTAATTGGCTGAAAAGAAGAAAGTGAAAGAAAAAGAAGGTAAGGAAGAGGAGTATGAAAATCAAGTTTGACGGAGGTTGTGCTGAAATGATGAAGGGTTCTAATAGTCATGTCAACTCGTTGAAGAGAACCAACCTCGAAAGTGAAAAGTGATCAAGGGGGAGGAACCGTCATAGCTTAAGCAGGTATGAGGGAAGATGTGATTTTTTTTACATTTGTATGCTAACTTTATTTTCTTTCAGTTTGTGAGTCTTTATATTCTCTTTTAGTCAATTAAGTCAATATAGTTTTGGTGTCCAGTGAGTCTTTTATTTATCTCTTTCTCTAACCTATGTGCCGAGTTTATTACAAGTAATACAGGATAAGCAATGAGGTATCCACCACACATGGAGCATTTTTGTTGCTTCGGCAGCTTGATTTCTAGTGCACTGTGAGTATTACTAATTCTGGCATATTGTTTACGTTTCTATACTTTTGTATGATTGGATTGCATGATTATCATGATGTGTGGCATGTTTTGGATGTGTAAATTACAAGATAGATTCTTTTTATATCTGTATTCTTGTATATGCATGAGGACATGGCAGACATGGCACAGTTTAGGTGTGGGGGGGAGATTCACAAATTTCTTTTGTTTTAGGAGTCTTTTGGGGTTTTGTTTTAGTTTTAGGTTTTTGCTTTTTTTCTTTTCTTTCTTTATCTTTATTCTAATTTAGGAGTCTTGTTAAAAATGAAAAAAAAATTGAAAAATTTGAAAATTTCTATAGATGGTTAGCTAGTATGTGAGTGATTTAGTGTTCATGAGTAGAATTTAAATGTAAGATCAAGATGAAAGAGTCATAAAATCTAAAATAAAGATTAAAATCTAGACATACCATCTAAACTTAGTCTAAGTGATTATGTACCCAATAGCACTTAGACTATTAAGTTCATAGGCTTGAGATATTGATTACAACTAGAATAATAAATTAAAGAAAAAAAGAGGATTTATTATATAGTAAAATATTATTAATAAGTCTTGCCTTGTGGCCTCAGTTGCTTGAGTAATTAAGTCCGTACGAGTGTTTTTACACTTATTGCCTTAAGACCATCTGGTTTGGGTGCACTGGCCCAAAGCTCGCTACATGGGTAGCTGAGAAAGCCTAATAGGACAGGACATTATAAAATATAATATTTTTGATTATCAATTAGTTAGGTGCCTTGGCCTCAGGAAGCCTCGGTATCTATGCAAAAGATAGTTAAAAAGTGTAAAAAAATGTTATCACAAAAAAAATAATAATAAGTATGAAAATAGAGTCAACATTCCCTAGCTTGTTAACTACATCACGATCACGGGGTACATAGGATCTAAAACTTAGAACAGGTGGTGTAAAGTTTTGGATTTGAGACTTTAATTTATAGCCAATATGATTTCTTAAATTGAGGTTTTACTTGAAAATGAAACTCATGAAAATTTATGATCTTGCTAACTAGTTAACTTGAGTTAAAAAAATGATTTTTTTCTTTCCTTGATTTTTTGTTATCCTTATTTTATTTTATTTATTTCTTAATCTTTAACTTTCTTGGATTTTGTGGGTGTAATCCACTGAAAATCCTCACGAGACAAAACTCATCCTCTAGGGGTAACTTAGGGGTTTAACAGCTTATTGCACATGCTAAGTGCAACCGTGATTCCTACGAAAGTGAGTTAGGGTAGTTCAGTTTTTCTTTTTCTTTTTATTAATTTTGTTCAAGTACTAGCAAAAGATAGGTGTGGGGTTATTTGTTGAGCGCAATTTTGTCACATTTTCATGCCCATGTTTATCTATCATTTGTTTATAAATAATGCTACTCGGGTATTTTTAGTCTATTTTACAAACAAAGTTATTAGGAGAAGACTGGACCACAAAAGCACTCTTTCGCGACCATAAAGCGCGTTAAAAGGATTTAAAGACGAAATAGGAGGCTTGGTACTGCTCGGATCGCTCTACTATGTTTAAAACTGACATCAAAGAATGTTACATCAAACTCGGAAGAGTTCGAGGCTAGTTTGAGTGAAAATATAATTTGCAAAAGTCAGGAGCTTAAACGGAAAATGGACAGAGATGCAAAAGTGCAAAATTAATTTAGCGATTCTCCTTGTAATTTTGTAACTATTTTGGAGTTTCATGTAATATAGCCAAATGCTAGGCTATAAATATACATGTAAAGGCTAGGGTTTGGGGGTTTTGGATTTTGCCACTTTCTCAAATTTCTGCAATTGCTTCAGAAGTTATTTCCATCTCGTGGAGGCTAATTTTCTCTTCTAGTTGCAATCTTAATTTTTAGAAGTAAAGAATTCTATTTACGATATTTTTTTCTTTTCTAAAATTTCTTTTACTTTTATTTTTCTTCTTTTCCTTTATTTTTAAATTTAGAAAAAAAAGAAGAAGAAGAAAAGTTGCAGGCGCATCCAAGCGCCTGCTGTTAAGGCGCATTAACAACGCCTGCTGTTAAGGCGCTAACCACAGCACCTCTTCAGGCGTTGTCTCTCTATAAAAAACAAAAAAAAGAGAAGAAGAAAAGGAAGCACTGTTGCTGATTTCGAAGAGCAGGCGCGTGCTTCCTAGGCTTTTATGAAAGTTATAATTAAATATTTCCAAGCTTATGAACTACATCACGATCACGGGGACATAGGATCTGAAACTTAGGACAGGTGGTGTAAAGTTTTAGATTTGATACTTTATTAATAGCCTCCACGAGATGAAAATAACTTTTGAAGAAATTGCAGAAATTTGAGAAAATGGCCAAAATCAAAGCCCCTAAACCCTAGCCTTTACATGTATATTTATAGCCTAGGGTTTGGCTATTTTACATGAAAGTCCAAAATAGTTATAAAATTACAAGAAGAATCGCTAAATTAATTTTTCACTTTTGCATTTCTGTCCATTTTGCGTTTAAGACCTGACTTTTGCAAAATTATGTTTTCACTCAAACTGGCCTCGAACTCTTCCGAATTGATGTAACTTTCTTTGATGTCAGTTTTAGACATAGTAGAGCGATCCCAGCAGTGCCAAGCCTCCTATCTCGCCTTTAACTCCTTTTAACGCGCTTTACAGTCTCGAAAGAGTGCTTTTGTGGTCCAGTCTTCTCCTAATAACTTTGTCTGCAAAATAGACTAAAAAATACCCAAGTTGCATTATTTATAAACAAATGATAGATAAATATGGGCACGAAAATGTGACAAAATTGCGCTCAACAAATACCCCCACACCTATTTTTTGCTAGTCCTCGAGCAAAACTAATAAAAAAAAAGAAAAACTAAACTACCACTCATTTTTGTAAGAATCACGGTTGTACTTAGCATGTGCAACAAGCCATTAAACCCTAAGTTATCCAAAGAGGACGAGTTTTGTCTCTTGAGGATTTTCAGTGGATTACACCCACAAAATCCAAGAGAGTTAGAGATTAAGAAATAAATAAAATGAAATAAGGAAATGAAATAAGGATAACAAAAAAATCAAGAAAAGAAAAAAAATCATTATTTTAACTCAAGTTAACTAGTTAGCAAGATCATAAATTTCCATAAGTTTCATTTTCAAGCAAAACCTCAATTCAAGATATCATATTGGCTATCATTCGTCGTTATGTATAGGCTCTTCAGCCTACACAAAAGACCAACAGTTGTCTCCTAGCTCATCATATTGTAGAGGATCCCATCTGATAGGCACAGTATGATCGTCGCTTTGCACGGAAGTCGATGTCGTTCCACTCATCATCTTTCATCTTTGATGGCTTCTTCTCAATACCGAGTAGGGTCTTGTGAGTGCCCTCCTTCACATGTAACGATGTTACTCCATCTTTCACAACATGAAGTTAGACTTTCTGTTGAATTTCTCCACCTCGAACTTGGTTGTCATGGTTGTCTTATTAGCCATCGCTCTAATACCAATTATTGATGATACCGATCAAACAGCAGGGGAACACCAAGTCAAAGACTCAACAACGGAAGCAAAAGCGTAAAAGATTACCACTAGCAAGCAACACCGCACAACCAAGACAAGATTTAATGTGGTTCGGCAATATGCCTACGTCCTCGGGGAGGGGAGAAATATTTATTGAAGAAAATAAAAGAGTTACAATGAGATCTCTCTCACAACTCTCAATAGAAAAATTCTAAAATTTCTCTTGAATTCTTGACACACCTTCAAAAGGCCACCCCTGAGGGGGTTATATAGGCACTTAGGATGATCTTAGTCCAACACGAACTCAATCAGTATCTCCTTAGAGAAATAGAAAACCCATATCTAAACCAAAATAGGAGACAGATTCGTATTAAGAAACTGTCAAAAAACCTGAATTCTTCTCTAATAAATATGAGGCATTCCAAATACTAACAACAAGTCAGCCAGTCAGGTGTATAGTACTATTTCCAAATTGGCTGAAGAACAACAAGTAAAATCCACACATGGATAAGATAATGAGATCTTAATCAAGTGAAGATAAATGTATCACTTCTTAATGCAATCCAACAAGTCTCATCTTATGTAAAATTTCTTAAGGACATGGGCACCAAGAAGAGAAAGACTAATGTACTCAAGAAAGTCTTCTTAGCTACTAACATTAGTGAGCTACTATCTTGTCTAATCCCTGTCAAGTACAAGGATTCCGGTTATCCCACCATCGCCTGCACTATAGGACAAGTCGAGATTAGCCGCGCACTTCTTGACTTTGAGGCAAGTATCGACTTGCTCCCTTACTCAGTTTATCAACAAGCAGGTTGGGCGATCTTAGTCCAACTCGAGTCACCATCCAACTGGCTGACCATTTAGTGAAAGTTCCCAAGGGAGAAATTAAGGACGTCCTTATCCAGGTTGGGGAGTTTATCTACCTAGTAGATTTTATTATTCTTGAGACCCAACCTGTATCAATCCTATGTCTCAAACTCTCGTTATCTTAGGGCGTCTGTCCTTGCAACTGTAAATGCGATCATTAATTATAGGAATGGATCCATGAGGTTGGCCTTTGGAGATATGACTAAAGAGGTCAATATCTTCAACCTAAATAAACAACCTCATAAGATAAGAGACCAAACTGTTGAGATAAACTTCATGGAGAACAGCTGTGAAGAATAAAGTGAAGGTATAGAGAATGAGTCTCTATTTCTTGATGAATTATTTAAGGATAAGTGCGATTATATTAATGAGAAGACATATGTTGGAGTTAGAGTCCCCTTAAAAAAAAGGAAATTTGATTTGAGTGCCTTCACTTTCGATGAGCCAATCAATAATATATCACAATGAGAATATAATTCAAGAACAATCGATTGACCTAACCATTGAAAACATCTTTGAAGAAGAACTCATGTGTTTGGAAGAACTGATTAGGGATATTTGGTTAATTACATACCTCCAAGAAAAGTGTTGAGTTAAGTTTTGAGAAGTTATATGAAACTGTGTTAGAATTCTTAGGCATTCGTAGTGAGAAAGTTTTAACTGAGAGATTTGATGGTAATCAATTTTTGAACAATAAATGTAGAAATATGAGAAAGAAGAGCTTAACGAAGGTAAAACTGGGGAAAAAGAGAGCTAAATGACAAATAAATTGGCCTCCCCACTGTGTCCTATAAAGAGAACCCATTGGAATGATGGGAAGTGAGCTACAGGAATGAGACCTAGAAAGATCTAGGTGTGGGAGAATATGATGTTGTACATATTTTGTTTTTATATTATTATTTTTTTATGCACCTCTTTTTACACTTTATTTCAGCATTCATGCATTACTGTCATACATTGAGGACAATGCATGAGATAAGTGTGGGGAAGGGCTCTAACAATCTAACAAAACTAATATAAAAAAGATAATCTAACATGACTAATATAACTAAAAAAGAGATAAAAAACTTTTTTAAAAAAAATAACATTTTGATATATTTTTTTAAGAAATTAAGGTAATTTTAAGGAATAGGAGAATCATAATTAGGATTTCTTATATTTAGTCAAAATATGATAATTTGTTTGATTTCTAGGGTTAGGAAGAAAATTTAGAAAAAATAATCAAGTCTTGATCTTTACCTTGATGAAATATACACACTTTATATACTTACACACTTAGGTTCAAAAACAAAGATTCTTATGCCTTATAAAAAAGGAATACACACACACACACACACATACATACATACATACATAAAACCTCTGATTAAGTTGGGTACTTGTGCCTCATAAAGCATAAGTATTCACGGCTAAAAGTTATCCATCTTATAAATAAATTCTTAGTTTTGTGACCTAATTGCTCGATACCTTAAGTCCTTGGGGTTTTTTCTCACCGGTTCCCTAAGACTGTTCGGTTTGGCGGTCACCGACTAAAGGCTAATTATATGGGCAGATTAGAAAGCCTAATAAAACTAAGGAATAATACCACCAAAAATATTAAAAAAAGGCATAAGAGTTAGAGTTAAAGAATCCCGAGTCAAAATTTCACGATAACAAAGGTGCATATGATTTAGGGTAAAGTAATAGATTAGATGAGAAATACAAGTTTAACACCTTACGTTGATTGATAACAAATTTTTGAATAGAGATTAAGTTTAGAAAGAAAAAAAAATGTTTTTCTATAACTTATAGATTACTTAAACTCTTACAATAATACTTCAAATATTTTTCCTTTTCAAAATGCTTTTTGAAAATACTAATTCTTGTTTCTCTTTTCTTTATGAATTTGTGGGGGGTAATTTACTAAAAACCCTTACGAGACAAAACTCGTCCTCTAGGGGGAACCTAGAGGTTTAAAGGCTTATTATACGTACTAAGTGCAACCGTGATTTTTACGAAAATGAGTTAATGTTAGGTAAGTTTTGTTTTTCTTTTCTTTTTTTGCTTAAGGACGAGCAAAAGATAAGTGTGGGGTGTGATTGTGCATGTGCATTGCATATTTTGTATCACATATGTCATATTTTTTTTCATTTTTTTAAATCAAACTCTGATTTTAATGTATTTTCATATTCAGTGGTATGCATGTAATTAATGAAGAAAATGGAGAGATTGACTAATTTATCTAATTAAATTCAAATAATTTAAAAGATCAAGCAAATTAAGGAGATCAATTCAAATTCAAAGATTCTAGAAACTATCGTAGCTGAAAAATGGGTATATCAAATGAGATAATAACATCCAAATTCAAAGAAATAACGAATTAGAAGAAGAAACTATCGGTTTCGCTAAGGATAAAGGGATAGATCGTCAAATCTAAAGTTGAAATTTAAAATCTGAAAGGATAAATGGACGGAGAGAAGATCAACGGATGAGATGAAGCAATTAGACTTAGATTCAGACTGGATATATTTTAATATTTTAATCATAACTTTCGCTACTAAAACTTAAATCTGATGATTCAAGATGATCCAGAAAGAATACGTAAAGGGCTACAATTATTATATTGACTACTCTTTCTAATTCTATTATTTGATAAGTGATATTCAGCAATCAACACGCCAATAAGCTGCAGATCAGAATTGAATTTTCACATCGAATCAAGTTTGGAGATAAGGGGGAGGATTCAAATTCAGAAATAGCCAGCTCCCCTTATCTCTCCAACCATCTCCCTTATCCATTTCTTTACTATAAATACCCCACACAGCAGAGGCAGAGGGAGGAAGACAAGGATTAATCTCTTAGTTTCTTATAAGTTTTAGGATCATTATTAGATAGTTTATGAGAAGTTGTATCTCAGTTCTTAATTTGTAGTTCAGTTCAGAAACAAAATGAGAGAGAGAGAGAGTGAGTGATTATAATCTGAAATTGAAGTGACATCAATAAAGATTTGACGATTTCTTTTCTTCTCCAACTCACGGGTATGTTGTATTTCAATTCATTGTTTTCTTTTTAGTAATGAGTAGCTAAATCTCCTCTTTCTGCATTCACTCATCTCCTCTCTAATATTGATTCTTGATCGATATTAATAAAAAAGACCCAACTGAATCATTTGAATGCCTTAAACTATGCCTTGCTTATTGCGAGTATTCTTGAAGGCACATGAGGATGGGATTGGATTTGGACTAAATCATGAAATTAATCATTAAAAAGAACTTGTTTTTATTCCATGCTTGCTTTATTGCGTTGATGGTTTAACATTCAACTCAAAAAAATATTTCAAAACTAAAGTTCGATTTCTAAAATAAATCATCTTATGTGCTTTACTTAATTTCTTTTAAATACAAGACTAAACTTTTTGCCTATGATCTCATTGAGGCACTTCAACTTTCAGGGAAGAATCTAGAGTTGGGTAAAGATTAGTGAGCCCAGATCTCTCTTTATTAAATACAAACAAACAAATATCTTCAAGCTTCTTAAAAAAATCATATTTTCCAAAACTTATTCTATTCTTCAATTTTTCTTTAAATCACTTCTCTACTCTCCATCTTCTTTTTCATCTAAAAAACATAAATACTAAAACTTGTTTTTCTAAAATACCAAAAAGCTTGCATTGCATCTCCTCATGGACATGATCCGTTAGCCCTAAGCTACACAGTATTATTCTCTAATTCTAGCAATCAAATACCTCCTACTATATTTTGCTCCTATCTAGCCGATTAACCTATGGTTTGGCTGCTACAATATACCTTCCTGGACAGTCAACAATTAGTAGTCGTTTAGGTCTAAGGTCTACCCAAACATAGGCTAGATTTTTTTCTTTTATTTGTTTATTTGTTTGTTTTGTCTTTTTGTGTGATATGGATCATAATTATAATTTTTTCATGCAAATGTAAATCCATATTTCACCCTGACCTTTTTTGACTCAGATATCACCAACGTAGCATGGCATAACTTTAGCCAACTAAGTATGTCAGATTGATTTTATCCGACTCAGCGTATGCCCCAGTCCTAGAATTATAATAGGATTGGAATAATCATCTCCACTCTTCACCGAGTTAGCGTAGATACAACTCCCCTGAGTCATTTTATCAACCACTTAACCAACATTTAGCTTCATATACTCTTTTTTTAGAACAACCACTTGAAGAAAAATTTGACCTAGAAAAGAATACAGATGCCTTGCTTAAATCCCAACGCAATTCCAAAACATGATAGACTCAATACTTCCACAAAATTTTCAAATTCAAGATTCTTACTCTATTTCTTTAAGCCCCACCACAACAAGAAGAACCTATTGACTTAGAAAAGAGTATGAAAGACTTAATTAAGTCCCAAAATGATTTTACCTAATCTATAAATAAGTTAGAAGCATAAATGAGTCATTTGGTCAATACAATGAATGTTAGGAACGAGGAAATCTCCCTACCTAATTTTTGACCATCCCCAATAGTTTTAACCAAATTGATCAGACCCAAAAATCATGGTGTTTTGGAAATAACTTTAATCAAGATTTAATTCTTCCCCAACATCTTGAACTTGACCAATCCCAAACCTTGGACAAATTGGAAAGTTTTTACTTCAAGGATATTGAACTTGATTGTGAATGTGACCATGATCCCCAACTTTATGATTCAGTTTCAATTTTTGAATCCATGATGACTCTGGTATTCTTACCCGATCTGGACCATATTCCTGAGCCAATATTGATTTCATACCTATAAATCTAGAACTTGAGTGACCAATCTTGCAAAGTCACATTCCATTGATGGATAATAAAATTGAACTTCAATTTTATGATTTGCAGCAACTCTAGATCCAAAATGACTCTTGAATCTAAGTTTGATTTGAGTCATATTCTGAGTCAGTATTGGTTCCCGTACCTTTCATTTCGGAGCCCAAATCAACTACTCCACCAAGTCACATTTCATTGTTGGACCTAGATATTGAATAAAATGACTATGAGATGATTTTCAAGAATGGTCATATAACTGGGATAATTTCATGTTAGGATCTTGCATGATCCAAATCAAATTGGGGGTTATAGTAATCTTAACAAGAAAGAGGTCAAAGGTGGGTTGCTTGAAACTCTATATTATTTAGATTGGGCAGCAACGCATGCCTCAATCTGATCACCACTGCAACCATCACCTTAAGGTTACATTTTTCCTTCCTTTTTTTCTTTTTCATGCATATATGCATTCATTCATAAATCGAAGACAATGCTTGAGATAAGTGTGGGGAGGATTATACTAACATAGGTTTTTCTTTTTATATAAATTAATAAAAAACTTTTCTTTAAAACTTTTTAAAAAGGGAAACAATATTTTGATTTATTTTTCTAAGAAATTAAGATAATTTTAAGGAATAGGAGTATCAAATTTTGGATTTCTTATACTTGGTCGAAATAAAATTATTTATTATTTCCAGATTTAGGAAGAAAAATTGAAAAAACAATTTACTCCTGATTTTTACTTTAATGAAATATGCATCCTTTATACACTTGCACACTTTGGATTCAAATAAAAAGACTCTTATGCCTTATAAAAAATAGATAATATATATAATTATTAAAAATCCTCTATTAAGATGGGTATTTGTGCTTATAAAGTATAAGTATTCACACCTAAAAGTGGTCCATATAATCAATAAAAATTCTTAGTTTTGTGACCTTATTTGCTCGAATCCTTAAGTCCTTGGGTTATTTTCTGACTTGGTGTCCTAGGACTGTCTGGCTTGGGAGTCACCGACTAATGGCTCGTTACATAGGCGAATTAGAAAGCTAATAGAACTAAAGGATATTATCACCATAATATATAAAATTAAAGCATAAGAATTAAAGTTGAAGAATCCTTAGTTAAAATACTCACGATCACAAAGGTGCATATGATTTAGGGTAAAATAATAGATTAGGTTAGAAATACAATTTTAATCCTTTTCTTTATTAATAACAAGTTCTTGCATTGAAACTAAGTTTAGAACTGAATAGTTTGGTAACCCTATGACTTATAGATTACTTGGTTTTTCCTAGTCAAATATTTTCTATCTTTTTCAAAACACATTTTCAAAAATACTAACACTTTGTTTTTCTTTCTTTCATGGATTTTATGGGTGTAATTCACTGAAAAACCTCACGAGACAAAACTCGACTTTAGAGATAACCAAAAGTTTAACGGCTTGTTGCACAATGCTAAGTGCAACCGTTATTCTTATGAAAGTGAGTTAGATTAGGTTAGTTCTATCTTCTTTTTATTTGTTTCGTTCGAGGATAAGCAAAAGCTAGATGTGGAGGTGTAATCGTTCACTACTATTGAATATTTATTGTCACATTATCATATTTTATTGTAATAAAACTCTGTTATTTAACTAGTTTTTATGTTTAATGGTGTGCTGACCTTGTTTAATGGAGAAGGAGAGGAAATGAGTCAAAAAGCCAATTTAAATTCAAATTTAATTGATTTATTCCATAAATAAAGATAGAGGTAAATATATTATATAGAAGATCCCAACGTCAAACAACAACTCCTATTACATAACATGAGATAGCAGAATAGCGAGATCCACCCAGCTAAAGATCTGGCCCAACAGCCAGATACTGGTTGTTGGGCCAGCAATTTGATGTCATCTACAAGCATGCTTCCCCCTCTTCATTTCTCTTATAAATACTTTAAATTCAGAGGCAAACGGGCACCACACTAGCAGACAGCTAGGATTAGGCTTTTGCTTTAGTTCAACTTAGGATTTTTATTTTTATTTTTATATAATTTTCTGTTTATTTGTAAACTTAGATTAGAGAAGAGATTCATGAGAGAATGAAAGGAAGAATTGTATTGAGAGTGACACCAGTATAATCTTCTTCTTTTCTTTTATCATTTTTTCATTTAATCGAAGTTTATTTTTTGTTTCCTTCTTCTTTTACTTCATTTCTTTTGATATTGATTGTAATTCAAGTGAGTCAAATAGCATTGGAATCATGTTGTTTTTGCGAGGCTATCGATAGCTCATGATGATGAGTTCCTCCTTTTAATGTCTATATCATTTCATGCTTGCTCATTGAAGTCTTGATGGTGTAATGTGAACGGGAACTGATATGATTCTATGGGTTATGTGCTGATCATCTCTGAATCAAGGTAAAACCGTTGCCAATGATCCAAGGTAAGTGATCAACCAAAAGAGGTAAGTTACTTTTCTTACTATATTTTTGCTAATTTCTTAGTGTAGAAATGCTTAAAAACACCAACATTTCCTTCTTCTAATGTCTTTTGATCCTTTCTCATTTAGCTAGTTCATTTTCTTCTCTTTTCAAAACTATTTTTCTCTTTAATTTCTACTCCTATAACTTAACTCAGTACTCTTTTCTTTTCATCTTTCGAAACTAAGAGAGAAAATCTTTAATCGGATTTAGTAAACTTAGAAAGAATACCAAACGCTTCTATCGCTTTCCTTCCTTGTGGATCATGACCTGCATGGCCACTTGCTATAGCGATAGTATTAAGGAATCTTATCACATCTTAATCTTAAATTCTAAACTTTATTTTTTCCGTGCAGGTTCTGCCTCGATCAAATTTTAAGCTTGGTTGCCTTTTCTTTTTTACTTTTTGACTGATTGGTGAACTTGTTTATGGTATTGATTATGCATGTCAGCTTGGTCGAGAGACCTAAATACATCTAGGTTAACGAAAAGCAGTTCATCGCCAAATCATATCCAGTAATGGGTCAACATTCATCCGTGCAGGATAGGTTCTATCCTATTAGAACATCCCTTTCATCTTGCATTCGGCTTCTCGAAGCCTGTGGCAGTAACAACTTTGAGCTCAAGCCTCAATACATCAACACTCTCCCAAAATTTCATGATCTAAAATCTGAGGATGCATACTTATTCATTAGAAATTTGAGAAAGTATGCCTTATGATGAGAATACCTCAGTTAGGAGATGATGTTGTTAGGTTACGCTTTGTCCCTTTCTCACTCAAGGACCTAACTAAGAAATGGCTATACAGTTTAGTGGTTGATTATATCACATCGTGAGGAGATTTCGTCAAGGTCTTCTTGAAGAAATTCTATCCTATCCACAAAACCTCAATCATTAGGAAGAACATCATGTAGTTCAAGTAAGAACCTAGTGAACCATTTTGGAGGTACTTTGAACGTTTCAAAGACCTACTTGCCCATTGTCCTCATCAAGGCATAAAGAAATAGCGACAATGTCAAATTCTTTATGACGGTTTAGACTACCAAACCAAGACCCTCAAGAAACATATGCCAAAGGGGATTCTTGCAAATGGATGAAAACTAAGGGTGGGATTTATTTAAGGATCTAGTTAAGAAAACCATCCAATGGGAACCAATTTCCGAAAAGTCTAGGAATACAAAGTCTATCTTTTCAAAAAGAGGTCTCCATTCCATAGAATCGTTCATAGCTGCGAGGCTAGAATTGCTAGCCTAATGAGAAAACTGGAAGCTCTAGGACAAAAGAGCCAGTTCCAGTAAATCAGGTCAGCCAAACTGAATTTCAACTCTGGGCTGCATTTATTGCCAAGTTGTGAACCATGTGTTTGAAGAGTGTCATGTGTTTCATTCCCAACAAATGTAGCCAGAACACATTAACGCGACCTACTCAAGGCCCCACCATAATCTCTACACTCAAACAATCTCGCCTGGAGAAATCACCAGAATTTCTCATGGAGCCAAAACAACGATGACCACTTAAGATCAAACCATTCCAACCACTTTCAACCTCCCAATTATCAACACAATTTTTCTAACCAACACAATTTTCCAGCCAAGTTTCACAATTTTCCTTCTAGAGTCCTCCTGCTGATAAGAAAATGACTGACTTGGAGAAGATTATAAATGGCATGCAACATATGGAATAATTGTAAGCAATAATAGTCAAGCCATATCTAAGTTAGATGTTCATATTAGTTAATTAGCTAGTTCAATAAGTTAGAGCCCAAGGGTACTTTGCTTAGTCAGCCGTTGACAAACTCTAGAACTTCTAATCAAGTCCATTTGGCTAAAGATCAGCAGTTGAATTCATTGTAACGTGATTCATAAATTGAGGTTGGGTAAACAAGTTGAAAATCAAGTGTCGATGCCTTATTCAGCATAACCAAACACAAGCATCCACTTTATGTAGTTTCACTCTCTCCAAAGCTGACAAGTCTAAAAAAGATAAGTTAGCTTATCAGGTACACAAACCTATAGTACCATTCCCAAATAGACTTAAGAATAACAATAAACAAGATGCACATATGGAGAAAATACTTGAGATATTTAATCCAGTAAAGATCAATGTGCCCCTTCTTGATGCAATCCAATAAGTCCCGTCATATGCAAAATTCCTTAAAGACATGAAGAGAAAAACTATTGTACCTAAGAAAATCTTCTTAGCCACTAACATTAGTGAGCTACTGTCGAGTCTGATCCCTATAAAGTATAAGGATCCGGGTTATCTTATCATTGCTTTCACAATAGGATAAACCGAAATTAGTCGTGTACTCCTTGATTTGTGAGCAAGTATCAATTTTCTTTCCTTCAAGTATACCAGCAACTCGGGTTGGGTGAGCTTAGTCTGACCCGAGTTACCATCTAATTGGGTGACCGTTAGCAAACGTTCCCAAGGGGAAAATTACTAATGTCCTTATCTAGCTGGGGCAGTTTATCTATCTCGCAATTTCATTATTCTTGAGACACAACATGTGTCCAATCCTAGGTCTCAAACTCCTGTTATCCTAAGGCCTCTGTTTCTTTCTACTACCAATGTGATTATCAATTTTAAGAATGGATCCATGAGGTTAACTTTTGGAGATATGACTAGAGAAGTCAATGTCTGCAACCTAGGAAATAATCCCGTGATGTAGAGAATTAAATATTTGAGGTTCACCTAAATGAGAACTTGACGAATGAGTACAGTGAGGAGATGAAGCTAGAAAATAAGTGTGAATTTGAGTTGGAATATAAGGATTTCAACCTCGATCAGATTGTCGAGTCTGCTATAAATTGGATATCAAACCCTATTTCACCAAATACGGAGCCAACAAACTTGACTCCTCCTTCCATTGAATCTTCCCGTTTCATAGAATTTAAAGCTTTGCCTAAGCATCTTAACTACGTCTATTTAGGCAAACAAGAGACTCTTCTAGTCATCATCGCATCCCATCTGACTGACAGGCAAGAATAGAACCTTATGTCAGTTCTTAGAAAAAATAGAGAAGCCATTAGTTGGACCATAACCGATATCAAGGGGTTAAGTCCATCTATAGTTCAACATCATATTCATCTTAATGAAGAGACGACACCAAAGAGAGACCTGCAGCGTAGGTTAAACCCTATAATACAAATAGTTGTTTGTACTGAAATTTTGAAACTCCTAAACAATGGGATCATTTATCCTATTTCTGATAGCCAATGGGTCAGTCTTATCCACAATGTTCCAAAGAAATCTGGTTTCACCGTGGTGGAATACGAGAACAAAGAGGTTGTTCAAACTTGACTTCTCACAAAGATTCGGGTTTGCATTGACTACAGAAAGTTAAATACTGCCACTCGTAAGGACCACTCTTTCCTTCATTAATCAAATGCTTGAATGTCTAGCTAGTCACGAGTATTACTATTTCTTTGACAGTTACGCGGGATACAATCAGATTCCCACAGCTCCAAAGGACCAAAAGAAGATCACATTTACATGTCTATTTGGGACCTTTGACTATCGTTGAATGAATGCCTTTTGGTTTGTGCAACAGCAATGTAACATTTCAATATTGCATGTTGAGTCTATTATCCGACATGGTAGAATGATTTCTAGAGATTTTCATAAATGATTCCCCATCTATAGAGATTCATTCGATCAATGTCTTCATCATCTAGAACTTCTCCTCCAATGTTGTGATGAGAAAAATTTGACATTAAACTAAGAGAAATATCAGTTCATGGCAAAACATAGAATTATCTTAGGACATGAAATCTTAAGAAAAGAGATTGAAGTGGATAGAGCTAAGATCGATGACATAGCTAAGCTTTCCATGCCCAAATACGTGAAGAATATTCGATCCTTATTTGGACATGCCAGTTTCTACCGTAGGTTTATCAAGAAATTTAACAAGATTGCTAGACCCTTGAAATCTTTTAGCTAAGACGTGTCCTTCACTTTTGATAATAAATATATCAATTCTTGGGAAAAACTTAAGAAAGAGCTGATTTATGCACCAACCATTTCTGCCCAGATTGGTCAAAGCCATTCGAGATCATGTGCAATGCTTCAGATTTTGGCATAGGCATTGTCTTATGTCAGCGCATTGATAACAAGCAGCATGTAATCTATTAGTCAAGTAGGACTCTCAATGATACCTGATCGGTCTCTATATGTGCATATTTCATACTACATTATCACACTTATTCTATATAAATTCAGCTAAATAATGGCTTTCCTGTGAATTTCTAGGTCTATGGCATGATGTGAAGAAGAAGCGCAAAACTCTAATTTATTTGGGGATTTTTAAAGCCTAAAGGAAGTCCAAGCCTTTGAAGCCCAATCTGCTAATTTTGAGAGCAGAAAACAAGAAACTAGAAGTCAATACACTGCCCATACCCCCAATACAGGACCCACACCCTGGCACTACGTGCCTGGATACAGCATGGCTGTGAATGGCCGTGTTTTCGCGGCCATGCTGTGGAGTCGTGCTTCAATCTTCGACTCACGACTCTGTACAGCTCCCTGGGTGCCCTGTTTTGCCTATAAATACCCAGTGTTGAGCAGATTTCTAGAGAGAAGAGTTTTTAGGATAGATTTCTTCTCTTTAGGTTAGTTTAGTTGTTCTTCTTCTTTCTTTTGTTTTTCTTTTCTTTTATAGATCATGTATTAGTAAGAGAGTGAACATAGGATAGAAGAGAAAGTTCTTTTAATGGAGGGTGACACTCTATAGAAGATTCTTCTTTTATCTTTATTTGTTTCTTCTCTAACTTCTTACATGTTTAGCTAATTTTTTTCTCATGGAAACTAACTACTAACCACTAACTTGCTAACTCTTTAGTTGATAATCCACATGAATCTAATAGTCTCTACTTGGCCTTGCTCTTGCAAGAGCCGTTGATGGCTCATGATGATAGATTCTAACACTCTAACATCTAACTCTCTAACAAGCTAACATTACTTTATTCCATACTTGCTCTAGTTAGTTTTGATGGTTTAAGTCTAGCTTGCAGTTGTTTGTTGAGTTTGGATGTGATGACTGATCTTATGGGTCATGCTTTGTAAAGCTCTTAAACCAAGGACTACTGATGGCCAATGATACATGTCAGGCAATTTTCACTAAGAGGTTAGCATATTGATGGAGCCATTTGTAGCTTTTAGCCATGAGTTTTCTTTCTTTTTTACTTTATTTTAGAAATAAATACAAAATTCACAAATACCTTCTCTTTAATGTTTCTATCTTTATTTCTACCGTTTACTTCTCTTTTCATTCTTTGTTTTCTTTTCTTTTCATTCTTTGAAACATAGAAGAACCATTAACATGCACACGTGAACATACCGGTAAAGCTTCTATCGCTTCCCGTCCCTATGGATTCGACCTATTTAGACTCAATGCTATAACAGAAGTATCGAGGAAGCTAAAGCGCACACACTTTTCAAAATAATACTTTTTGTGCGCGGTTCATGATTGGAGTCATTTATGCATCATTTTCTACCACCATGCTATGCTTTATATGAATAAAAAGTTGATTTTTACTGCTTTTTTGTCTCTTTTTTCAGGTGCAATGTCTAATGGAGAAAGAGACCCAAATTATGATTTTTGGGGAATTAAAGAAACATTTAAGAAGCCCACAAGAGAAAGCCCAAGTCTGAAAAGATCCAGAACGTATTCTCAGTTTCCACAAGATCCAACTGAGGATACGAGATGCAACAGAAAGGCACAAAAATCCGCTAGCGCAGCGGCCAAGAAAGGCCGCGAAAACGCGGCACGTGCCGCGGATCCGCGACAATCTGTTGGCCGTTACTTCAGCGTTTGATCCGGAGACTAAAGTGGGATGGCCACCTCTCATGAAGACTAAAATAGACCTCTAGGGCCTCTGTAATCGAGAGGAGAAAAAGAGCATTGTTTTTATAGGGAAATTGTTAGGATTTCTCTAGGTTTTCTTTAGTATCTTATGTAATTTTCTTTTTCTCCTTCTAGAATCCAGAAAAGAGAGAGTGAGAGTGAGCAATCTTTGTAATTGGAGACGGTGACAACGCAATACAAGGATCGAGCTTTCAATCTTCATCTTCTCTTGTTCTAGTGCATTGTTTTTCTTTTAAGCTTTTACTTTCTCTTATTTTACTTCTATAATGAATTGTCTTTTGTTCTTTATCTCTATGTCTAGCTAATTCATTAATATGACTAACTAACTCTTAATTGTACTAACTACTAACTCTTGGGTGATTGCTAACTTATATGATTCTTTGAATACATTCTTCTTTCAAGTCTTGCAAATTACAAGTCTATATCACTCCCAATGAAGATGAGTTGCTTTTTATTCTTTGCAAATGCTAAGTTTTTCCTCCATATGACTCATGTGAGCCTCACTTAGAGCCTTGTCTTTAGAACAAGTGCCGTGATGGAACATGAACATGGAGCACTTCACTATGCCAATGACTACATTACAAGTTCTTATTTCATGCTTACTTTATTATAGCTTTGATAGACTAATGAATCTTGTATGTTTCTTAGCATTGTTGAAAGTGGCTATCCTTGTTCCACTAATGAAGATCTATTTAGGGAGCCAATGATTCAAGGAGGCAACTAGCCTAGATGAGAAATACCTCCGACATGGGACAACACAAGGACTTGGTAAAGCAAGACATACAATTGTCAATGATTCAATATGAGGCATGCATCACCCAACGAGAGTAGTAAGTTAGTAAATTATTATGTTAGTTAGTTATGGTTTTTCCTTATATTATTCCTAGAAATCTTTCTTAAAAATCTCTCTTCTAAAAACTTCTTTTTCTTCAAACTTCTCAGTTTTCCTTCATCTTTATTCTCATTTCTTCTTTTCTTTTACACAGCACCGAAAGATTTTTCACTCACCTTCCACATCGTTTTGTTTTCCATTTCTCAAAACAAAGAAGAATCTTCGTTTTTCTTCACAAGATTTCAATACAACCTTGAACGCTTCTATCGCTAACCCTCCCTGCGGATACGACCCGTCCTAGCTTATGTTACGAACGGTAATTCGGAAGGAGCAAGGTAAACCTGCATAAACATTCAAAGTTCTTGATCATCAGCACACGGCAACCAACGGTTTACTCTAAACCTCTTTTCAATACAATTAATCCTTCCGAACAGTTCACCCCTATCAAATTTTGGCACCGTTGCCGGGGATGGGAACGGTTTGATCTCACATTTTTGTTAACTTTTTTCTTTGTTTTTTGGTGTGCAAGTCAAATTTTCAGAAATTTAACATCGCAGAAATCCACACTTGCTTTTGTATGGTTGGGTAAATTCTTGCATATTGTTTTATTCTGATGGTAGTTTCTATTTATATTACCTATACACTTCAAGAATTAAGAACTAAAATATGAAAATTGGTTGCTTTAAAACGGTTTAGACATTTGCATCTTGGCACGTGTCGATTTCAATTCCAATATACTATATTTTGTTCTTATGTTGTTGTGATCTTGACGGAGGTGTACATACTGCATTGCTTATAGCTTAGGACAAACACTTGAGCGATTTACTCGCTTTTTTGTGTTCATTATTATCTATATTGCACACTTGCATGAATTGAACTTAAGAGCATAACCTGATACAACGTAAGGTGGGGAAGTCATTACCCTCTCTTAGCACAAAATTCACCTCTCCACTCACACAACCCAGGCCTTAATAAAAATTAATAGATGTTGGCCCTTAGGGACATCTCAGACTCATTTAAGAGATTGACCTAAGGGGAAAGTTGTTAGAAGTTGACTCTTATCAAATCGGTGTTAAAAGTTGGGGATTGAGAGGCGAAATCTCGAGGAACAGTGGGTTGGCATAATTAGGCCCGTTGTTCTACCACAGATACCTCCCACTGATCTTGCCCCTACCTGGCCGATTAAATTGTAGTCAGATTCCGACAATGTACCCCCCGTGGATAGTCTAACCAGTTAGGAGTCGTCTAGGCCTAAGTTAGCCCTAGCATAGGCTTGTTTTCTTTCTTTTTTTCTCTATTTGTTCATTTGTTTGTTTGTTTTGTAAATTGAGATATGAATTTTAACAACAACAATTTTTTCAATCCTAACATGAATCCATTTTTCACTTCGATCTCATTTGACTCGGATAACTCCGACCGGGTTATGTACAACATGACCTAACCATATATGCCGGATTGGAATTATCCGACTCAATATGACCCATATCCCCAATTCTATGACTATAATTTTCAAAATAATTTTCACTCTTCACAAAGTCAATGGGGATTCACCTCCCCCGAGTTAAATTTTTAACCACTTAGTCCACCGTCTTCTTTCCTATTTTCTGCTTCACATTCTCCTTTTCCTGACCCACCAACTGAAGAAAAATCAAAAGTACAAAATAGTATAGAAGTCGTGCTTGAGTCCCAACAACAAATTCTTTAAAATATGTTGGACTCATCTTTTCAACCAAATTTTCAAGAGTTATACTCATCTTTTAAAGTCCCACCGATTCAGAATGAACAACCATCAGTCCTAGACTTGAGTATGGAGCTCTTGCGTGAGTTCGAGCAACAAACTCAATATCAGATATACTCAAAATTTCACCACAATTTTCAAAATCAACTTTCATACTCACCTTTTCAAGAAGAACTGATTGCAAAGAGTAGAGAAGGCATGATTCAGACCTAAAATTTTAGTACCCGACCTATCAGTAGGTTAGACTCAATAATGAACGAATTGATCAATGAGAATGAGAAAAATCTTTCTTGTCAACCTTTAACCAATCCTTATATCCCTAACTCTATTGATTGGACCCTAGAGTCATGTTATTTTGGAAATAAAGATTCAATTTCAACATACCCATTTGAACTTGACCAAACTTTAAGTTTTGAAAGTCACATTGACATTTTGACAAGTCATCCCTTTCTTGAAATAGAAATTGAAGATGAATATGATCCAGAACCTCATGTTGGTAATTCCATTTCACTTTTTGATTTAATAATGATTCCAGTATATTTATCAGATTTTTTCATATTCTGGAGTCAACATTGAATTCTATACATGTACACCGTGAAATTGAATCACCAATATCTTATGATCATACTTCATTGATGGGGAAAGTGTGTGGACATCAATTTTCTGGTTTGGACCCAATTTTTGAACCAATTATGACTCTCACTTTTGAATTCAGACTCAATCTAAGTCACATTCCCGAGTCGATATTAGTTCATGTTCTGTTTGAGCCAAAATCAATCATCTTCCACATTCACACTTCATTGTTGGACTAGGATGTTGAACAAAATGACTCAGTAATTATTTTTGAAAATTAAAAATTTATTGGGGATAATCTTTTAAATAAGCCCATACACTTCATCATTCTGTTAATGGGTTATATTAGAAAGGTCACTGGGTTCCTTCAAGATCCACAATATTTAGATTGGGCCACATTTCGTGGACCAATCTGACCATCACTGGAATCACCACCCTGAGGTAATTTTTCCTTCCCTATTTGTTTCATGCATATACACATTCACGATGCATTGAGGACACTACATGAGATAAGTGTGGGGGAGGGTTTATTAAAGTAGGTTATTCTAAACTTTCTTTCTTCTACACTTTTTTTAAGAAAATTTTAGATTTTTCTTTTGTATAAAAAACCCTTTTCTTTTCTTTTTACAAAACTTTTTGAAATAAGAGAAATAGTTTTGATTTATTTTTAAGAAAGTTAAGAGGATCTTAGAAATTATGAATTCTTAAACCATGTCAAAGTAATAAATCTTGTTTAAATTTTAGAATAAGGAAGTAAGATTAAAAAGATAATTTGATCTCGAATTTTTTGCTTTAAATATATGTACTTCACACTTACACAATTTTTTTGGGATTGAAATAAAAACTGAAAATGCCATATAAAAAATATATATAAAAATGGTGATAATAAAAATCTCTTATTGAAGCTCGGTAGTTATGCCTCAGGAAGTATGATTATTCATGCTTAAATGGTAGAAAAAAATAAAATAATCCCCTTTAGTTTTGTGACCTCGTTTACTCGAGTCCTTAAGCCCGAGGGATGTTTTCTCATCTGGTTCCCTAAAACCATCTGGTTTGAGAGTAACTGGCTAAAGGCTCACTACTTGGGTAAGCTAAAAACCTAAGAAACTAAGAGAAGAAAAAAATTGATAAATGGCATGGAAGTTAGACTTGATATCCCAAAAATCTTACAGTTCACAAAGTGCATATTATCTTAGAGTTTTATGAAAGATCAAAGAATCGATTCAATTTTAAATTCTTATATTTAATTTATAACAAGATTTTGCATTTAGACTTAGTTTAAAGATGAAGAATTTCTGATTATCCTATGACCTTGGATCACTTAAATTTTTATAAAAATATTTCAACGGTTTTCTCTATTTCAAAAATGTATTTTCAAAATACTAATATTTGATTTCTTTCTTTATGGATTTTGTGGGTGTGTAATCCGCTGAAAAGTCTCAAGAGACAACTCCCCCTCTAGGAAAACCTAGAGGTTTAATGGCTTATTACACATGCTCAGTGCAATCGCGACGCCTGCGAAAGTGGTGCAATAACTTTCTTAGTTTTTCTGTTTTGCTCGGGCCGAGCAAAAATAAGTGTGGTGGTGAATTGGTCTCTATATTTGCATATTTCATACCATATTTTTACACTTATTCTATATAAAATTCTGCTAAATAATAGCTTTCTTGTATATTTCTAGGTCCATGGTATGAGGTGAAGAAGAAGCCCAAAACTCTAATTTATTTGGAGATTTTAAAGCCTAGAAGAAGCTTAAGCCTTTGAAGCCCAATCTGCTAATTTTCGAAGCAGAAAACAAGAAACAAGAAGTCAATATACTGCTCCCCCCAATACAAGACCCACTCTGGCGGCGCACCTGGACGCAGCATTATCACTGAAATGCGACCATGGGCGTGTTTCCGCGGCCATGCTGTGAGTCCCGCGTCGAGCACACAACTGTGTATAGCTCCCCTGGTGCCCTGTTTTGCCTATAAATACAAAGTGTTGAGCAGATTTCCAAAGGAGAGAGTTTTTAGGGTAGATTTTTTCCCTTTAAGGTAGTTTAGTTGTTCTTCTTTCTCTTGTTTTTCCTTTCTTTTGTAGATCATGTATTAGGGAAGAGAGTGATTATAAGATAGAAGAGAAAGTTCTTGTAATGGAGGGTGACACTCTATGAAAGGTTCTTTCATAATCTTTATTTTTTTCTTCTCTAACTTCTTTCATGTTTAGCTAATTTTCTTCTCATGGCAACTAACTATTAACCACTAACTTGCTAATCCTTACTGGATAATCCACATGAATCTAATAGCCTCTACTTGGCCTTGCTCTTGTAAGAGCTATTGATGGCTCATGATGATGGATTCTAACACTATAATATCTAACTCTCTAATAAGATAACATTAGTTTATTCCATGCTTGCTCAAGTTGTTTTGATGGTTTAAGTGTAACTTGCACCTGTTTGTTGAGTTTGGATGTGATGAGTGATCTTATGGATCATGCTTTGTAAAGCTCTTGAACTAAGGACCAGTGATGGCCAATGATACATGTGAGGCAACTAACATTAAGAGGATAGCATATTGGTGGAGCCATTAGTAATTAGTAGCCATGAGTTTTCTTTCTTTTTTACTTTGTTTTAGAAATAAATACAAAAATCACAAATACCTTCTCTTCAATGTTTCTATCATTGTTTCCAACGTATACTTCTCTTTTAATTCTTTGTTTTCTTTTCTTTTCATTCTCCGAAACATAGAAGAACCATTAACATAAACACGTGAACATACCGGTAAAGCTTCTATCGCTTCTTGTCTCTGTGGATTCGACCCGTTTAGCCTCTATGTTATAACGGAAGTATCGAGCAAGCCAAAGCACACACATTAATTTCTAATTTCAAAATAACACTTTTCATGCACGGTTTTCCCCCGATCAATACCTAATTGAACTGCATTATAGCCAAAGAGAAATTCTTGGCAGTAGTATTTACTGTAGAGAAACTCCTTACCTACCTACGTGGATCGAAAACTACCACCTTCACCGATCATTCTGCGCTTAGGTGCCTCATACTTAAGAAGGACGTCAAGGCCCGAATCATTCGTTTGATCCTCCTTCTTCAAGAATTTGATCTCAAAATTTGACACAAAAAGGGCAAAGAAAATATTGTCACCAACCATCTCTCGCATACCCTAACGCCCCTGACAATGAATCATCAACAAATGATGACATTCCTGATGAACAACTCTTAGTTTTCTTTAACGAACCATGGTTTGTCGACATAGTATACTACTTAGTTGCAAACCAAACTCCATCTTATTGGTCAAAATAAGATGTCTACCAGTTCTTATCTCAAGTCCAGTATTTCTTTTGGGAGGAACCATATCTTTTCAAGTATTGTTCCGACCAAATGATTAGGAGATGTATCTTTTCAAGTATTATTCTGACCAAATAATGAGTAGTAGCACATGCTCAATATAGTTGTGTCACCTGTAAATGTGGCTCAATAATTTCTTAGTTTTTTAATTTTTGCTTGAGGATAAGCAAAAGATAGGTGTGGGGTGTGATCGCACATGTATTTATGCATTTTTATTATTACATTCTTACACTTATTTTGTAATAAAATCTGTGTTTAACTTGTCTTAGATCAATGGAGGGAGAGGAGATCCTCACAAATCTAGTCCAACTAATTCAGATTATGGAGGTTTTTTATTGCAAAATGAAGGATTGCACAGATATTCAGAAGATTCAGAGGGATGAGTGCACTTGTAACTGAAGATCAAGATGTATCTGAACGAGAGAATCTTTGTGCCCCAGGATCTGGTCCAACGGCTAGATCCGCGGCCTTGTAGGATTGGTTGGGGAGCGTTTGCTCCCCCTATCTGTATACTCTCTCCTCTGTCTCCTTTTAAGCTATAAAACTGCATTTCTTATAGCAGAAAGTACAACAAATAGGATTAAGTTTTTGCTTGCTCTAAGGCTAGGATTTTTTCAGTTAGTTACAAGTTATTGTAATTTCATTTATTGTTTTTTCTAGCTTAGTCCAGCAAGAAGTGAGAGAGAGATAAAGTGTTGTAATTAAATATTAAAGTGACATCATTAAAAGATTCAAAGCTTTTCTTCATCTCCAACTCTCGGGGATGTTGTATTTAAATTCAATAGTTATTTTTCATCTTTTATGAGTAGCTAATCTCTCTTTTTTGGACTCAGTAATCTACTTTCTATATATTTACTCTTGCTCAATTTTAATGCAAACACCCATTTGATTCATTTGAATGCCTAATATTCAAGCCTTGCATTTACCAGTGTTCTTGAAGGCACATGAGGATGGTAATGGTTTTTAAAACTTTAATTTCAAAACTTTTTCAAAGCTTGTTTTTATTCTATACTTGCTCAGTTGCATGATGGTTTAACATTCACCTTAAAAACTATTTTAAAATAAAGTTAATTTTCAAAGCAGATTTTAAGCTTTGCTTGGATGCTTATGAATTTCAAGGTTGAACTTATGCCTATGATCATTTTAGGCAATTAAAACTTTCAAGACAAGAGTTTATAGTGAGTATAGGATTAGTAAGCCAGGATCTTTTCCTTATAAAAATCAAATAAACTCTATTTTTCCAAACAAACCAACTCTCAATCACAACATCTTCTTTTTCTTTTCTTTTTAAAAAAATGACATTAAACTTGTTTTCAAAACAAAGACATCAAAATTTTCATCGCATCTCTCCTTGTGGACACGACCCGTTAGCCTTAGGCTACGATACTTTTTACTCCGATCACCACACGATTTCTGATTTCATTTCTTAACTTGAATTGGTTTTTGAAATTTCCCGATTTATGCCCGAACAACTCTCCACCTGCTGTGATATTTTCTTGGTCTGGCTACTCTTTACCTGCTGAGAGCTTAGAGTCTTCATCATATAAGACTCATCCAAAGTGACATCCTTACTCAGAACTATCTTCCGGTCTTTAGAGTCCCATAGCTTATAACCTTTCACTCCTCTTTTGAACCCTATGAACATGGTCTTTCTTGTTTAAGGCTCCAACTTTCTACCACTCACATGATAATAACCTGAACAACCAAATACTCTAAGCATACCATAATCTGAAGTAGCCTTGCCCAACCATATCTTCATCAGAGTCTTACCTGCTGTAACGCCCCGATCCCGCGGGTACGGAGACGTTACTGTGACGTATATACGTAGGTCGAAATTATCCTCACAATATATGCTAAGCATCAGTACAGGCAAGAATCAGAGAATGAAAGTACGTGGTGCATTATACATTCCAACATAAGAGTATAATTACAAAATTATCACAGGATATGATACAATATTACAAGAATATTACATCACCAATAGGTATAAATGCGAGAATATAAAGAGATATACAAATATAAACAGTACAAAGATGCTCGTGGTTACATAAGAAAAACTCGAGAGATGAGTAGGGGGCCTGAGAGGATGGGGCTCCAAACTATCTGCCGATCATTCACATTTTCTCTGCGCATCTCTGATCAGCAACTGAAAGAATCCATAAGACCACAAGATCTAAGGAACATGCAGGTCCAGGGAAGTCAGAACTCCCCAATGAGTGGTACGGTGAATGCTAAGTGGCGTGCATAGATAAGCACACGTGTATCAATAAATCTGAGTCAAAAGAGCAAGTATTGAAAATCGTGTCATGAACACGGCATATAGGTTCAGGCAATGAGGAAGCAAGAAGGGTAAATGTAGTAAAATTAGTTATATAAGCCTAAATTATGGATCCGTGAGGTTAGTACATCGAAAGAATAATCCAAACAAGAAAACTCTCATAAATATACTTATACCTCACATCACCGTATCCTGAGTTCATATAATCTGAATTGTCTCTTAAACTAAGAAAATAACATAAAATCGATAAAACTGATAATACCAAATACAAGCAAAACCAGCTGGCTCAGTTTACAACTTCATGAGACAAGTACGTCGAAGGAATAATCCAAGCAAGGAAACTCTCATCTATATATCCTATGCCCCATGTTACCATAATCCCAGTATATACAACCAGAATTACAAAACTACATGATGAATTATTGATTAGGATTTTATTAGTATTATTACTAGTCCTACCCATATATCCAGGTATGTGCCCTAGCGTCCCAACACACATACATACATATATGAGTAAGCTGAGGTTGTTATTAGAAAAAATTATGATGAGACTGATGGGTTATGCTTACAATGGTTCTCGTACATACCCATGACCACGGCCTAAGATGTTGCGGTGCTGACCCAGAACCTGCTGCTGGGCAAACAGGAAATGGGTCTTATATATGCCTATTCAGGAATATAATAGAACGTAGGGAGTCGGCACTTCCCTCGGAACGCCTAGAGACCCTCAGGTAGAACCGAAAGTTTGAATTGCACAACATACCTAATACTACTGTAAACATATTCACCGATTGAAGTCCGTCAGTTTCCCTCTTACCCGATGTAGATTGGTTTTTTTATAGTTTATTATTATGTAATTATTATATTTGTAAGTACACCTAGAGGGGGGATGAATAGGTGTACTGCTAATCTAATGGTCAATAAATGCGGAAATTAAAAACAAATTTGCAACTACACTTAGTGCAACCAACGAGTGCAGCCGAATTCCCCGTGAAGGGCTCTGAACTAACTCCTCTTGATTCCTTTGAATAAGAGTTGAGGCGCTATATGAAGCTCTCGTGGTTAAGCACAAATGAGGCACACAAACACAAGCCAAGCATATATAAGAATAAACAATATGAATGATGCAAGGCACAACGCAAGCATATAATATATGAATGATATGAATGATGCACAACACAAATAAAGAGAGAGAGTTTAGAGTCAATGGATCAAACGCAAACAACAAGATGTGTTTCGAGGTTCGAGCACCGAGCTCTACGTCCCCGCCTTCACCGAGAAGGATTTCTAATCCACTAACTTGTCCACCTAGGACTCCCAGTGAGGGAACCTCCACCGAGGATTTTGTACAACCGGGAGTACCGAACTCCTCTCTCAAACAACAACCTCCACCGAGGCAATACAAACACAATTCACCTCTACCGAAGAGGGATCCAAACCAACACCAACTCCACCTCATCAAGAGGGAGTAAACACCAACTCCCACTCCACCTCACCAAGAGGGAGTACACCACAATCTCAACCTCTACCAAGAGGGAGCACCCCACAATCCAAATCAACCTCTACCCAAGAGGGATATCACAATAGAATAGGGTTTACAACTTGGTGGTATGTCTCAACCACAAACACTTTCCTTTTCCCACAAATAATGATCCTATAGAATAGGATAGAGGATATAGCTCAAGTGTGGAAAACCAAGAGTTTGGAAAACAAAAACTCAAAGAAAAATACTTGGGAAAACTCTTTGTAAAAGATAGAAATGAAGAACAATACAAATCTCATAAATTTTCTATTTTCTTTGATTTTTCCAAAACCCTAAAACAATATAAAGAAAGATCTTTTTAAGCTCTAAACACTTTTGAAAACTTGTTTTAAACATCAAGAAAGGAGAGAAATTTTAGCTCTTGAAATCTTAACCTAAAACTCAAAACAATGGGGTATTTATAGCCCCAATACAAAACTAGCCGTTAGGCTGAATTCTCAGCCTGAGACGGCTGGCGGTCGACCGCCCGGTCTACCGCCAACGGTAATAAATATGACCGTTGGAGACCTGCGGTCGACCGGCCGGTCGACCGTAGAAAAACAGAGAGCAGAGCTCTCTAGTCCGGTCGACCGCCCAGTCGACCGGCCCAAGTGCCAGCCCAACGTGCACAGATCTGTGCACGTCGGTCGACCGATCGGTCGACCGACTCTGGGTCCGGTCGACCGGTCGGTCGACCGCCAGAGCCTGTCAGGCACTGTTCTGGGTTAGAAAACATGGTTTAAAAATATTGTAAAAATTCCCATAAATCTTCTAAAATTCCACAAAAATAGTTTTATCATTTTACATTCATATACAAACATGTGATAAAAATTCAATACAAATATCAAACATATTGAACCATTTTTGTGTCTTACAAATATTGTCAAAAACCAAAACCTGTATTTTTCCAAACTTAGATTTTTCAATAGGAAATCTGATTTTTCCTAAAACTCATTGAAATACAAAACATGATACTTAAACACTTTTAAGCATGTTGCATATGGACATAGGTCCAATATACAAGAAACATATACATATCATAGTTTTTGTCTTTAATTCCAAAATAATGTTTTGTTAAAAATACCAAAACACCAAAACTCATGAATAGTCATCTCAACATAAGTTTGTCTAGGAAATTAAGCATGCATGTATATAGAATATATCTAATATACATTAAACAATGTAACTTGTTTTCAATCTATCTATTCACGAAAACCAATATCTGTTAAACCAAAAACCGAAAAACGAATCCAAAACATGAAACGTGTGTGTATTGTGAACTTGAGCATATCACACTATCTAATCTTTACACATGGATCTAAAACACAAACTAAACTAGGATACCTAAGTCTTCTTGACGATCTCCATCTTCAAGTCGACTCGATCCAAAACTCCATCCACCGAGCTTGACTCCAACGAGTGTTATATATGATCTTGTAGCTCGGGCTCTGGAATCACCATGTGAAAGCTTCCAACTCCTTTGTTGAAGCTAATCACCAACAAATATCTTGATTAATGATCTGAAACTAAACATCACAAAATTATTAGTAAACATAACTACACGAGTTAATCATCATCAAAACTAGGGTGGACGGCCTCTGGGCCAACAATCTCCCCCTTTTTGATGATGACAAAACTCATGGAGTTATATATGCATGGATTAAAGTTAAGCTTCAAAGAAGCTCCCCCTTAACTCATGCATAACAAATAAGTAATAAATATCCAATGAAAGCTCATAAACATGTATGCAAATACATGGAGATAAACATGCATAAACAAGCATGAAACACATCAAATTCTTTTTCTCCTATTTACAAAACAATACAAAACATATATGCATAAACATAAATCCTTAAATCCTGAAACATGCATATATATACCAAATACTTCTCCCTCTTTTTGTCAATCATTAACAAGGGGTCAAAGTAAAAACAAATCAATAAATTCTTCTCCCCCTTTTGTTTGAAACAAAGAATTAACTAAGGGGTCAAACAAACAAATCAATAAATAGATATATGCGATATACATTCATGAAGAGGAAGACGCTAAGTTAACTTCCCTACACATATACATTACATGAAAGAGGGATGACAAGCCCTAATTCACATAACGCATAATATGTAATGCATAAGAAGAGATGTGAAGCTCCCCCTACACACGTGTATCGCATAAAGAAGAGTTGTCAAGTTCCTCAATATAAGATACACTCAACATGAATCTATATGTAGAAGAGATGTTAAGCTCCCCTTGCATATATGCAATCATATCAAAACATTTTTAACATTTCTTATTAAAACACAATTTTGAATTTTCTCATAAAACAAATTTGATACCAATTAAAATGTGTCAAAGTAGTACATTTAGATACCAAATGAAAGTAAATAAGGCATTGATACCAATTTTGAGAAAATAAATAAAATCTTGATACCAATTGAAAATATTTAAATAACCATCTTGATACAAAATGATACCAATTGTAAGTATTTGTCATTTAGAGCATATGATATCAAAATAAAATCAATTTTTAACATAAAGTGTGGGAATAGAAATCAACGGTAAACAAAATACCGATTGAAAGATAAAAATACAAAATTTCTCCCCCTTTATGAAATACCAAATAAAATGATGATCAAATTTTTTATTTGTTATAAGCTTATGCATCGTTATTAAAATATCAATTAAAACACTAATCAATTGAAAACCTGATAGTCATTAAAATTCAAGCTTTAGCATAAACATATATATGTATGAAAAATTAGATATCAATCGAAATTGATATAATTTGAAGTGAAAGCATACATACATAAAAATATATATGAGTATACAAGAAATGTCAATATTGATACCAATTGAAAGAATCCAATGATACCAATTGAAACAACAATAATATCAAGAGTATATCTCATATAATCTACCACCCAATCATGCTCAAGTTTAAAATGATTTTCAATAAAAGCATACAAGGCATGGTTGCCCAACCAACCGCCCGTGGAAGGTAGGGTTTTCAAAAATAGGTTTGAAAATAGGATATGTTTGAAAACTCTACCATAACGATGAATCCCGCAACTAGTTATATGGAAAAACTTTTAAACTAGTACGAAATCCTTCAAGTAAGGAATAAAACAAAATTATATTTCATGAAAAACATGTAAATCACATGATCACTAAACACTCAAAGTCCATAAAGCCCATATATACTCATGAAAATATAATCATGAGAAACATTTAAATGAAGTGAGTGTACAAGTGTTATGTGACACAAATAATCATGAAAATAGACATTCAAGCTCAATATTCCTCAAAACATGAAAATCATCAAAACTCGATTTCTTTAAGGCATATGTATGTCAAGTATAAACTAAAGTATACATATCCAAAACATAACGAGTCCACAAATGTATATGCATTAAGGCACGTGGCTCAAAGGATGTATATGTATAATCAATAGTTTAGATAAGATGGACATATACATGAAGTGAAAACACATGATCATAAAACATGTCCAAAAATGGGAATACAAGTCAAATGCATGAATCATCAAAACTAGACTATACTAGCACATCTAATGGGTACAAATAAGCGTTCAAGCACAAACATATATATGATCTATTTGTGTCCCACTATATGTACAAGTATATATCCTAGTTTTAATGAAAACTAACATTTAAACATATATTCAAATCATGAAGCATAAAAAACAAAAGTCATAAACATCCACATGATCATTATGTATATGCATATGCATTAGATCTAGGCATACATATTAGTTAAAAATAAAGTGAGAACACATAGATATAGATCCATATTGAACATGGGTGTCTCAAATAACTAACTATGTATATCACTAATCTAATAAACATGACATAGGCATAATGAACAATAAAACATGACATGCTAAAATCGATGAACATGAAAAGCATGTAAATATAAACGGGAGTTAGAGATCGATACCAATACCGATGAGGGCACCTCTCTAGTTCTCCAAACCAAGATGGTCCTCCCACCAAACATCCCTTGAAAGTGATGCATCCAAATAGTCCTCATGAAGCTTGGAACGCATCCACTCCAAGGTACCGATACTCTCACGTCATGCGAGAGCCCACACCTACATCAAATACAATAGGGGTGGTCTTTGGTACCCATACTCTATTGGGTCCATGGGGGTTAGTACCTTTTCTAACCCAAACAAATTTATTTGCTAAATTAACATCATGTATATGATCATAGCAAAATTTAGCAAGGTGGCCCTTACGTCCACAATGTGTAAAGTGTACACATAAGCATACAAAGTGTGATGATTGTGACCGTGAGTAGCATGTGTATGTCGTGGAGGTGTGCATGCATAGATGGAACTTGTTTCTTTCGAAACAAAGATTCCAAACGTGTATAGCTAGAAACACAATGGCTCAAAGTGGAGCCCAAACAATCAATATTCTTCTTTAGCATGGATATATCATTTTTAATTAAAGAAGAAGTGATACATGCAATGGGTGAGCTAGATGGAACTACCCTAACATTGCAAACATGTGAATCTATATTATTTTGCAAAGATTCATTTTTCTTTAAACAAACATCTAAATCATTTGAAATAGAAATTATTTTGTTTTTTAAAGAATCATTTTCTTTTAAAACAAAATTAACTTTTGAAGACAATTTTTCATTTTTCTTCAAAATAATTTCACAATCATTTTTAGATTTTAAAAGTTCATTTTCTTTTAGGGCAAGATCAAGTCTAGATTTTAATGAATCCCTATCATTAGAAATCTCCACTTTCTCTTGCAAAACCAAGTCTAGTCTTGAACTTAAAACCTTGTTTTCTTCTTTTAATTCAAAACTCTTCTTTTTCAAAAGGTTGTATTTTTCTATCAATTTTTCACAAACAATGGATAGTTCTTCATTTAAAGTGTTGGGATCAACATGTTCATTACTAGAAGAATTAGCATCATCACAATCTAGTTGAGATTCTGAATGTACCTCAAGGGAGTCATTCCCTTGGACTATAAAGCATTGTGGCTCGGATTCTCCACTAGATTCATCTTCCTGTTGGATTTGCAATTGAAGCTTGGAGGTGGTCAACTTGTTCCACACTGCAAAGGCGGAATCAAAGTTAAAAACAAGCATAAGATATTCTTTAGAAAGCGTACTTCTAATAGCCTCAAGGCTTGTGTATTGGCCCCTATATGATTGCGGTTACCAAGATAGCATTTCTTGGTAGCGGCAAGAAAAACATGCAAGCCTAGGGTTTTCAAATACATGGACATCCTAAATTTCCATGTGTCAATGTTGGAGACATCGAACATGGGAGGTGACAAGCAATCCATGAGTGTGTGCAAACAAATATATGTGCAAATGCAAATGAAAGATTAGCAAACCAAGATCACACTCCTAGGTGGTTAAATCAAATATAAAGAGCGTAGGCTCTGATACCAATTGTAAGTACACCTAGAGGGGTGGTGAATAGGTGTACCGCTAATCTAATGGTCACTAAATGCGAAAATTAAAACAAATTTGCAACTACACTTAGTGCAACCAAGGAGTGTAGCCGAATTCCCCGTGAAGGGCTCTGGACTAACTCCTCTTGATTCCTCTGAATAAGAGTTGAGGCGCTATATGAAGCTCTCGTGGTTAAGCACAAATGAGGCACACAAACACAAGCCAAGCATATATAGGAATAAACAATATGAATGATGCAAGGCACAACACAAGCATATAATATATGAATGATATGAATGGTGCACAACACAAATAAAGAGAGAGAGTTTAGAGTCAATGGATCAAACGCAAACAATAAGATGTGTTTCGAGGTTCGAGCACCGAGCTCTACGTCCCCGCCTTCACCGAGAAGGATTTCTAATCCACTAACTTGTCCACCTAGGACTCCCACCGAGGGAACCTCCACCGAGGATTTTGTACAATCGGGAGTATCGAACTCCTCTCTCAAACAACAACCTCCACCGAGGCAATACAAACACAATCCACCTCTACCGAAGAGGGATCCAAACCAACACCAACTCCACCTCACCAAGAGGGAGTAAACACCAACTCCAACTACACCTCACCAAGAGGGAGTACACCACAATCTCAACCTCTACCAAAGAGGGAGCACCCCACAATCCAAATCAACCTCTACCCAAGAGGGATATCACAATAGAATAGGGTTTACAACTTGGTGGTATGTCTCAACCACAAACACTTTCCTTTTTCCTACAAATAATGATCCTATAGAATAGGATAGAGGATATAGCTCAAGTGTGGAAAACCAAGAGTTTGGAAAACAAAAACTCAAAGAAAAATACTTGGGAAAACTCTTTGTAAAAGATAGAAATGAAGAACAATACAAATCTCCCAAATTTTCTATTTTCTTTGATTTTTCCAAAACCCTAAAACAATATAAAGAAAGATCTTTTTAAGCTCTAAACACTTTTGAAAACTTGTTTTAAACACCAAGAAAGGAGAGAAATTTTAGCTCTTGAAATCTTAACCAAAAACTCAAAACAATAGGGTATTTATAGCCCCAATACAAAACTAGCCGTTACGCTGAATTCTCAGCCTGAGACGGCTGGCGGTCGACCGCCCGGTCGACCGCCAACGGTCATAAATATGACCGTTGGAGACCTGCGGTCGACCGGCCGGTCGACCGTAGAAAAACAGAGAGCAGAGCTCTCTGGTCTGGTCGACCGCCCGGTCGACCGGCCCAAGTGCCAGCCCAACGTGCACAGATCTGTGCACGTTGGTCGACCGATCGGTCGACCGACTCTGGGTCCGGTCGACCGCCAGAGCCTGCCAGGCACTGTTCTGGGTTAGAAAACATGGTTTAAAAATATTGTAAAAATTCCCATAAATCTTCTAAAATTCCACAAAAATAGTTTTATCATTTTACACTGATATACAAACATGTGATAAAAATTTCAAGACAAATATCAAACATATTGAACCATTTTTGTGTCTTACAAATATTGTCAAAAACCAAAACCTGTATTTTTCCAAACTTAGATTTTTCAATAGGAAATCTGATTTTTCCTAAAACTCATTGAAATACAAAAACATGATACTTAAACACTTTTAAGCATGTTGCATATGGACATAGGTCCAATATACAAGAAACATATACATATCATAGTTTTTGTCTTTAATTCCAAAATAATGTTTTGTTAAAAATACCAAAACACCAAAACTCATGAATAGTCATCTCAACATAAGTTTGTCTAGGAAATTAAGCATGCATGTATATAGAATATATCTAATATACATTTAAACAATGTAAACTTGTTTTGAATCTATCTATTCATGAAAACCAATATCTGTTAAACCAAAAACCAAAAACGAATCCAAAACATGAAACGTGTGTGATCTAAAACACAAACTAAACTAGTATACCTAAGTCTTCTTGACGATCTTCATCTTCAAGTCGACTCGATCCAAAACTCCATCCACCGAGCTTGACTCCAACGAGTTCTATATATGATCTTGTTTGCTCGGGCTCTGGAATCACCATGTATAAGCTTTCAAACTCCTTTGTTGAAGCTAATCACCAACTAATATCTTGATTAATGATCTGAAACTAAACATCACAAGATTATTAGTAAACATAACTACATGAGTTAATCATCATCAAACTAGAGTGGAAGGCCTCTGGGCCAACAATATTTACGGAAATAACAGGAGCATGACAGGTTCAGGAGTTACAGGAGTACAAAGTACTAGAAATACATATCACTGTATATAATACAAGATATCAGAACAAGATTCCTGAAATTTGATGATCACAAGGTAAGTAGTAATGTATCGAGTGGCAGGTGATAAGTGATATCAAACAGGTGTCAGGTGATAGCATGCAAGAGTCAGGTGTCAAATAATGGCATGTCAGATGGTAAGTACAGTAATATCACTATATAGGAAAATAGTGCTGATACAGAGGATCGGTACGATTACAACAAAATGGTACCGATACAGGAGATCGGTATGAACCCAGAAAAATAGTACCGATACAGGGGATTGGTACGAATATAAAGAATAATATAGTTTTGAAAATTAGAATAAATACTGGTTTCAAACTCTTCACAACCATCAAGATTAGAATAATAGTTGAATTATCAAGTAGACAAGCGGGCATGTAAGCAAGCATACATCCAAGCGGAGCTAAGCAAGCTGGAGTAAAGCTAACGTAGAGCACTAGACGCCATCACATTCGGCGTGGTTACCGCTCGCGGCAGGCTAAATGCACACAACGTAGTAAGCGTTTGAACGCTATATTACAGTGTGCGGTGTAGCTGCGCTCACGGCGTAACTACACTGAAACGGAGTTAGCGGTAAAGCATTGAGTGCTAGGTCTGCCTATCAGGCTAGCTAAAAGATCTGACGGTTTGAAGGCACTCCCCTTTCGAGAAAGTGGGTGAAAGCCTAAAGGCTAATGGCCCGAAGGCAGAGTAGGTACCTACAGAAGTGTCAGTATCATACACATGCATATAGCAGGTAATAACCAAGGTATCGGTAGAGTAATAAAACCCGGAGGCGAAGCAAGACAAGAATAAAGTGAGCAAGTAGACAAGCAAACAATCAAAAGGAGCTAAGTAAGCTGGAGCGAGGCTAACGCACAGCGCTAAGCCCGATGTAGTTACCGCTCGCAGCGAAGCCCCGATGACGTACCACAATCGTTAGCGGGGTAACTACACTTAAATGGAGTTAGGGATTGAGCACTGAGCACTAGGCTCGCCTACTAGGCAGAGCATGAGAGCCTGGAGGCTGAACGTAACCCGAATGTTAGGTGTAGAAAGCCCGGAGGCTGAACGCAACCCAAAGGCTGGGTATAGTACCTGTACAAGATGTTAGTACAACACAAGCACATATATCAAGATGGCAATAACTAGACTACTATGGAGTGGAGAAGCTCGAAGGCTGAGAGAGCCCGGTGGCTAAACGACCACGAAGGATCGGCCACGCATGGTATAAAGGAGTAAAAGAACATATCACAGGCATAGTATATATACAGGAAATAAACTACCCTAATACAAATATTTGTCACAGGTATAATACATGTGCAATCCTGAGCACTCGGCCAGATATAAATCCCGATACACGGTCTACAGGATACAAGAATACAAGCACACCAATTCAAATATACAATCCCAAAATTACATAATTTACACAAATAAAGTACAATCACCCGTCAAAGCGAGAATACCCAGAAAGAGGCGAGAACACTTGTCTAAAAATTACAGAAGACTCCGAAAAAATGCCGAAACTCTGGAAACACGCGCGCGTGCATGGGCCACACCCATAATCAAAATGAGAGAGTGTGTTTTATTTTTAGAGAGAAAATAGAGAGAAAGAGAAAGAGATTGAGAGAGAAAGAAGATAGAACAGGAGAGAGAGAGAGAAGAGATAGAGAGAGAAGGAGCAGAGAGAAACAAAAAGAGAGAAAAGATAGAGAGAAGGCATAGAGAGGGAGAAACAAAGAGAGAAAAGATAGAGAGAAGAGAGATAGAGAGAGACAGAGAAAGGGAAGAAGGGACTAGCCGGTGGCAGCCCTGGCCGCCAGCGTCCATGACCAGAGGAGAGAGAGACAGAGGAGAGAGAAATTGAAAGAGAGAAGAAAGAGGAAGAAGAGAGAGAGAGAGATCTAGAGGAGGGAAAGAGAGAGTGCAGGAGAGAGAGAGAGAAGGGAGGGAAGAGTAATCGGCTAGCCTAGCCGGCCAGTGGTCATTGGCGGAAACGCTAGCTGCCGGCGATTACCATAGAGGGGGAGAGAGAGTGAGGGAGAAAAAGGGTAAAGAAAAGAGAAAAGAAAAAAGGAAAAGGAGGAGGAGGAAGAAGAAGAAGAAGGGAAGGAAGTAGAGATGAGGGAGGTCAGTGATGACGTTGGCAGTCAATCGATGGCCGCCAAGGGGCGATCGGCGATGGATCTGCCCCCTTGGGTGGCAAATTGGGAGAGGAGAAGAGGGAGAGGGATAAAAGAAATAAGAAGAAAGGAAAATAAGAAGAAAGAGAGAAGAAGACGAGAGGAAGAGGGAAGAGAGAGGGAAGCCAGGGATCGCCGGAGCAGGAGGAGTTCACCGACATCAAGTGGCAGCACTGGCCCAGGGGAGCGACGGTGACGATCTTTAGGATGAAGAAGAAGAGAGTGGAGAAGAAAGAGAAAGGGGGGAGAGAGAAAAGAGGATATAGAAAAAGAAAAGGAGAATGAAAGAGAAAGTGAAAGAGAGATGTGATTGAGGGTGATGGGCAGGTGACCCTCGTGGGCATGCGTGGGTTGGGGGAAAAGAAAAGAAAAAAGAAAAGAAAGAAAGAAGGGAAAGATTCCAAATAAATAATATTATTATATTATCAGGAAATATCGACCATTCCAGAAGAATCCCCAAAAATAACCAGAGATAGAAAATATCACCCTGAGAAATAATACAAAATCATTTTTTAGAAATAAAATCCTATTTTCAAATTAAAAAATCTGGAATCAACCGGTGATACCGGCTGACAACAAATCCGGTCGAGTTTTGATAAATTCAGAAAAATCTCTAAAAATACATTAAGCTTGAAAATGTGATTCTAAGAAATAATGTGAAAGAAAATTTTAGGAATTCAACTCGATTTGTAAATTAAAAATCTGAGAATCAATCAGCGGCACCGGTCGATACCGGTTTTGAAGATTTTGCAATTTAATTCTGAAAAATTCTAGAAATTCATGAAAAATCTAAAATATTAGAAAATGATATTTGAAACTAAAACCGATTAAATTTGACTATCAAAAAGATCAAATTGAGTAACACACTAGGATCGGGTCCCCGGTTTAGATTAAGGCTGACTCTGAGTCAACGAATCTGTATCCAATGCAAAACAATCACATAAATAATCATAAAAGAAAAACAAATACAGAAAGTAAATCAAAAAATATGATCAAAAATCTGAATATGTATCTGAGTACGTATTCTGAGAATGGGGTGTTACACCTCCTATCGCAGACAATTACAACCTATTGACGAGATGGCTAGCATACGTCATTGCGTCTGTCCAGAATTCTTGTTCAGTCTACTGTTAAACAACGAGCATTGTTTCTTCTCCAGCAAAGTACGGTTGAATCTTTCTGCTACCCTATTCTATTGCAGAGTCTCTCGAACTATGAAGTGCCTCTCAATGCCTTCATCAACGGGCTACTTTAGAAATAGATCACTCTTGAACTCTCCTCCATTATCAAACCTGAGTTTCTTAATCGTCTTGCCCGTCTGCAACTCCATTCTCTTTCTCCACTCCAAAAAGACACCTAGGACTTCACTCTTATGAGTCATGACGTACACCCAATTTCGCCTAGAGTAATCATCAACAAAGAAGATAAAATAATATTTTTCTCCAAGAGATGCATTCTTAGAGGGTCCTCACATATTTGTATGTACATAATGAAGAATGCCTTTGATTTTCTTGCTCAATACACAGTGCTCACAGAATTCCTGCATGCAGGTCTTAGCACCCTATAATAAGCCTTGCTTAGCCAAAGCTTGCATGGACTTCTTACATGCTTGACCAAGTCTCATGTGCCACATTTTGGTGGCATCTTCATCAAAGTCAACTGATACTGCCATAACACATGTGTCTGTGCTATCCTTCAAGTAATACAAGTTCCTATCTCTAGCACCCTTCATCATAACCATGGACACCTTCGTGATCTTGAGAATATAATTCTCCAGAGTCACCTTGAACCTTTTTCACTTCACAGCTTCAACATAATATTCTTCTTCATCTGAGAAACATATCTCTCATCTATCAAGTCTCTAACTACACCATCAAATATCTTGATTAGAATGGTACCTATCCTAACCATTTGGCATGTATCATCATTTCTCATGATTACCATGTCACTATCTATTAAGATTTTGTCTTCTTTTCAAGAGGAGATGATGGTCCAAGAAAATTCAATAGAGTTGGAGAAGATGATAGCTTGAAGCAGAAGAAGCAAATCAAGGTGAAGCAGTTTCCCTTTCAGGCGATTGTGAGTTTTCTTGTTCTGGTAGGATATGACTAGGATTCAATTCCTATTTAATGAAGGTTTGTTTTTGAAGATTAAAGGGACTAGAATCCTTCTAGATTAAGAAGATCAACTCTTAAAAGAATTGATCAAGATTCTTCAACCATCCAAAGGTCAAGATTATCTCATAGTCCAAATAGGAGTTGTATTGTAAAATCGTATAAATAAATATTGTAACGAAGCATTGTAATTGCCTCAAGCATGTTAATCTCAAAGAGAAAAAGGTAGAGAACACTAAGGAGATCAGAAGGAAGGCAAAGAGAGGAATAAGGTGAAGATGCATAAAGATAAGGCAATAATCTTGTAATATAAGTCTAGATTAAGGAGGAAGGTGAATACTCTTGTTGTATCAAGAGGAAGGATAGATCTCTTTATACCAAGTTATGAGTAAAGCTCTCAAGTTCTCTCCCCGTGGACATAGGCTAAGTTTGGGTCGAACCACGTTAAATTGTCATGTTCTTTCTTATTACTCTTTTGTCTAGGTATTACTAGTTTGTTTTACAATAGTTTTCTTTTGCAAGTACTGACCATATTTCCAAGTTTCGCAAATGTTGATCCTGAAAGTAACAATTGGTATCGTAGAATATCAATTTCATCACAACAATTGATATCAGAGCTAAAGGTTGATGAAGGGTGATATGTCGAAGATAGAAAGTTCTACGACAAAATTCGAGGTTGAAAAGTTCAATGGCAAAGGAAACTTCAGCTTATGACAAAAGAGGGTGAACGCATTGCTGGCGCAATAGAGTCTTCACAAGACCTTGCAAGGTAAGTCAGGAAAACCTGTAGGTACACCAAACGAGGATTGGGAGGAGATGGATCTAAAGACGGCAAGTACGATCCAACTATGTCTCGCAGACGAGGTGATGTACAACGTGATGGATGATGATATGGCTACAGGATTGTGGTAAAGGTTAGAGATGTTGTATACGACGAAAACCTCTCCAACAAGTTGTATCTCAAGAAATAACTATATGGGCTATGCATGAATGAAGAGATAGTGGTGTTGAAGCATCTAGACTTCTTCAACAAGGTCATCAGCGAGCTTCTAGCTGCTGATATCAAGATCGACGAGGAGGACAAGGCGTTGATACTTTTCAGTTCACTTTCAGAGTCATATGATCACATCGTCACCATCATACTCTACGGTAAGGAAACTCTCATCTTGGAGGAGGTCACGTCAACTCTCTTATCTAATGAGATTAGAAACAGGAGAGTAGACAGGATCGGGTTTGGTGATCACAAGAAGAAAAGGAAGAGGAGAAGGAAAGAAAGGTCTGGGCTCGTCAAAGACATGTCATTTTTGTCACAAGGAAGTCTTTGGAAGAATGACTACAAGCATCGGCAAGAGTGGTTGAAGAAGAAAGAGTAAGCTGTGGAGGCAGGCATAGCATTGAGCGATTTAGAAGAAACCAAAGTATTAATGGCTTCCTACAAAGATAACACTTCTCAAGGTAAAAACTGGATATTTGATTCAGGTAGTACGGTTCATGTATGTTCCCAAAAAGAGTTGTTTAACTCTTTGGTTGCAAAGGAGGAAGGGATTATCAAGATGGTATATGGCCTGACTTGTGAGGTCATTGGCACTGGAACAGTCAAGGTTACAGAAATAGATGGGATGGTGCATGCTCTGGAGGCGAACCGGTATGCCCCAAAGGCACGCTACAATCTAATATCCATAAGGGTACTCGACGAAGAAGAATGCTGGATCCAAGTGTAACAAGGCATCGTCACAGTTAGCCAAGGAGACCAGGTAACCCTAGAAGAAGAGAAGTGTGAAGGGTTATACAAGCTGAAGGAAGAAAACTCAGTTCGAGGTGGATTTTTAAGAATAAGCTTGGAAGGGAGTTCATCGCGAGGTGGAGCTTCAAGGAAGATTACAACGAGACGTGAACCAGGTCAAAGTGTTGTGGGAAGGAGAAAGGGACCATTCGGGCAAGGCCCGAGATAGCCCAAGCCATGGCCGTAAATCAGGTAATGGTCCCAGGGAGAGAGGGTAAGAATTAAAGGCTTCACGATACGGTTATAGCCAAGAAAAGAATCAAGGTATTAATCTGAAATCTCAAGTTATTTCACTAAAGGCTTGAAAAGCAAGTCAAGGTAGAGATTGTTAGAATTTTGTCTTATTTTAAAGAGGAAATGATGGTCCAAGAAAATCCAATTGAGTTGGAGAAGATGATGGCTTAAAGCAGAAGAAACAAATCAAGGTAAAGTATTTTCTTTTCAGGCGATAGCGAGTTTCCTTATTCTGATAGGATATGAATAGGATTCAATTCCTATTTAATGAAGGTTTGTTTCTAAAAGATTATAGGGTCTGAAATCCTTCTAGATCAAGGAGATCAACTCCTAAAAAGATTGATCAAGATTCTTCAACCATCCAAAGGTCAAGATCATCTCATAGTCCAAATAGGAGTTGTATTGTAAAGTCTTATAAGTAAAAGTTGTAACCAAGCATTGTAATTGCTTCAAGCAAGCTGGTCTCAAAGAGAAAAGATGGAGAACACCAAGGAGATCAGAAGGAAGCCAAACAAAGAAGGAGCAAGGTGAAGGTGCATAGAGCTTAGGTAATACTCTTGTAATCTAAATCTAGGTTAATGAGGAAGGTGAATACTCTTGTTACACTAAAAGGAAGGTTAGATCTCTTTGTACCAAGTTATTAATAAAACTCTCTCAAGTTCTCTCTCCATGGACGTAGGCCAAGTTTATGCTGAACCATGTTAAATCCTCATATTCTTTCTTATTACTCTTTTTGTCTAGGTATTGCTAGTTTGCTTTACAATAGTTTTTTTTGCAAGTACTGACCATATTGCCAAGTTCCGAAAACGTCGATTATAGGAGTAACAATTGGTATCATAGAATATTAATTTTGTCACAACATAATCCAGCTTCTCTAAGTAAGAAAATTATTCCCTTCTGGGACATATGATATAAGTAGCCCCTTCATCCAATAACCACTTTTTTTTCGCATCTGAGTAGAATATAGACGGTGTAATAGAGAGCGAGAAAGTAGAAAAATCAGAATCATTTCCATAACTTGGTGACATTCACCTCTAATGGTTTCTCTGACATATTCTTCAGTTTATTCTTCTTTTTGAGCTCTAGACAATCTTTCTTCTAATGTCCTGTCAGTTTGCAGAATACACACTGATCTCGAGTCAAACTATAATAACCAAATTGTGACCTCAATTTCTATTTACCATAATTTCCTCCTCTTTGGTTTGGACTCGTTTCTCTCACGATCAATACCTTCACTGATGTGCCATTAAAAGACTCTTTATCCATTCGTCTAAATTCGAGATTTACCAGAATGATAGTGACCTCAATATAACTAAGTGATGTTCTCTCATTTATCAAATTGAGGACAAAGGCCCATATCCCTCATCGGGAAGAGAACTCTATAATATCAATGCTTTGTCTTCATCATCGATCACAACATCCACATTCACTTAATCCTCAAGTAGCTTCATGTAATTATTGATGTGATCATTAATAGAAACTCTCCTCTTCAACTGAGAACGGTAAAGTCTCCTCTTTAAATGCAAACAGTTCTTGACACTCTTAAGCAAGTTTTTGCTCGCGACAATCTCCTAAATCTTTTTCACTAAAGTCTCATTCATTACATTATACATTCGATCTTGTGATAAACAAAACCTAATAACTTCACACGCCGTTTTGTTCATTTTTTCTTTCAAATCTTCTTTTCCATCTCCGCCGGTTTATCTTACAAATCAGGAGAATCCTCCAAATTCTACGTATTCAACGTATTTAGTACTTCACATCTCTATAACCTAAAGTTGTTTGTTCTGTTAAAATTCACCACATCAATCTTTAAGTGGTGAACATTTGGTATGTTCTCTACAACGAAAGAACGACTCCCTTCGGATGCTTCTTCGGCCATTTCTACTTCAAATTCCCACAACCAAGCAAACAAAACAACTATAGAATAGATCTAGAAGATAAGAAAAGATTTTTGCCTTCAATTGAAAGCTTAAGAAGAGTTTCCAATTGATTCTCCACCAAAGAATAGAAGATGAGATCGAACTTGATAAAAATCTGATTTTTAACTTCAACAAAGTTTCAAATCTTCAAGATCCAAGCTTTCAAATAAGATCCACTCCATTAAACAATCCCCAGCCTAGAGCTCTTATACTACATGTATAAATCCAGAAGAGCCAAGAAACAACACACAAGTGCATAAACAACCACACAAGAAAGAGACACAACGATGTAACGCAGTTCGGCAAGCTTGCTTACGTCCTTGGGGCAGAATAGAGAGATCTTGATTAATCAAAGAGTTTATAAGAGGAATATGATTTCTCATTTTTCTAGGTCTCAAATAATGAACAAACGTCCCTATTATAGAGAAGAGAGAGAGGCAGGTAGAAAACATAGGAGGTTGGTTCCTGTTTGCAGTCTGAACTAACTCGTCGATCGACCGAGCGGTCGACGGACTGATGATCAGTAAAAAGCAAGCACAAAAATAGGTAAAGAAATGTGGGTCAATGTTACTGCTTTTGCGATTATTTCGTAGTAGCAAAGTGGCTCTACGGGTCGTATCCACAAGGAGGGAGAGCGATGAAAGCTTGATGCGGCTTCTTTGTTCAAGAAAAGAGAAAGTTCTTTATTTTAAATAAAGAATTTGAAAATGAAAACAAGTTGGCTTCAAAAATTATTTTAGAATGATTTGGTGGTTTGTAAAAGTGATTTTTCTAGATGATAAAAATGCATGGCTAACTTTCTACTAAGTGCTCCCACTAATCTCTAACTTCTTGAAGATGTAGCTTCACAATGGATCATAGGCAAGCATACCCCTTATGCATATGAACTATTCACGTTGGAAATCAAATAAAAGTTCTTCCTTTAACTTAGCTTAACACAGCAAAAACTTGAACATCCCTTATAAAGATCCGATAGAAGGCGAGAATAAGGGAAGACACAAGTGCACTAATGGTATCGGCCAAGTTAAACAGAATATCTCTACTTACAAAGACAAGCAAAGTTTACAATCTATAGATCATCAAAAACCCGTTAAGCGTGAAATATAAGAGAGCTAATACTTGTAGGTAAGTTAGAGTTAGAACCCTCGTTTTAAGATGTCATAGCTCTCATTTGCACAAGACTTGTTTGACACTATTGACTCATTTGGGTTATCAATCAAAGTGTTAGAGATTAGTGGGTTAGTAGTTAGTTAGCCATGCAATGAAAGAGTTAGTTAGACATGTTTAAAAAAGAAATAACAAAAGAGAAGAGGTAAAGAGAAGGAGTATTACACTAAAACAAGAAAGTAAAAGCAAATGGAAAACACAAGGAAATGGAAAGAAGAAAGAGAAGTATTACTTGTATTAGATTGCCACCTGCAAATACAACTTTTACACACACTCTCTCTCTCTTTCACTCTAATGTCTAAACTAAAACTAGAAGAAGAAGAAAATAACAACAACTACAACTCTTAAAACAAGATAACAACTACTTGCTAAAGCTCTGGATATCTCCAACTGAAGAGCCCTAGGGGTATTTATAGGCACCAGGGGAAAAGGGGCGAGGGGGACAACCCATGGCCGAAAGCACGAGCGCGGCCGCGCCCGTACGACCGCGAAAACTTGGCCCTGCCAGGGCAACGTGCGCCTGGCTTCCTGAAGCGTGTCGTCCCTTCTGTCCCCTGTGAGCTAGATCTTCTGGATTCTGAATTTGATACCTTGGGCTGACAAAATCTCCTCCCTAAGGTCAATGGCTACTTGGTAGGCCTTTAATCACCCATTAAATGGTGATTTAGGGTCTTCTTCTTCATTTGCACACCATGGACCTAGGATCAAGCAAGTAAAGCTTTATTAGCAGAATTTTATACCAAATGAATATGCAGATGTGATAAAAATTATGCAAAATAAGAGACTAATCACACCCCCACACTTATCTTTTGCTCGTCCCGAGCGAAACAAAAATAAGAGAATTATTTCACCACTTTCGCAGGTGACGCGATTGCACTAAACATGTGCAACAAGCCTTTAAACCTCTAGGTTTCCCCTAGAGGAGGAGTGTTATCTCCTGAGGGTTTTCATCGGATTGCACCCACAAAATCTAATAAATGAAAAATGTTAGTTGTAAGCAAAACCTCTTTCAAGAAAAAGAACTTTCAATCATCGAAGTAAAAATGACCGAAGTATATGAGAATTAGGTTCAACCCTCATAAGTCCTCCTATACTTTTGCCATCATAAAAGAAGAAATTATAGTTTTTCTTTGAATTTAGAAAGGAGATTGTACTTCTAACTTTATTCTATTATTTTGTTTTAGATAGATATGCATATTTGTAAGTGTGATGTGCTTGTGATTTTTCAACTCAACTTTGAAAGTAATTTTAATTTTATTAATGTTTATCTATATGTTTATTCTTGGTTTCATTAGGCTTTCTACTTTACTCATGTAACATATATCAAACTGATGACTCCCAAACCAGATGGTTTTAGGGCACCAGGTGGAAAAACACTCCTCAGGTCAAATATGCAAGTAGAGTAGGCCACAAAATCAAGATTTACTTATGTGTGTGTGTGTATATATATATATATATATATATATATTTTGGCGTGAGTAATCATGCTTCTTGAGGTACAATTATCCAGCTTTTTCTTTTTCAGAGTTGTGTCTCTAAATCCCAAGCATGCATGTGTGGTTTATGCATATCTACTAAGGCTAAATAAAAGATATGAGTTATTTTCCTTGTTCCTCCCAACTCTTAGTCAAACCAATGTTTCATTTTTATTTAGGCTAAAATAAAGATTCTTTAATAAGGTTCCCTTAATTCTTTCAACCTTTTTGCATTTTTGTAAAGAGTATAAAAATTCTTTTTTCGTTAAGGAGACTTTTTTCTTTTTTTTTAAATACAAAGAAAAGAAAGAATGTTAGCACCCCCCTCCCCACACCTATCTAATGCATTATCCTCAATGCTTAGTCATGTATATGCAAATGCAATAAATAGGGGGGAGAAAAAGATTTCACCATCTTCGTCGACTAGAACTGGCCAAGTGTGAATAGGCTAAAGGAGAGGGAGAAGAAGAAATTTCCAAAAAAGTTATGTACAAGTATATAAGGGGTGAACATATACACAATAAGTATAAAGAAAAAGTTTTTTTTAATTACTTTTTTTTGGTAGTGTGTGGATGGCGATGGTCAGGTGTACAACGGAGCAAGAAGACTTAGCACAAGCTCAGCCTGGACTGTAGGTTCAGGGGTCAAAAAGGGCTTCAGTCTTTACCCATTCACTTTGAATTCCGTATTGTTCTATAATAATCACAATACCGTGTGGGAAAATGGTGCGCGCAATGAACGGTCCAGACCAACAAGTCTTCAACTTCCCCGTGAACATGTGAAGCCTCGAATTGCACAGCCGAACCTTGTCTCCTGGGGCAAAGTTTTTCTGGTTTATGATTTGGTTATGAAAAAGTTTAGTCCTGCTTATGGTGATCTGAGCGTTCTCGTAGGCTTCATTCCGTATCTCCTCTAATTCTGAGATCTGTAGTCTCCTTAGCTCACGGCCTTAGTCATATCAAAATAGAGTTGCTTAATCGCCTATAGGGCACGATGTTCTAACTCGACTGGCAGATGACAGGCTTTTTCGAATATGATTCTGTAAGGAGACATCCCCAGGACTGTCTTAAAAGCAGAGCGATAAGCCCACAATGCATCATTGAGTTTGACTGACCAATCCTTTCGGTTTTGTCTGACAGTCTTTTCCAAATGAGCTTGATCTGTCGATTGGTGACTTCGACCTGCCCATTTGTCTGCGGATGATACGGAGTGGATAACTTGTGATTGATGGAATATTTCTGTATCAGAGCTTCAAAAACTCTATTGCAGAAATGCGATCCATTATCACTAATTATCGCTCTGGCGGTGCCAAATAGGGAGAAGATGTTTTCTTTGAGAAATTTGACAACCATTTTATTGTCATTGGTCTTTGTAGGCACAGTTTCTATCCATTTAGAGACATAGTCCACAGCAATCAAAATGAACTGGTTGTCGTAGGAATTTGGGAATGGTCCCATGAAGTCGATACCCCAAACATCAAAAATTTCAACTTCAAGAATTGGGTTCAGGGGCATCATGTCTCTTCTTGAAATTTTTTCAATCTTCTGACAATCTGCATATATCCTGCAAAAATGGAATGAGTCTTTAAACAAAGTGGGCCAGTAAAACCCACTCTGTGAAACTTTCTCTGCAGTCTTGTAGGGACCGAAGTGTCTTCCGCATGCAAGTTCATGGTAAAAGCTTAGCACACTCTGCTGTTCTTCCTCTGGGATGCATCGTCGAATAATCTGGTCGGGATAATACTTAAAAAGATACGGCTTGTCCCAAAAGAAGTACCGTACTTGGGCAAAGAAATGACACTGGTCTTGCTTTGTCCAGTCAGCGGGTAATTGTCTAGTGGCCAGGTAATTGACTATGTCTGCATACCAGGGTTCCTTGAAAATGGCCAGGATATGTTCGTCTGGAAAATCCTCGTTAATCGGAGCTTGTATGATAGGTGCGTTCGGAATTCGTGATAGATAATTAGCGACCACATTTTCTATACCTCATTTATCTCGAATTTCCAGGTCAAATTCTTGAAGCAAAAGGATTCACTGAATCAGTCGGTCTTTTGCTTCCTTCTTGGTCATGAGGTATTTTAGTACCGAGTGATCCGTGAAAATCATCGTCTTCAATCCTAACAAGTAGGACCGAAACTTCTCTAATGCAAAGACAATAGCCAAGAATTCCTTTTCGGTCATTGTATAATTCTGTTGGGCATCATTCAAGGTTCTACTCGAGTAGTAAATCACGTGCTGTTGCGCTGTCCTAAAACAGCACCAATAGCAAAATCAGAGGCATCGCACATGATTTCAAATGGTTGTGCCCAATTAGGAGCAGAAATAATAGGCGCAGAAATTAGTTCTTGCTTAAGCTTCCCCCATGACTTGAAACATTCATCGTTAAAATCAAAAGGCAATCCTTTGTGAGTAGGTTAGTTAAGGGCCTAGCGATCTTGCTAAAATCCTTAATGAACCGTCAGTAGAACCCAGCATGCCTGATTATAAAATCAAAGAGTTAAGAATTTTACCGTATAGCTTCGGGCTAACAGGTCGTGTCCACGAGGAGGAATGCGATGAAAGCTTTTTGGTGTTTTGTTTAGTAACAAAGAATTGTGCTCGTTTTTTAATTGAAAAGAGAATGGAAAGAACGAAGATGATTAAAAGAGAAATTGCAACTTTGGAGAAGGCTTTGGAAAAAGGTGATTTAAAAAGTTTTGAAAAGTGATTGGTTGTTTTAATAAAGAAGAAAATCTGGGCTCACTATCTCACTGCTCAATGACATGTTATTCATTGAAAATCTTAATGCCTCAACTTGATCATAGGCAAAACTTAAGATTGATTCTAGAAAGTTTTAAGCAAAACACATAAGATGGTTGGAAAGGTTAATTCTTTTCTTTAAGAAATCGTCTTGAGTTGAATGTTAAATCATCAAGAAGTTCAAGTATGAGATAAAACAAGTTCAAGAGATGTTTTAAAAAGAGGAAGAGGTTAAAAATTCAAACCCATCCTCATGTGCCTTCAAGAACACTTTCAAGAAGAAAGGCTTAAGTTAGGCATGCAAATGATTCATTGGGTCATTTCATCAAAACCATTCGAAAAGAAGAGGAAACAGAGAGAGGAGTAATAGTGAGCCCAGAAAACCGATTTAGCTACTCATGGAAAACAAAGAACAATGCAAGTAATTAAAGTAAGACATACCGTAAAATGAGTAGAAGAAAATGTAGCTCGATTCTTGTATTAATGTCAGTTCATTCTTCAAGTTACAAGCACTCAATTCCTCTCTCTCACAGGTATTTGTACTGAACTACAAATTGTAAAACAAAAATACAACTTTTGTACTATCTAATAAAGAACCTAAACTTTAAAGTATAAACCAAAATTCTAATCCTAGTCTTCGTTAATTTTCAGTATAAAACTCAAGCTTTTATAGGCAAAACCTCAGAGGGAAGGGAGTGAGGAGATAAGGGGAGCAAACGCTCCCCTTATCTCCACCAACAAGCCGCGGATCCGCGGCTTGGGCCGCGGATCGGTGGCCTGGATGTGGCCAATTGGCCACATCAAGGTGGAGGAATAGTTGGCGTGGCTTTGGCCTTCCTTTTGTCTTGTTGGATTTACTATTGCAGCTCCCAGATTTGACGAAACAATCTTTGATTTGTTGGCTTCAACCGCTTGATTTGGGAGAATTCATTTCAACAGATTTTCAACCTCTCTGATATGCCAAGATTTCTCTGATTCCCTGATTTCAAATTTATTCTGAATTAAATGGGCTTTTGGGCTCGTTTCTCTGGCCTATCCTTTAGCAATGAGCCTGCATTTTATAAAGAACAATAGGACTTATTAATATGATTTATTTAGATAATAAGTATGGAAATATGACAAGATGTATGCAATATATGTGACCGATCACACCCCCACACTTATTTTTTGCTCGCCCTCGAGCAAAATATCAAAACTGATCTTAATCAATTATTAGACCATTTTCGCAGGTCACTCGATTGCACTGAGCATGTGCAACAAGCCGTTAAACCTCTAGGTTACCCCTAGAGGACGAGTTTTGTCTCCTGAGGGTTTTCAGTGGATTGCACCCACAAAATTCATAAAGAAAGAGAAAAAAGTTAGTATTTTCGAAAAGCATTTTGAAAAGAGAAAATATTTGAAGCATATTTGTGAGAGTTTAAGTAATTTATAAGTTATAGGAATATCAAATTTTTATTCCTAAACTTAGTCTCCATTCAAAAACATGTCATCAATCAAAGTAAGGGTCAAATTGTCTTTCTTATCTAGTCTATTATTTTACCCTGAGTCATATGCACCATCGTGACTGTGAAGTTTGACTAAGGGTTCTTTAACATTAACTCCTTTGCCTTATTTAAAGACATTGACTTCTCTAGTCATGTCCCTAAAAGTTAACCTCATGGACCCATTCCTACAATTGATGATGGCATTGGCAGTAGCAAGGAATGGTCGCCCTAGGATAACAGGAGTTTGAGCCCTATGATTGGAGTTGGACACAGTTGTGTCTCTAGAACTATGAAATTAACAGGGTCAATAAACTCCCCAACCCGGATAAGGACATCATTAATCTCTCCTTTTGGAACTTTCACTGAACGGTCAGCCAGTTGGATAGTGACTCTAGTTGGACTAAGATCACCCAACCCGAGTTGTTGATAAACTGAGAATGGAAGCAAGTCGATACTTGCCCCCCAAGTCAAGAAGTGCACGACTAATCTCGGCTTGTCCTATTGTGCAGGCAATGGTTGGACTACCTGGATCCTTGTACTTAACAGGGATCGGACCCGATAGTAGCTCACTAATGTTAGTGGCTAAGAAGACCTTTTGAAATCACCTAGAGGGGGGGTGAATAGGTGATAATGCTAATCAATGCACAAATTTAAAAGATATGATGCAATGATCACCCGAAACAAGACTAGAAGCCGAATACCCCGTGAAGGGCTCTGAACTCCTTCCTCGTGATTCCTCTAGATAAGAGTTTGAGGTGCACAATGCAATCTTGTTGTGTGAGTATTGATCGACAATATAGCAATGAATATGAAACAAGTAAATATTGCAATAAATATAAAGCAAGTAAATGAAGCAAATAAACCAATCGCAAAAACAGAGATTTGTTTCGAGGTTCGAGCACCCAGCTCTACGTCCCTGCCTTCGCCCAGAAGGATTTTCCAACCACTATAACTTTCACAAAGAGTTACAACCACACCGGAGTACCCGACTCCTCAATCACACTCCTCTAGTCCAGAGGTAGTGGAGCCACAAATACAAGAATCTCTTGGTGATCAAAAGACCACAAACCCTCTTTTGAAAAACTTTTTTCCCTTACAAAAACGCTAGAATAATGTGTAGGATTGAAGCTCAAGTTTTGTAAGTGAAAAAGAAAATGAAATTGCAGAGAGTTTTCAACTAAAACTTCAGTAAAGAGAGAGAATTTTGAGCACAAAAACAGAGAACCAAAACTTCTTTTGAAAGCCTTTAAACTTGAATATTTTTGCAAATGCTTGTTGTCATCAACTCAACCCTAATCATCCCTATTTATAGGATAAGGGTAGGGATTAAAGAGCAAACTAATATAATAAGTAATTAGGAAACATTTGACCCAAAAGCCAGCCCCTAAACTCGTTTAGAGACAAAACACACGTTTTAAAACGTGTTAAAACAACTAGCCGTTAAGGCTGAAATCAAGCCACGGTCGACCGGGTTTTCAAAAAATTTAGCCGTTGTCGGCCCACAGTCGACCGGCCGGTCGACCGAAACAAACAGAGAGTAGAGGACTTTCAGTCGACCGAAGGTCGGTCGACCGAAATGGGGTCCGGTCGACCGCCCGGTCGACCGGGAGACGTGCACACATTCACGCACCCAAACGGTCAGAAGCCCGGTCGGTCGACCGTTCTGACCTGAAACAGAGCCGGTCGACCGCCCAGTCGACCGCAGCAGGCCAAAAATCAGTCTTTTGAAAAAGGTTTTGAAAAACTTGATAGTTTTCAAAATAGTTTTGATCAAGACTAGGCATAATATATAAAATGGAGTTTGTAAGTAATAAAATATATTTAAAACTATTTTGCATATAGGAGAAATTTCTTTTAGATAAGTTATGTGCACAAAAACTAGTGTGTAGGGAATTTTGAGCTTCAAAACCTATTCACTATTCTTTAACAAACTATAAGAATAAAACTAAGAAAAGAAATCTCTGAGCTACAATGAAGTCTCTGAGCCATGCTATACCAATCTAGAGCCTTCTCTTCTATGAACACTTCTTCTTGCGCCATTTACCTTATTAGCATCATAAACCTTGCAAACCTTGCAATAGCTAAAAAAAGCCATCATGAATGGTACTAAATTGAAACTCATCTTAAACAACTTATTAGTACCATATAGCTTCTATGTGTTTTGTTATCATCAAAACTTAAACAAATGGAGAGTGTAACCTTTTGGGCCAACAATCTCCCCCCTTTTGATGATGACAAAACATATAGGCTATAACACAAAATATAAAAGGGTGGTAAAAACTCCCCCTAAAATGATGCTATATTAAACAAGTATAAAACAAGTTTTCATGAGATAACAATAAAACACCATCTAAAACACTATCAATAAAACACATCAATAAAACACCAAAACAAAAATCAACACATATTTCTCCCCCTTTTTGTCATACATCAAAAAGGGATAAATTAGCAAGAAAACTTTCTTAGTCAATAACACAAACATTAAGTTCACCACATATATAAGAAAATCTATTATAGTCAAGTGGTTTAGTGAAAATATCGGCAAGTTGCAAATCAGAAGAAACATAATCAATCTTAATATCTCCTTTCTCAAAATGATCTCTAAGAAAGTGATATCTAATCTCAATGTGCTTGGTCTTACTATGTTGATTTGCATTCTTAGTCATATGAATAGTACTAGTATTATCACAAAATATTTTTATATGATCATAATGCAAATCATAATCAAGGAGAGTATGTTTCATCCAAAGGACTTGTGTACAACAAGCCCCCACCGCAACATACTCCGCCTCGGCGGTTGAGAGGGCTACCGAATTTTGTTTCTTAGAAGACCATGAAACAAGACAATTACCAAGAAATTGACATGTTCCACTAGTACTCTTTCTATCCACTCTACAACCCGCATAGTCGGCATCCGAAAAACTCGTCATTGAAAAATCTCCCGTTTTCGGATACCATAGACCCATTCCAATAGTGCCCTTAATATAACGAATGATGCGTTTTACCGCAATTAAATGATTCTTTAGGACACGATTGGAATCTAGCACAAAGACACACACTAAACATGATATCCGGTCTACTAGCCGTTAAATACAACAAACTACCAATCATGCTTCTATATAATTTAATATCAACACACTTACCTTGGTCATCCTTATCAAGCTTGGTGGTAGTTGCCATGGGAGTGTTGCAAATTTTTGAACCTTCAAGTCCAAATTTCTTGATGAGTTCCTTGGAGTACTTGGCTTGACAAATGAAAATCCCATCGTGCATTTGCTTGATTTGGAGTCCAAGAAAATAATTTAATTTACCCATTAATGACATCTCAAATTCACGTTGTATACACTGGTCAAACTCCTTGCAAAGAAACTCATTAGTAGAACCAAAGATTATATCATCAACATATATTTGCACTATAAGAATGTCACTATCAACATGCTTAGTAAATAATGTTGTGTCTACTTTACCTTTAACAAAATCATTTGAAAGAAGAAAACTAGAAAGCCTTTCATACCAAGCTCTTGGAGCTTGTTTTAAACCATATAATGCTTTATCTAACTTGAAAACAAAATTAGGATGTTCATGATCCACAAAACCGGGAGGTTGTTCAACATAAACTTCTTCATTAATAAAAACATTTAAAAATGCACTTTTTACATCCATTTGAAAAAGTTAAAATTTTTAAAAGATGCATAAGCTAGTGTAATTCGTATAGTTTCAAGCCGTGATACGGGTGCAAAGGTCTCCTCAAAGTCGATTCCTTCAACTTGAGTGTAACCTTGGGCCACTAACCTAGCCTTATTCCTAATAACATTTCCTAACTCATCCATCTTGTTCCTAAAAATTCACTTAGTACCAATTATTGGTCTATTGTGGGGTCTAGGATAAGGTGCCAAACTTGGTTGCGCTCAAATTAATTGAGCTCTTCTTGCATAGCTAGCAACCAATATTAGTCGCCCTCGGCTTCGAGGATATTTTTGGGTTCAAAATGAGAAATGAATGCAAAATTACCACACAATTCATGGAGTTTGGAGCGAGTTGTTACCCCTTTAGATACATCACCTATAATGAGATCCTTGGGATGATTTGTAGCGTATCTCCAATCTTTAGGAAGTGGTTGAGAGTTTTCCACTTCATCCTTTTGAACTTCACCAATGGGTTCTTACTTTTCTTCTTGAATAGGTGAGTCCTTCAATGATATTTTCTCCATGTCCTCACCTAATGAGTCAATCTCTACAACATTCTCAACAATAGTATTAGATTCTTCAAATTTAACATGCATGGATTCTTCAATAGTATGAGAAGATTTATTATATACTCTATAAACTTTACTAGTATTAGAATATCCAACAAATATTACTTCATAAGCCTTACATCAAATTTACCCAAGTTATCTTTAGTGTTCAAAACAAAACACTTGCATCCAAAACTTTAAAGTATGAAACATTTGGTTTTCTTAAATGATAAATTTCAAAAGAGGTTTTGAAAGTATTTTTACACAAATAAATACGGTTTGATATGTAGCATGCGGTGTTTACGGCCTCGGCCCATAAATATTGAGGGAGCCCATATTCACTTATCATAGTCCTAGCCATTTCTTGAAGAGTTCTATTCTTCCTTTCTACTACTCTATTTTGTTGTGGAGTTCTAGGACATGACATTTCATGCTTAATTCCCTTTTCATCACAATAAGTCATGAAGAGTTGGTTAACAAACTCACCACCTCTATCACTTCTTATTTTTAAAATCGAAAATCCTTTTTTCTTTTTCAACCCTTTTTCGAAAAATCTTAAAATGCAAAAAAGTTTGATCTTTGTGTTCCAAAAAGAAAACCCAAGTGAAACGCGAAAAATCATCAACTAAAATAAAAACATATCTACTTCTATTTAAGCTTTTAGTTTTAGTTGGTCCAAAAAGATTCATGTGAATTAATTCTAATGGCCTAGTTGACATGATATCCTTGATTGGTTTGAAAGAAGACTTGGTTTGTTTCCCAAGTTGGCACGCACCACAAATGCGGTCTTTTTCAAACTTCAAGCAAGGAATACCCTTCACCAATTCCTTAGAATTAATTCTAGCAAGATGATCAAAAGATGCATGTCCTAATCTTCTATGCCAAAGCCATGAAATCTCATCAAAAGCATTCAAGAATTTAGTAGAACAATCCAAATTTAACATATCAATAATAAAACATTATTTTCACGAAAATCCGGTAAGAATACAATCATTGGTTTTACAATCAAAAATTTTGCAAGAAGATTCATCAAATACAACTTTGAGACCACGATCACACAATTGACTTATACTAAGCAAGTTATGTTTAAGTCCATCAACAAGAACAACATTTTCTATTAAAGGAGATGCACCAATCTTAATGTTACCTATACCGATGATGATGCCCTTGGAGTCATCTCCGAAGGTGACGGTGCCACCTTCAACATACCTTGATAGGGTTGTGAAGTTGTTGATATCCCATGTCATATGCCTTGAACAACCACTATCAAGGTACCACCGCTCCTTACGTCTTGGAGCGTTGGTGTGTACTTACATCAAATAATTTAAGACTTGATTTTGGTACCCATATTTTCTTGGGTCCTAAAGAGTTAGTATCACGAACCTACACAAGATTATTTGTCCATTTATATGATCATAGCAAATTTAGCTAAATGGCCATTCCGACCACAATAAGTGCACCTATAAATTCTTCCATATTTAAATGCATAATGAGTGTGTGACTTACGAACATGTGAATTGTGAGCATGAGTAGTTTTAACATGAGTGTCATGTGAAGTGTTGGCATGATGAGTATGAGAATTTTTAGCATGAATTGTTTAATCATTCTTAGCATGTGGAGTGTGCAAATGCTTCTTTGAAAACATTTCCTCTAATTTATTAGTATTAAAAACATTCTTTTAAAACATTTCCAAAATCATTGATTTTAGTTTTTAACAAGGATAATTCATTTTCATCAATTTTTGAAAATTTAGTTTTACAAGCAACTTTATAAGCATCAAACTCTCTTTTAGTTGAAATAAGATTAGAAGAAAGTTCTTCCGTTTATTTTGAAACAATTGCAAGTTGATTTTTAAGCATCTCAATTTCCTTTTTCATTTTGAACACTCTACCTTTTTATCATCATAACTTTCTGAAAGTTCAACAAAAGCATGTGCTAACGTTTCTTTACTTATTTCACTTTCATCATCAAAGGTTTGAGTAGTTCTCTTGGGTGTGTTTGTGCATGAAACACACATTTGCCGTATCAACTTCATCTTCGGATTCACTTTCTGAATCCCAAGTGGCTTTGTACACCTTCTTTTCAATCGGCCTCTTTTGCTTCAAGGAGGAGGTTACCTTTTCATGAAATCTGGACAATTTGCCATGATGTGTCCGGGTTTCTGACAATTGTTAGCATATGATCCTTTTCTCCTCCTTCCCTTCCCATCGCTTTCTATAGTTTAACTTATTTTTGCGATACAATCTCTTTACATTTGTCACAAGCATAGATAGCTCTTCTTTATCTTCTTCATCTTCTTCATCATCGTAGTTGGAGGAGGAAGACTTGAACGCTATTGACTTTTTCTTTTGAGGTACTGCATCTTCTCTAGCCTTCTTCTCCATCTCATGAGTCTTAATGTTTCCAATAAGACTTATGAGCTCCATCTCGTCTTTATCATTCAACTCCTTCAAGGTGGTAGCTTTGATTTCCCAAGACGAAGGAAGAGCTCGAATCACCTTACGCACCTTTTGGTCGTTGCTTATTTCATCACCTAAAGAAGAAAGAGCATTTGTGATCTTAGTAAACTTGGTAATCATATTATCAATAGACTCATCTTCTAGCATTTTAAAACTTTCATATTGAGAACGCAAGAGATCTATTTTGGCTCTCTTGACTTGTGATGTCCCCTCATGAGTGACCAATAAGTGTTGCCAAATCTCATAGGCGGATTTGCAATGGATAACCCGTGTTAGATCATCCTCATTAAAAGCTGTGAGAAGGGAATTTTGAGCCTTAGAATTAGCCTCATATTCCTTGTAGGTAAATTCGGACCAAGTGTTCTCCTCACTTTCGGGTCTACTATAAGGCTTGGTCAAGGACTTAGCAACTAGACTACCTAGAGATTGTAGAAAAATAGTCATCCTAACTTTCCATATAGGAAAGTTAAGTCCATCAAATTTGGAGGGGTCTTAATGTTGTCGGCCATTTTTACTAGTGAATGAATGAAAGTATGCAAAAAGTGATTAGCAAATTTTAGGATCTCTCTAAGGATGTGAAGCCAAAAACTAGAGTCCAAGCTCTGATACCAATTGAAATCACCTAGAGGGGGGTGAATAGGTGATAATGCTAATCAATGCACAAATTTAAAAGATATGATGCAACGATCACCCGAAACAAGACTAGAAGCCGAATACCCTGTGAAGAACTCTGAACTCCTTCCTCGTGATTCCTCTAGATAAGAGTTTGAGGTGCACAATGCAATCTTGTTGTGTGAGTATTGATCGATAATATAGCATTGAATATGAAACAAGTAAATATTGCAATGAATATAAAGCAAGTAAATGAAGCAAATAAACCAATCGCAAACACAGAGATTTGTTTCGAGGTTCGAGCACCCAGCTCTACGTCCCCGCCTTCACCCAGAAGGATTTTCCAACCACTATAACTTTCACAAAGAGTTACAACCACCGGAGTACCCAACTCCTCAATCACACTCCACTAGTCTAGAGGTAGTGGAGCCACAAATACAAGAATCTCTTAGTGATCAAAAAACCACAAACCCTCTTTTAAAAAACCATTTTCCCTTACAAAAACCCTAGAGAATAATGTGTAGGATTGAAGCTCAAGTTTTGTAAGTGAAAAAGAAAATGAAATTGCAGAGAGTTTTGAACCAAAACATCAGTAAAGAGAGAGAATTTTGAGCACAAAAATAGAGAACTAAAAGTTCTTTTGAAAGCCTTTAAACTTGAATATTTTTGCAAATGCTTGTTGTCATCAACTCAACCATAATCATCCCTATTTATAGGATAAGGGTAGGGATTAAAGAGTAAACTAATATAATAAGTAATTAGGAAATATTTGACCCAAAAACCAGCCCCTAAACTCATTTAGAGACAAAACACACGTTTTAAAACGTGTTAAAACAACTAGCCGTTAAGGCTGAAATCAAGCCACGGTCGACCGGCCGGTCGACCGGGTTTTCAAAAATTTAGCCGTTGCCGGCCCACGATCGACCGCCCGGTCGACCGAAACAAACAGAGAGTAGATGACTTTCAGTCGGCCGAAGGTCGGTCGACCGAAATGGGGTCCGGTCGGCCGCCTGGTCGACCGGGAGACGTGCACACATGCACACACTTAAATGGTCAGAAGCCCGGTCGACCGGTCAGTCGACCGTTCTGACCTGAAACAGAGCCGGTCGACCGCCCGGTCGACCGCAGCAGGCCAAAAATCAGTCTTTTGAAAAAGGTTTTGAAAAACCTTATAGTTTTCAAAATAGTTTTGATCAAGACTAGGCATAATATATAAAATGGAGTTTGTAAGTAATAAAATATATTTAAAACTATTTTATATATAGGAGAAATTTCTTTTAGATAAGTCATGTGCACAAAAACTAGTGTGTAGGGAATTTTGAGCTTCAAACCTATTCACTATTCTTTAACAAATAATAAGAATAAAACTGAGAAAGAAATCTCTGAGCCACAATGAAGTCTCTGAGCCATGCTATACCATTGTTTTCCATTATGTTTGCAAAGGGGGAAAACTTACAAAAAAGGTTTGAGGAGCTAAATTACAAGTATTCTCAAAAGATTACAAGTAGATCTCCTCAGAGATTCTGAGAAAATGTGCCGATAGGAGTCTGGTCAGCGCGCGACCACTTTGTCCCTTTGACGATGCGAGCGATGAGATTCCCTTCTCGCCTGGTTCCGGGAATCAGAGAATAGAGGATTGGTAGAACCCTCTTGCTACTTCTCAAAACCGCCTTCTGTGAGGAATTCCTTCTCGCCTGGTTCCGGAGATTCCTTGAAGAAAAGAGGTTGCTAGGGTATCACCACCCTGAGAAGAAGTATTTCTCTTGAAAGGTCTCTGAATTAGAGAGCGCACGGTGCGTTATGAAGAAGTCTCTGCTTGTGGAGTCTTCTCTCTCCTGATGCCTCTCCGTTGATCGATCTCTCCTTCTCTGTTGATTTCTCTCGATTGATCGATCTCTCTCCTTTGTGCCCCTGACGGGCTATTTATAGGGAGAGCAAGGGTATAATCGTCCCTTTTGAAGATATGGAAACAGATTGAACCGAATCTGTTTGAATCTGGAAAGTAGCCCTACTGTGAGGCTAGGATAGCTTCTGCGGAGCTAGAAAATGGCAAGTCGGTTGATCTGTTTTGATCCTTTCCATATTGTTAGGAGATTCTCCCTGATCCTCTTACTCGTTTCAAGAGAGTCAAGAGATTGCGGCAATCACCTGCCATATTTGAATCCAGATTGGATTTGATTAGATTGAATCCGATCTCATCAGGAGATTTTGATTGGTCAAAGGTTGACCATAGCAGGCTGATAGCGGAGCTGCCCGCTTTGAAGCTCATAGCGGAGCTAGAGGCAATTCCTAGCGAAGTCCGAAAAGAGGGTTTTCGGCGAAGCTATCAGTTAGCTTCCTGGCGATGCTCTGGATGATGCTAGCCTCTCAAACGAGGCTATCTCCTTGGGCTAATGTAATGCTAAATGCTAGCATTTTAGACCTGCTGAGGTCTGTTTAGAAACAATCCGGGTTCACTGTTCTGCTTGCTGGATCAGTGGAGTCCAAACCGCTCCCTTGTCCCTTGGAGGTGGGTGAAAACTGGTCTTCAGCTCGTCTGTCCCTTGTCTTTTGTAAATGTCAACAAGTTTAGACATCGTTCGGACCAATGAGAATCTTGTCTTTTTTAAGTGTCAACAAGACCCCCTTCAAAGTTTTCGAGTCTGCAATAGCTCAGACTCCGAAACACTTTGAACTGCTGTGATGGTATGTGGAGTATGAACGTCGCCATGATGGTTGAGTTCAGCTTCGCCTTCAATCCTGCTTTGGGATGAATTCGCCGAAGAATTGCACTGGTTCGCGAGTAGCTTCGCGTCGGGGTAGTCCCGCATCTGGGCTTCCAAGAAATAAGTTCGCTTTGGAACTCATGTTGCCTTTTCAAAGCCAACTGCCGTGGGGCGGTTACGAGGAGGATCATTCCTTCTTTCGCGCCAATCGAGAGAGATGTTCTCCGCTTTGCACGTTTCCAAGGGAGGATATTCCCTTTATTCAAGGCGCCATAAGTGCCTTTTATGAGGGAGACGTTTCTCCCTTTGCACGGTTCCAAGGGAAAACCGTCCCTTCCATCAAGGCGCAGTAAATGCCTTGAATGCACTCGTGCTTCCATGCTTGAGGTGATCGCACTCAGGCCATGGGGCCTATAAATAGGACACTTGAGGTCCTCTGAAGAGAAATGCCTTGCCTTTCTTCTCTTCTCTTGGTTGTGAGAGATACTCAGATCTCTGAATTAGTGGGAAAACCCACTCTGGTTGTCTAACCGGCCAAGGACCAGTAAGTCTTGATCATTCAAAGACTTCACTGCTTTTAGGGACTCATCTCCCTTGATTTAGCTTTGGCAGCTCGCTTCAGGGATTAGCTTCCCTTGTTCTTCATCTTGCAATTGGCTGCTGCAGAGAAGGATCTCATCATAGCTTTTTGTGAAGCTATCATCTTGGCTTGATCAGTGAAAGATCGTTGCTTGTTAAGTCCGCTGCGCAGGCAGGACTTGGGACTTGGCTTCTTCAATAGTTGAGCCAGTCTTGCCATATTGGTGAGGTTGAGACTGTTCTTCACAAGATCAGTCTGACTTTGCCGTATAGGCGAGGCTAGGACTTGGCGTTTGCTGAACCAGCCCATGGTTGCCGTGCAGGCGAGGCCTATCCTCTGCCTTGACTGAAGTTGGATTACCTTGCCGCGAAGAATCTGACTTAGTATTTTTACAGCTCTTTTTGTGCTTGACCGTTAACCTGCTCCAATTTGCCTTGCAGTGAGCTATGCTTGTCAGTCTGGTGACTTGATGGAAGAAGCCATAAAATTGCCTTATGCTTCCCCGGTTGAAGCTTTACTTTTAAGCAGGAGGAACAATTCGGGGTAGCGAATGCGCGTCCCAGGGGCTGTTGGCAGCCTCTTATCTGAGATGATTCGTTCTGAGGTGAGGCTGGCCGCCGCTTCGTCGGAGGTGATCAGTGAGATCACTGACATCGTTGCCGACTTTCAACTTTGGTGGCCTTTGTCGGGGACGATCCACTTCAGGGGAGCGGGCCTCACACCCTCAGATCCGTGGCATCAAAACTAGTTCCCATTATAGGTGATCTGACGTGTTGGCGGCGATAAGCTTTATTGCCAGGCTTCAACAAAAAAGCCTGGGAAGACCTGCCATTTTGTGGAGAAAAATGACCGTGTCCTTGTGGCACCACTGATTACAGCCTTATGCAGGAGAAAGACCCTTCCTGTCTCGTTGGTCTGGCCTGGGCAGATAAAACCGCTTGTATGCAAATGACCTTGTTAGGTAACTTGGTGTGTTAAACACAACTTTGATGTAATATCAAATGTACCCTTGCTTTTGAATTAATGAAAGTTCATCGTCTGATCATCTGATTTTTGCTTTCTTTCACTGAGAGTTTGGCCATTGCTGGGCTAAACTGTGTGCGGAGTTAAGGACATAGTCCTTTCTTCGAATGATCTTCGCGAGACTGGCATGTCTCGCGAGCAGCACGCTTTTTAGAGGGCTAAGGTAGGCCTTTCAGCGAAGCCCTTGAAGGATTGTGCGAAGTCCGCACTTTTGCACTAGTGCGAAGTTAACTCTTAGTAGAGTTGAACCGGCGCTTCTCGGGAAGGCGCTTCGGGCGCTGTTTCGAATTAATTCGAAACGGCGGCATGGGCCTTTTTTCGAGGCCTCGTTTCAGGCGCTGATTGGCCTATAAAAGCCCGATCGGGCTGAACATGGAAAAGATCTCCTTTTTCAGAGAAATTTCTGTCTTTTCCTCTCCTTCTTCCTCCTTTGCTCAGAGTACTTTAAGAACTCTTGCATTTCTTCGATGGCGCCCAAAAGACGAGCAGGGAAAGAAGTGGCGACTTCTGCGGCGGAGGGCGCTCCTCCTCCGGTCATCGAGCGACCGATCACCGGTAAGGAATTTTCCTGTCTGATTAGAGAGTGGTCTCCATCTTTTGGAGCCGATACTCGGCTATTAGGACGATCAAATATGATCTGTCCTTATCAGGGAACTCGTTTCCCTTCAACTTCCCTATTTTGCTTGCACCAGGGAAGTAAGAACTGAACAGTTCTTCTTTGGGCTTTCGCACGAAGCCATAACTTGGGTCATCTCCGTACTGTTTGAGGAGAAGGACTTGAATAAGTCCTCTCAGTCATGATGACTTTTGACCATAATGCCCCTTTAATGACGTCAGCCCTTAGGGCTATGTCACTCCCTGCTTTAAGCGAAGCTGGCGCTTTGGATATTTTCTGCAAAGATGCAGTTTTATCCATGAAGTGAAGCTTTTTCAAAGCTACCGCCTTGCAGGCCCTGCTTGCTGGGCGAGGCTATGCCTTAGTGAATTTTTATGCTTTCGCATCCACTTGATTGATGAACTAATCATAGCTCATTTCTGTTTTTACAGTACATTACGCCTCCGGCCTCCAGAACAGTCTGTTCGGTGTAGCCAGTCGAGCAGGCGGAAGCATCAGCTTGCAGTTCTATGGGCAGGCTTCATTGTTCAGTGAGCCGAGCTCTCTTGTACGGGATACGCTCATCCAGGAGGGTCATCCGCAGGCCATGCGGAGCATCTTGACTACGGCTCCGCTTGAAGATATCGACCGTCAGGCTTACAGAAAGCCTGACTTCATGTTCGGGGATGCTGCACCTGATCCCGATCGCCAGCTGCAGGCCGGTGAAGGCCAGTGGATCTTCCAGTTGGACGGCAAGAGATTCTATCTCCCGTTCTCTAAGCGGCATTTTGCTTTGTCTTCCTTCGCGAGCGCGACTCAGGCTCGGAAGATGGCGTGGGGCGTGAGCCTAAACGCCGAGTCTGTAAGTGTCGGGAGGTTGACATTCCAGTCCGGCTATTCGAGGGCTGGCACTCCTCGTAGCATAATGGGGCTATACCCTGGGAAGGTATCGCGGGACCTTCCAGTAGGAGAGAACCCAGCTGCGGCGCCGACCTTTGGCACTCAGTTCTGCGAAGTTGACGGGAACTACCCCGCCACCGATTTCAGGACTCCCGGTTGGGTCCACCCTCCTAGATCGTGGTGGGCGGAGTTGACCAACTATATCCTCACCCACTTTGAGGGGACTTAGAGAGGTTAAACCTCCATGAGGCCGTCAGGGCGACCTGCTACGGCATTGAGATGAAGGTGGCGTGCTTCTACGCCATCCTTGAGTTGTATTGCCCGGCCTCGGGGACTTTCTTCACCCCAGTTGGTGAGTTGGGCATGGCCCTACATGAGATGCGGGAGATCTCTGCTTTGCCCTTCGGGTCTCTTCCATACGAAGAGTACTTTCCCTGTGAGGCGGAGCTGGCTATTCTGGAGAAGCAGGAGCCTGCTCTGCTCGAGACATATCGGGAACTGATGTGCCATTTGCACATTTGCTCCAGCATCCATACTGGTGGCAAGGGTAGCTCGAAGAGCTTGAAGAGCTGGGGAACTACTTGTTCCCAGATATGACTAGTGCACCTGAGGCAGCTCATTGCGGAGTTGCTGAAGAAGACATCTTGGCAAGGATGGAGGTGCATGCTGAAAAGGACATCGTCGTGGCAGAAGATGATGGTCCTCTTGGGAAGGGTGATGTTCTTTCGGAGCTTTCACCATCAGGCCCGTCGGCCTATGTCTCGCAAGGCGTTGCTAGCCGGCTTCTTAACCATCTGGTTAAAGAAGTGTGTCGTGCCTTCTTCTTCGGGTGACATCGTCCACCCGACTGTGCTGCTGCCTGCCGTCCGCTTGGTTCATGGCCACCGTCTGGGTCTTCTCCCGGCCATGGTGTGTTGTATTCAGAGGGGCCTTCGTGCACTGACGGAGGCTTTCTGCAGGCCAATGGCGTCAAGGCGAGGGAAGGGTGCCGTCCTGCCTTGTGACGGACCCAATCCTAGGGTAGTTTACCGTACACCTACTTGATGGCGTGGTTCGCCTTGCACTGTCCCAGTTTGATTGGAGCTGGGGAAGACCCTCCGCAGGGTGTTTCAACGGCGCTTCTCCGTCGCTTTGAAGGCCGTTCGTGGCAGAAAACTTATGTGGCTGAGGCCCGTAAGTTAGTGCGTCGTTATGACGCTTATAGCCTGTTCCGTTGTTTTCCTCGCCTGCGGGGTGCAGGATACAACGAGGAATTCCGTGATGTGGAATCAGGTCGGTCTCCCATGAGTCGGGGTGTTTTCGAGTGGCTGGTCTGTATCCGGCCCTCGCATTTGCTGTACAGGAGTGGGGATACCTGCTACCTGGAGCCCTACGTCCCGAGCCGGTTTGCCCGCCAATTTGGGTATGACCAGTTGTATGTGGGCAACCCCAATCCGGACCTGGCTTTCATGGGGAGCCTCATTGATGGGGCTCGTGCTTGGCGGTTCTTTACCGCGGATGATACTGGAGCGTGGCTACGCACGCCGCTGAGGGATCCCGGCCTTTGGACGACCCTGTTTTTCTGCCAATGGTATGCGGCTTCGAACTCTACACCTGCTAGGTTTAATGTCAACCGTTCGGGTGTGAGGTTAATTTCTCATCGGATGAGGCAGAAGGCTTCTGATAAGATGGAGGGCAAACGAGTCCGTGTTCCTGGCATAGAGGAGTTCATCGCTGTAGATGACAGCGGGGCTTCTGATGCGGGGAGCCCTTGCTTCGAGGCGGAGATGAGGGTTGAAGCCCATGAAGCTGATGCTCGTGAAGCCGGATCTGGTGTAGTGGGGACAGCTCCCTCACAACATGTGGAGGAAGTGGAGGAAGAGGACTCTGATGTCCACTTCAAAAGGAAGCGTGGGAGTGGATCCCGTAGGAAGTCGTCGGCGAAGAGGCCCCGTCGCCAGACTCCTATCATCGTGGTAGAGGGTGAGCCTTCTGCTGCGCCTCCTTCTGCTGCTCCATTAGTGGCTGAGCCGTCGGTTGCTGAACCGACTACTGGTAAGATTGGCCTCCATATAATATGCCTTCAGCGCACTTTAAATAACTCATCATTTGCTTTTTGTTGCAGGAGCTGAGGAGCATGGGGAGCAAGGGGACCAGTATGATCCTCTATTTGCTTATGGAGCTGCAGCTGGTTCCTTTACTCGCTCGGAGGAATCTGGAGGTGATGCGGCCGACATTGGCCCGTCGGGCGCTGGGACTTCTAAAGGAAGTCCTATGGCCTCCAGCTCTATCGGGTGGTCTGCGGAGGAATCGGCGAGCGGGCCGGCTATCCGCGTTGAGTCTGGTAAGAACTTTCCGATGGGACCCCTGGATTCTGATACGGCTGACGAGGTGACATCGGCCTTTGGTAAGACTAAGATCTCTTGGTCCTCGCCTGTTTGCTGCGTTTCCTTTTTGACCTTGGTTTTGTTGCAGGTATTCGTCCCCAAAGTGCATCAGCTTCGAAAGAAGCGGCGGGTTTCCCTGAAGGGTCAAGGGCGATATGAGTGCTTCGACCGGGGCAGACGCTGCTATGTTGGATGCGTTGTATGGCGACCTGCCTTTTTATCAGCCCAAATCAGCGGAAGGTCCTGAGGTTGAAGGGGCGGCAGTCCCGGGGTATCCTCACTTCCAGTTACATCAACGAGTGAGGTGCAGACTGTTTTGCCGAATACGACATTGAGGGTGATTGTGAGCCCTACCTCTCCAACGCTGGTGGTTGAGCCTGTTGCTCAGGAGGTGGTTGCCAGTCCTACCTCCGCGGTGGCTGGCGTGCTGGTGTCGCTGAGGACTCCGCCGAGGTCGCCTTTGGCTTGCCCTGCTGCTGTCGATGTTCCCGCTTCTTCTTTCTGCGGCGGTGTCGACTGGAATAGTAGATTGCTCCGAGGTTGTCTCAAGGGTTGATGAAGCTGAGAATGACTTCATCGGTAATCTGGTCGACAGCTTCTATAACAGCTTGGAGCAGACTATCGGTCTCGTCTTGAAGGGCTCGCCTGTGCCGTTCTCGAAGCTGAAGATGGTCCTCTCCCGTGGCATTGAGTGTATCCGGAACTTTGAGGGGTACCATCAAGCTGCTGCTTTAGAGCTCCTGGTAGACGACCTTGAGAAGGACGTGGAGGAATGGCGCCGCCTCTATAGTTCAGATGCAGCGTCTTTGGCTGATGAACGGCTCTCACATCTTGTCGCCCAGAGGCGCGAGGCTCAGCTCGCCGCTCAAGAGGCTGCTGAGGCTATCTCCACTGACTTGAGGTCCTTGGAGACAGAGGAGGCAGAGGTTGGGAGTGCAATTGACGCTTCCAACAGTGCTCTTCTTGATGCTGAAGATAAGGTTAAGAGGGCTGAAGAGATGATCCGGAAGGCAAATCTCCTCTTATCCAAGGCTACACAGATGCGTCATGAAGAGTCTGCGCGGCTTAAGCAGCTCAGGGCTCGAAGTGAGGAACTGGCGGCGCAGAAGTCGTCACAGAGGGCGACTTTGGCGGAGGTCGAGGCTCGTCTGGCTCAGGCGGTGGACTTCGATGAGGCTGAGCTAAGATCACAGGCGCTGGCCCAGGCTGCTGATGACAGGAGGACGAGGCTAGCTTCGCTTGGAGATCGGATCCGATCTTATCATGTACGCCTATAGGCTCCTCCATGTATCCCATCCTCTTGGAATTTAATAAAAATTCTTTCTTTTGTCGTCTTTGTTTTTTTGGATAATGAGGCATGGCTGTCTGTTGGTTCAGAGGTCGCGATGACATAACCAATTGAGATGTTGCCAGTCTCGAGGTTAGCCCATTGCGGGGCTAAAGGGGAGATACTTGCCTTTTGTAAATGTCAGCAAGTATCGAGATTGAGACTTAGCTGTCTGCTGGTTCAGAGGTCGCAATGACGTAACCAATTGAGACGCCGCTAAGCTCAATGGTAGATGAGACTTGGCTATCTGCCGGTTCAGAGGTCGCAATGACATAACTGGTTGAGAAGCCACCAAGCTCACAATGAGTGATACTCGTCTTTTGTAAATGTCAACGAGTATCGAGACCTGTCTTTTGTAAATGTCAACAGGACTCGGGATTGAGACTTAGCTGTCTGCTGGTTCAGAGGTCGCGATGACGTAACCAATTGATACGCCGCTAAGTTCAATGGTAGATGAAGCTTGGCTATCTGTCAGTTCAGAGGTCGCAATGACGTAACTGTTGAGAAGCCACCAAGCTTCAAAATAGGTGATACTCGTCTTTTGTAAATGTCAACGAGTATCGAGACCTGTCTTTTGTAAATGTCAACAGGGCTCGGGGTTGAGACTTGTCTTTTGTAAATGTCAACAAGCTCAAAATAGGTGATACTTATCTTTTGTAAATGTCAATAAGTATCGAGACCTGTCTTTTGTAAATGTCAACAGGGCTCAAGATTGAGACTTAGCCGTCTACTGGTTCAGAGGTCGCGATGACGTAACCAATTGAGACGCTTAAGCTCAATGGCAATGGAGTTTGGGAATAGTCTCGTTTTCACGGGGAGAAACGAGGAATCGCTGTCATAGGTTTAATGTTAACATAACAGCGGGATATATGTAGTCCTACCATTCTATGGATGAGAATTGGTAGGTGATTTTGGAGGTCTCATTATCTCGGGGAGAAACGAGGGGATTGCTGTCATAGGTTTAATGTTAACATAACAGCGGAATATATGTGGTCCTACCATTCTATGGATGAGAATTGGTAGGTGATTCTGGAGAGGGAATCAAGTGGGAGCAGGTCCCTTGGGATTTTAAGCAAACCCCCAGCTATCAACAGGTTTGATATGCTTGGAGAAAGAGAGAGGCTCTCTTTGTGCGCATTCCGGACGCGCGGATCTCGATCAGAGGTGTAATGTTAACTTGATCGAGAGCAAGATCCTTGATTAAGGATAGTACTTTTTTAAGAACTTGCCATTGATCGGCATCATGAGGAGGTCGCCATCTGCAGTCGTAAGGCGGTATGCTCCGTTTGAATAGACTGTCTCTATCACAAACGGTCCTTCCCATTTAGGCTGAAATTTGCCTTTGGTCTTGTGCGTCATAATCATCGGTCGTCTGACGGCTAAGACTAGGTCTCCTTTGTGGAAGACTCTCTGCTTGACCTTCTTATTGAAGGCTTTTGACATCCGAGCCTGATATAGCTCGATGTGTTGCTGAGCTTGCAGCCGCTTCTCGTCCAGGGCTTCGAGCTCTTGAAGACGCAGGCGATCATTGTCTTCTGATGTCATTTTAGTAGTCAGGGCTACTCGCAATGATGGCACCTGAATTTCTAATGGGATGACCGCTTCGCACCCATATACCAGGGAGAAAGGCGTATTGCCTGTCGGTGTCCGAACCGTAGTCCGGTAGGCCCAAAGGCATTCACCGAGCTTTTCGTCCCAATCTCGCTTGTTCGAGGAGACAAACTTCTTGAGCAGCTTGATGATTGTCTTGTTAAATGCTTCTGCTAAACCATTGGCGACAGGATTGTAGGCGGTTGAAGCCACATTCTGAATTCGGTATTTATCGCAGAACCGATAGAACCCTTGGCTTACGAACTGGGGACCATTGTCATGGATGATCCGTCTGGGTACACCAAATCGATGGATGACCTGGTGTTTGATGAAGCTAACCAGATTGGAGGTTTTAACTTCGGCCAACGGTATGGCCTCTGCCCATTTTGAGAAGTAATCGGTTATTGCCAGGATAAACCGGTGACCTCTTGCTGAAGAGGGACTGATTGGCCCTACGACATCGATTCCCCATGCTTCAAATGGCCATGAAGCAACAGTAGGGTGGAGCAACTCCGAAGGTTGGTGTATGAAGTCTGCATGGACCTGGCACGCCTTACACCTTCGTGCATATTGGGTGGCATCGGCCATCATGGTCGGCCAGTAGTACCCAAGTCTGTGCAGCCTGTCTTTAAGCTTTGGACCCGGCTGGTGAGCTCCGCAAATGCCATCATGTGCTTCTTTAAGCACTTCCTGTGCCTCTGAATGAGAGAGACAACGGAGGAGGACACCGTCATATGAACGACGGTAGAGTGTCTTCAAAGTGGGATCATAGTAGAAACGGAGCGACCTTCGTCTGATGGACGCCGCTTCTTTGGGATCGTCTGGAAGCAGACCGTGCAGAGCGTAGTCAATGAGAGGGAAGCGCCAATCCCTCGCTCAATCCACGGAGACATTATGGACCTCTTGGATCCTTAGCATATGCTTAGAGCATACGAGATGCCGGGTTGCGACTGTGAGGTGATACTCGGTGTCGGCCGGTAAGGCTAGCGTTGTTGCTAATGCAGCGAGAGCATCCGCCTTGGTATTTTGAGATCGGGACACATGCCCGATGTAGAAGCCTTCAAATAAGCTAGCCAATTCGATGGCTGTATGATAATAAGGCACCAAGTCCTCATGGCGGACTTCATATTCGCCTTTTACCTGGCTAATGATCAGCTTTGAATCGCCATAAGCTTCAAGGTAGCGTACCCCCATTCCATGAGCGAGCTGGAGACCGATGAGCAGAGCATTGTATTCCGCTATATTATTAGAGCATGATTCTGTCAAGGAGAATGCTCTGGGAAGGATATGATCCTGTGGGGAGATGAACACAACCTCCACCCCGGCAATAATTTTCCCTTTGGGGCCCATCCGCGATGCTCCGTCGAAGAACATCTGCCACACTTCCTCTGCTGAGGTTGCATTAGACTCGAAGACTTCATCAGGGATGTCTTCGTGAAGTTTTGAATGTTCTGGAACTGGATGATCAGCTAAGAACTCTGCAAGGGCCTGGCCTTTAACTGCCTTCTGAGGAGTAAAGGTCATGTCGTATTGAGACAACAGGAGTGCCCATTTAGCCAACCTTGATTCAGCAACCCTGGCTTCGTCATGAGAAGACGTAAAGGGTTCACCCTGGAGATGACATGTATGGTTTGGCCAACCAAATAATGTCGCGTCTTCTGGACAGCGAAGACGAGAGCTAAACATTCTTTCTCAATAGGATTGTAGCGAGATTCCGCTCCTATGAGAGTCCTGCTCAGATAATAAATGGCCTGCTCGTGGCCATTGTCGTCCTTTTGAGCGAGGAGGGCACCGAGGGATAGTCCAGAGCTTTTACATAAAGCAAGAATGGTTTCCCTGATGTAGGGGCCACTAAGACCGGAGGTTTTGTGAGATACCTTTTAATGTCTTCATAAGCTTCTTGACAAGCTTGGTCCCATATGAAGGCAGTACCCTTTTTCATGAGGCGGGTAAAGGGCTGGCAACGGCCCGAAAGATTTTCTATGAATCTTCTGATGTAGGCTAATCTGCCTTGCAAGCCTCGGAGCTCTTTGAGGTTCCTCGGTGGATGCATGTCCTGTATGGCTTTGACTTTGTCTGGGTCCAGATAGATCCCTTTTGATGTGACAATGAACCAAGGAATTTGCCACTGGACACTCCCAAGAAGGATTTTGTCGGGTTCATTTTCAGCTGATGAGCCCGCATTATGTCGAACATCGTTCTCAGATCGCGAAGATGTTCAATTTTTGCTGCGGCTTTTGACGGCAATGTCGTCAACATAGCATTCCACCGTCTTTCGGAGATGGTCGCGGAAGATCATGCTCATCGCCCGCTGGTAGGTTGCTCCGGCGTTTTTCAGTCCGAAGGGCATTACAGTGTAGCAGTATACCCCCAATGGCGTTCGGAAAGAAGTATGCTTCTCGTCATCAGGATACATCTTGATCTGGTTATACCCTGAGAAGCCGTCCATGAAAGACATCCTCTCGAATCCGCATGTGTTGTCGATCATGACATCTGTGATCGGCAGTGGGAATTCATCTTTGGGACAGGCCGTATTGAGATCACGGTAGTCGATGCAGATTCGTATTTTCCCATTCTTCTTGATGACGGGGACTATGTTAGCCACCCAATCTGGATGTTGTTCCTCCCGGATGAAGCCACAAGCAATGAGCTTATGAACTTCAGCTTCAATAGCCTCCATGATGTTTGGGCGGAACCGACGTTGTTGCTGCTTGACTGGCTTAACGTCGGGCTTGATGTTTAGACGGTGCATAGCGACCTGTGGATCAAGTCCGGGCATGTCTTCATAGCTCCAGGCGAAAACATCTATATACTCTTTTATGAGTATTATCAGTTCTTCCTTTTCGATGAGTGATAAGCTTTCACTTATGAAAATAGGCTTGGGGTGATCTTGACTACCCAAGTTGACCTGGATCACCTTGTCTTCGGTAGGCGGCTCGCGCAGCTCAAACCGCTTTTCCCATTGGAGACTTAATTGCTGGGCCCATGATTCCTCATTGGCAACCTCTGCGGGTTCCAACTGACTGCTTGAAGTCATATTCACAGTGAGGCCGTTGAACATTCCTCCTATGCTGATGTCAGAGTCCCACTCGGAGGATGAGGCCGACTGTGATGGATCGTTCATCGCCTTTGTCCTGAACCGTTGTTGATGATGTGGGTGTAACATAACCCAACCCCCTGCGTGTACTATCATAGTAATTTGCAGGTTTCCCTCTTGGGACGGAGTTACGCATCAAGCTGCGTCTTCCTTTTCCGAAGTTTAGGCCCGCTCCCTGCTTCAGGTTGTAACCCATCTTCTTCATAATATGGCGCGCTGATGGCGCGTAATGAAAGAACTGTGGAGCATCCGACTCTGAGCTTGAGTCTATAGTTGAGAATCTCCCTGGTCGGGCTCTGCCGAAGATTATCGGCAACTGACCTTGTTTGGATGGAGGGATCACCAGCGTGGCCCCTTCTATAACCTCCACAGATGTAGTAGCCGAACTTGGCTCATGTACGGGCATATGAAGAGAGCCATCCATCATGGATTTAATCGACTCGATGCTCGCAGGATAATCAAAAGAGATACTATCATTAATTACCCATTCTCCCTCTTCATCGGAAGGGATATTACATTGGGGTTGTTAAAGCATGCTACAATTGGTTCGCCAATCAGAATGGCTGGCACGCCTGTTTCGGATTCTGAATCCGCCTCATTGCCACTTTCATCATCGTCTGGCAAGGTTGTGCAGGCGTTCCGCTAGCCTCTTGATATAGGAGAGCATCAGTGAAGTAGTTTTCCACCCCCTTAAAGGGTTGCTTTTCAGCGAAGACAGTTCGTACTGTCGCATCATCTTCAACATACTTGAAGCACTGATGGAGAGTGGAAGGAACGATCCAGTTGGCATGGATCCAAGGTCGTCCTAGTAGCAGGTTGTATGATGTGTCAGCATCAATGACATAGCATGTCACCTCTGACTTCAGGCTTCCGATTCTACAGCGGAGCCGAATCTTTCCAAGCGGATGGCTGCTCCCGGCGTTGAAACCATATATTGTAGTGGTGGTTGCGGACAGCCTGTACAATGGTATGCCGAGGAAATAGAGGAGTCTTTTGGGGATGATGCTGAGTGCAGACCCCGGATCGACTTGTACTCTTTCAATGCATGTGGAACCGATATATCCGGTATAGTACAGAGGTCGATCATGCTTGTTGTCCTTGAGAAGCATATCTTCCGCCGTAAAGGTAATAGCAGGCACCTTGGATTGTGCGTGATGGCACTCTGAGCAGGAAGGCTGCATCTCGTCATCAAGAACCTCAGGCATGCTTGTCAGAAAGGACTCCGAATCAGCCAGCGCATCTCTGAGTGCCTCTCTTGTCTCTTTAGAGAGACGAAGGAGCTCGTGTATTGTGATATGAGCCGGGATATTGGCTAAATGGGCCAATATATCAAAGCGAAAGGGCGTGGCTAACCCTTGGCCTGGCGGTTTCTTCAACACATGGTCGAACCGCACTTCCTTAGGCTTCTCCTTCCCTTTGGTCAGGACTGGAGTGGATGCGGCATTGGTACTGACGTCGTTTGCTGTTATATCTCGTCAGTAGACTTGTCATACTGCCTTAAGTATGATTTTCCAGACCGGGTGCCTGCCTATTGAGGTGCATCTGCCTGCGCTGTACAGGCATGCTTCTCTTCTTCTGAATCGCTGAGGGAAGCCGAAGTAAGATTACCATCATCTGGCAGGACAGAGATGACATTGCAGGACTTGCCCTTTTTGCTGGAGTCCTTCGACGTCCGCTGTACGTCTTGGACGAGGTCAGGGTGTATCCACATAACTTCCCCTGTCTCCAATATCAAAGGGACGAGACCCTTGTTGTATTGAGTCATGGCTGGAGGATGCCTGACTTCCAACCGCGGTGTGGGGCTGGATAGGTCCCGTCAGGAACTGTGACCTTCTGGGCAGTGTCGAACTCAGAGTCACCATGTTGGCAGTGACTTTCTTCTGTTCCGTCTTCAATGTGAGGACTCCGGCGTCGACCAAAGCTTGAATTCTATCCTTGAGAACATAGCACTTGTCAGTAGGATGGTGGATCATCCTGTGGTAGAGGCAGTATTTAGGGTCGTTTGTACGCCCTATCTCATTCGGGACGCCGAGCATCCGGTAGCTTCATTTTGTTCCCTTTGTGGAGCAGATGGAATATCGTGACCACCTGGTCATCTCTGAAGGAGTACTGCTTTGGAGGAAACTTGGGCTCTTGGCTGTTGACGCCGCTCTTCTTGGCCTTTGACTGCATGTCCCCGGTCAGCTCGACGGACATAATCTCCTTCCCTTTAGCTTGGGAAGACTGCGGGAGATCGCTACGCCCTTTGTTGTTCGCGTCCCATTTGCTCCTAGGGGCGGATGGCTCGAACTTCTTAGCCGATTTCTCGGCTATCTCAGCTTGTTCGACCAATTCCTTCCAAGTATGGGCTTTGACAGCCCCCATGCGGACTTCTACTTGATCCAAGAAGTTGTGCCTGCATGTCTGTAAGAGCATGGGTAATGGCATCCCTGCCGGGCACATCAGAGATAGATTTCTGAATCGCTCAATGTATTCACGGACAGATTCGCCTTTCCTCTGTACAGTGGAAAGGAGCTTGTCCATGGTCACTTCGGTATCATCCTCATAGAAGCGAGAGAGGAACCGAGTTTCCAGGTCGATTCAGGAATTGATAGAGTCCTGAGGAAGGCTTCGGAACCAGTCGAATGCCACCCCTTTCAAGGTGCCGATGAACAACCTAGCCATGATGGCGTCGTTGTTTAGAACATTACCGGTCTGGGACCGGAAATAGTAGATGTGCTGATTGGGTGAGCTCTTACCATCATACGTATGCAACGTTGGTGGTTTGGAACTTTGGCGGATATGGCACCGAATCCCACTCCAGCGGATAAGGACGGACTGCCCCTACCTTCTTTAATTCATCCCTCTGAGCTAGGGATGCGATTTGAGCTTGAAGGCCTTTAAGGACTTCGGCATCCAGGGAAGAGCCTCCCTTAGATTTCTCTCCGTCTGGGCGGATCATTGCTGAGATGTCCCTCCTCATGATTGCTCCCGGTATCATCATTCCGGTTGCTGAGGAGCTGAGCGAGCATCTGTTGAATATTGTCCAGGGCCTCTTGCTGAGTTCTAGAGGTCTGCTCCTGAGCTTCCAAACGCTGACGAAGGTCGTCATTGGCGTTATCGGCCATATTAACCGATGCTTTGTCCGTTCGCACAGAACTGACCGTTGCTGAAGAGGCATACCCGCTGTCTTCATCTTCTCCATCAGATGATTGGGGTGATCGTCTGGACTGTGGCGAGATTAGGGCCTTTAAGGAAGAAGGCGGTTCATAATTATAGGGTATCGCTACCCTGGATCTGGTGTTTCGGAAAACACCTTCTTCGCGCACCAAGACTTCACCTAAGCCCGGGCTATAATCTGGATCTGGGGAGCCGAAGGGGTATCATCAGATATATGACCTTCCCTGTGTCGCTCTCGTCCTCTTCCGGTCATGTTGACGGATGCGAAGGCTGGACCTCGCGAAGCACTCCTTTCATGATGTTTCTTCATGGCATGTGCGGACAACCGGTCAAACACCGATTGACGGCGCGGAGGTGCCACCTTGATTGGATATTGCCGACAATGGGCTGAATGGATTGTCACAAGTCGGCATCCTCTTCGATAACAAGGGGAAGTGGTTTGGAGAGACTCCAATTCCAGCTTGTTTGCCAAGAATTGTCGCAGGTTAGGCTCAACAGAGCCTGAACAACCCCGTGAGAGGCCTTTCTGGAGCGTACAAGGGATGATGCTCCGTTCTTCTTATCCCTGCAAAGGGATTAGTACTGAATAGTACTTTGGCGCTAGCTTCGCCGACAGGTGCGAGCTTAGTGCCTGATGAATCGGGGAGCGGAGCACGCTGTGGTGCTTTGCCCGCTATTCTGCTGCGAAGGGGATCAACCTCAGATAACTGCGGTCTTAGCCTTGCGGCTGCGAACCCAGTGAATTCGTTGTGGTACAATAGCTTCGCTTGTGCGAGCGAGGCTAACAGGAGGCTTTGCTGCCTTTGACTCAGATGACGGTATGATTGCCGTCGTGACTTTATGGCTGGCAGCATCGTCAGGGCAATGAGCATCTTACCCTTTTCTCTTCGCGGGAGAGGCGCAGTCTCGGCGTGACTACTCCGGGAGCTTTGGTTGAAGACTCCTGTTTAGGCCTTCCATATCAGCCTTGACAGGGGACGCCTAGGTTCGCAAGGAACCTGAATAGCCACAAGCGGGGCTGCGGG